>CM064554.1:29323380-29675210 GCA_032716605.1 Paralithodes platypus
CAAGGCTCACAAAAATCTGATGGTTAGAACCCATGCTATATCTCCACTTCCCATCACCCAGCGGCAGTAAAATATCTGGCACAGTTCTTCAACAAAACATTTTTCAAAATTATAACCCTCCCCAACACCATAGGTTAAATTATATGTAGTTATGCTCCTCAAGAGCGAGCTTCTCTAGCCCAGCATTCTGAGAGGAGTGCTACTCAGAATTACTGCTATAACATACTAAAAAAATTCAACTATCAAAGAGAGTTTTTATTTGATTTTTGTTATGTTTATAATTTGTTTATTTTGGCTGCACTATAGGGGCAAGCCTAGTTTTTTCTTCTATACCAAACGCTCAACTCCTGCTTTACGACCCAATACGCTGGGCTACAACCGCGAGCCAACAAACACCAAGCGCAAAATACTATTCAAACTAAAGCAGGAGGCTACCCGTGTGTCAATCTACCCAGGATCATATACCCTTGAACGACCATCTGCAACCACGTAGTCACAACCGGCAATATGGCATATGTCCAGGTTATATACCAATAACCTTAGTGACCACCTGGTCAGCCTCATATTCCGATTGTGAAACTGGTCCAAGAACTTGAGAGGGTGATGATCTGGGTAAACTACACCGACCGGACCATAGGCTGGAACACTGACCTCGAAATGCCTCGGAGCAAGTACAACCGCCAGCAGCTCCTCCTTGACAACAGAGCAGCTCCCCTGGGCCGAATTGTACTTCCCTGAGCAGAAACTAACAGGATGCTCCAGCCCATCATCGTCCTTTTCCACAAGGACGGCACCAGCCCCCACACCACTAGCCTCCGTTGCTAGTTGGAAAGGTAGGCTAAAGTCAGGGGCCCTGAGGATCGGGTGAGTGCACAACAGGTGTTTTACTTCCCTAAACACCTTCTCACACTCAGGCGCCCATTTGAACTTCTTATCCTTCCAGTTATCCTCCACCTGAGCTTGACTGTCCCGTTCTCCTTCTCCACCTTGACTGCTAAACGTCATCACAGGCACAGTGAGAGGCTCAGGGGGGTGCCTCCCATACTCCTTCACAGGATTATCATGACATAACTGATTGCGCTTCCGTCTGTCTGGAGTGGCTACCAAGTAAACCAGGTCCGATAGCTCCTCCACCACCCTATAAGGACCAGCGTACTTCGCGGATAAGGGGTGACCTACAAGGGGCAGTAGAATCAACACCTTCTGACCCACGTGAAACTCCCTGAGTTCAACCTTGAGGTCGTACCTGTCCTTCCTGAGGGCCTGAGAGCTAGTCAAATTACGGCCAGCCAACTCCAGACTGCGCAACATCCGTTCTCGACTGTTGAGGACACACTTGAGCAGAGAACAAGGTTTTTCTGCTCCCTCCCATACTTCTTCAACCATATGGAGAGGCCCTCTGACACGGTGTCCAAAGACGAGCTCATTAGGGCTGAATCCCAAACTCTCCCCAGGTACCTCCCACACAGCAAACAAAACACATGGCAGGCCAAGATCCCCATCCCTCCCACTCTCAAAGCAACAACAACGAAGCACAGATTTCAAGGCTGAGTGCCATCGCTCTAACACACCCTGGCTCTCCGGATGATATGCAGATGACACAACCCCAACAATCCCATGCTGCGGCATTGCTTGTACAAAGAGGCTAGAAGTGAAGTTGGGTCCCCGGACTGACTGAATCCCCTGCGGGTAACCATACCGGGAAAAATACACTAGCAAGCTTCGGACCACCGTTTTCGCCGACCCATTTCTCATAGGGTACGCGTCAGGGTACCTTGTTGCTACATCTCCCGACTGTGCATCACTGTCCTCCTTCAACTCTTTCGTCTTTTTAAGCCCATCCTCTGCCCCTTCAGGAACAGTTACTGGGTCTTCTCCAGACTCTAAATGTGGTCCTAATAATGAGTCCCCGAGAAGGTCCGTTGACACTAAACTCTCAACCGCATCAACTTCCAACCCCTTCTCGGTACCCTTCCTCCGCTGATCTAAAGATTGTTGACCAGAATGTGACTCCCTGGATGCAGAATCTCCGGTGACAACACACTCCATAGGCTGCCCCGGACACTTCCCAACCCACTCCTGCTCCTCCCTACTCACGTCGGCCGGCTTCTCGACAACGACTAAGGGTGGAGCCTCAGAAGTAGGCCCCGCAAAGTCGTTGCCAAGAAGGAGGTCGACGCCCCCAACAGGTAACTTCTCCACAATTCCTACATCCAGGTCACGAGTCACACCATCAACTTCCACCTTCATTCTTACAAGCGGGTATGACCTTGTCGCATTAACTCCCTGAACCACAACCTTCCGCGCCGTATTGACAGGTTTACCAGTGAAATTTCTCAACAGTGTTTGCGATGCCCCAGTGTCACGCAAAATTCTCACCTCATGTCTTCTACCCCCCCACTCCACACAACCGAGTCCCCTGTGGTCACTAAAGGCATCACGGACAGGGAATAAGCCTTCCGGATCCTTCTGCACTGGCAGTGTATTTACCTCGGAAGAAATGCCTCTAACAAACTCTGATGTCCTCTTGAACACTCCAATGCCGTGAGCAAAAGACACGGCTGCCGGAGGAGGTCGACTAGGGCACTCATTTGCCTTATGACCCTCCTGGTGGCACCTAAAACACATAAATTTCGGTTTCGGCTTATACTGTGATGTAAAAGGCCCCTGACTTTTCACATACGGTGTGGTGGTAGGTTTGGCTTCAGTTTTAGTTTCATTGCTCTTTGGTTTAGATGTGTCATTGCTACGGGGAGGGAGAGGATAACGGTCCCTAGTACTTGCATCGTACTTCTGTGAGGACCCGCAACCCCGAATCAACGACCGCCGTAGATCAGCCATTTCTGCTGCTTCTACTAGAGTTCTTGGGTTTTTCTCCCTTAAGTTCAAAGTTAGATCACCGCCCGTGCTCTTAACCCTTAATTAGCGGCTCACCACATAAGTCGAGTTAAATAAAGCTGGACTATGTGGCGGCGCTCGACATAACTCGAGTGGCAATTTCAGCACGTAATGTTGCTGAGAGAGAGAGACAAGTGGTGGCAGGAGAGTAGCGAGCGTATGACTGCTCCAGACCACCGCGGCGAACCTACTGACACGAATCTCACCTCCCTCCTACCTCTCTCACTCGCTATATAAGGAATTGTATGGGGAAAGTGCCTAATTACATGCTTTTTGCACTCGCGTTGCACGGTTATTGCAAGAAAACTAGCCATCATAAAAGGATCGTTATGGTGTCATTCGAAAGCTCTGTTTATGCCCTTTCAGGGATAGATACTTGTTTTACGTTCTGGGTCTTATTTAGGCATGAAAATGATCACGTAAACAGCCCTATTTTGGCTAAAAACACCCCGCTGGGCGGTACATATAAATAAACCGCATAGGCCGCTCTTAAGGTGTTAAAGAACTGCTCCAACATCATTAACTGCTTAACTCCATCAAACGTTGTTACCTTCTCAGATCGGAGCCAGTTCCCCATAGCATCGGACAAGTCCCGGGCGTGTTCTAAAAAGGTGCTATCTCTTCCCTTAGTTACACCCCGGAACTTCAAACGGTACGTTTCTGGTTGCAGTTTGTAAGCCCTCAGGACAGCCTCCTTGAGATCCTCGTACACAATACATAACTCCAAAGGTAACGCATCGTAGGCTTGAAGACCCTTGCCTATTAATCTAGAGGATACAAGTGCTGCCCATTTATTCTCTGGCCACTGGTGTTCCTGGCACTTCTTCTCAAAGCGTGTGAAAAATTCTGTTACACCACTCTCATCAAACACCGGAACCAGTTTCAATAAGTGCGAGAGAGACTGCTCATGAACACGGTTACCAGCCCCAAGTCGCTGTCCCGTTGTCTCTACTCGCGACTTCTCTACGTCCATGTCGGCACAGTACCTAGACAACTCAGCTTGGATTTTTGCTAGCTCTATTTGCTGCTGACTGATAGTTTTTCTCTCTTCTATCTTGGCTCTCTCTTCTATCTTGGCTAACTCTATTTGCTGCTCACCTGCCCTGATAGCCTTTCTCTCTTCGATCCTAGCTAATTCGAGCTGAAGCAATAATTCTGGAGATAACCCTGAAGGAGGTGAAGGTGCTACAATGTTTGAAATTACCGGTGGTCCCCCCAGGGGCAACCCTCCCTGCCAGTCACCACCCACCTGTGGAAGCGTACCTGGGGTCGGCAAACTACTGGGATGGCTGGGAGTCGAGTGTAGGGGAAGCATGGCCGAAGGGCTCTGAGAACTCGACCCATCTCGCTCACCAGTCACCCTGCCCAGTACACACGTTATCAAGTTATCCCTGGTCATGCTGCTAGTACCCGCATGACCGATAGCTGTGGCCAGGCATTGAAGACCGTACCGATTCACACCCTCCAACCGCTCGGCAGTAACAGTCCATTGCAAAAATATCCTAGCATCCTCCTCACAGTTCACCCGATTAACCATATCATCATACTGCTGTTCCTCAGTTTCGACATTACGTACTGTGTCTCCATTCTCCTCTGATCCGGTATAAGACATGATGCTCACAAAAATTTCCCACCTCAATATTCAGAAAAGAAGTACCCCAAACTCTTATACCTCGATATACACACAAAAATTCTCGGAAATACTCAAGGGCTATACTATGTTCCAAAAAAATATATATTCTTGCTGATCCCCGCAAAATATTCTCCAAAACAACAAATGTTCCCTGCTAATAAATGTAGGTTCACCAAATCCTAGGTAAGGTCGCCATTTGTTACGACTGGGGTTCAAATATATCAGGGCTCTTATTCATTGGACTAGTAATGGCATAAATGCTACAACGGAAAGCGCTAGATCCAACCTCTGATGTATATTCCCAGTGAACAAAGAACACAAATACTCTACAGAGTTCTATATGCAATAATAGGCTATCAAACTCTCAATAAATGTGCGTCTACTCTAGGTTTAATGTTATGTGAAAACAGCCTATTACTACCTATAACCGAAGGTGCTTGGTTATGGTATGCAAAGTAAGGTGGTAAGAGAAGTTACAGCTTACGTTACTTTAATCAATAAATGTCAGGCACTCCTGCATGAAAGAAAGTGCACTAAAGTCCTTCAACACTAACAAGGAATCTTCTTTAAATGTTAGATGCTATAAAGATGCTCGTATCGGAAATGGAACCCAAAAAGGCAGGCAGCGGAACAATGCTCGTGCAGGCTATGCACACAAAAAGGCAGAATATATATAATGCCGACGGAGCCAAGAATATCCTAAACACAACAACAATAACAATAATCGCCACGACAATGCAGTATTCCTATCAACAAAAAGAGCCTAAGTCGTTTGTGTCTCAATACATCAAACTAGGCTGCGAAATGCTTGTGTAATCATAAATGGGTATGCATAAAAAGAGTAATTAGGTTAATATACTTAATGTCTACTATGATTGATAAAGTCTAGCTAGAGTCAATGATACGAGATACTGGTGCGCATGGCATGCCGCATAGCCTAGTGCAAATCTCAAGTCTCTGCGTCAAATATTACGTTATAGGGAAGGGTAGCTCTCTTGAGAAACCTTAATACCGAAGTATTAAGCGTTCTCATGGCGTACCTCAAAGACAAGCAACGAGCTTAGAACAGTGCAGAATGGTATAGGCAAAAAGCCCTCATTAGTGCATGCTCTACTCTCAATGGCACACAGACTAGAATTTACTCAATCAACTCCAGTTCTCAGGTATGTCGTGCAGCTTTTAACTAAAGCCAGCACTCATAGGAAACAATACCTTATAATATCAGACTCCCAGTCTAGCATTATCTAATCCAGCAGAACACTAATAATTAAAGGAAGCAGTAATATGAAAGCCAACCAATGCTTCGTGATCCACTTATATTAACAACTAAACATACATAGGTTATATCAGACCTTAACGCACAATACAACTGGCCAGCATGAAGCTGATTTTGCAGAGTTAACCAGAGGGGATATAATGTTAATAAAAGGTGGTGAAAGATATGGAAAATGAGAGAGATAGGCAGAGGAAAAGATTCTCAGGTACAGAGCAGGTGACAGGTAGCAAGGGAAAAAGATGGGTGCGTTCTAGAAACCAGATCTGAGGGAGAGAGTGGCGAGGAACTGTATATATACTTGCACCAGCTCGAGCCGCGTGGGAAAAAAGCGGTTACAAGTCCTCTAGCCACTAGCAAGGTAGCTAACAGCATGGAAAGGACCTCTCTCAACCAACCCCCACCAACAAGGCAGCCAGCCGTGACATCATCGAGCGGGACAAAAACACTACGCGCTCCCTCTCACTCTGTTCTACTCTCTCTCTCTCTCCCAGATCCCATCATTACTAGTTAATGATAAAACATATACTTTACAATTAAATATAGAAAGCCTTGACATGGGTGAAAACAAAGAGCCTTTCTGGACTGCCCATGACACAAGCTTTCATATGAAATAAAGCACACTCTAATACATAAACTGTAGCCCCATCCACTGCCCGGGCGATCGTAGCGAGTCACTGTAGGACAAGCCATGCGGTTCTAACGGAGTGGTTAACGTCACACTTGTCAGATCCGTCCCAGACAGCATACTCTAAGCATCTCCCATGAACTGTTCCACACTCTTGTCTTAGAACCTTTCTCTCCTACTGCCTCTATCATTTCCACTACTTCCTCACCTTTTATTAATATCAATCCCCCTCTGGTTCCCTGCATCCACACCTTGAATTGGTGGCCAGACTGTATTATATGCTGGATCTCACATTTCTTATGTACTAGGCTAAGGTTGAAGATAGTCATTGTCTTCTTGGGAGATTGTATTGCTCGGACTGTCTCCATCAATCACTTATGTTTCTACAGGGTTAAATAATGCTAGACTACGGATCAGGTACCTTGCTGTTGGTGTTTTCACTGTGTGTAGGCTACTTTTGAGCTGCACGACACTACGGATTCTGTGGGTTACCTGGGTGGATCTTTTGTCTGTGTACCTTGGAGTTTAGACTGTGTAGTGCGTGAGGGCTGCTTGCCTAATCCACCCAACACTGTTCTAACTCTATTTGCTTTTACTTTTGAGGGTCGCCAGGAGGATACTCGATACTTGTGATCGAGAATCCTCAAGAGAGCACCCCTTCATATTAACGTAATCAGGCCACACAGACCCAAGGTCCACACTAGGCTAGGAGCTGCCTTGCTCCACCAGAATTCTGTACCTTTGCGCATCCCATCTAGACTTTATTAACCCGAGTAGACATTAGCTGGATTAGATCATATACTCTTTTATGCATACCCATTATTTCTACACAAGCATTTTGAGGTCTAGGTTGCTGTAGAGAGACACAACCAGCATAGACCGGTTTTTTAATTAATTTCATTGGGGGTGTGGTGGTGAGATTAATAAAAATAATATTATTAGTAGGTTTAAGGATATTTCTTCGAGAGGCCGGTCTATATGATCTGTGCCCCATGAATATTCTTTCCTCTCGCTTAAACAGTAGGCTACCATAGTGCGTTTGGGAATATGAACATGATTAGACTAATATCCAGTATTCGAGAATGGATAATAAGTCGTAGGCGTGTGCATAAACCTTTAACCGTCCTGGTGGTGTAATGGTTAAGGTGGCAAAATATGTGTGTGATAACCCGGGTTCGAATCCCGGTGGATCATATACACTTTAATTAATTTCATTGGGAATATGAGATTAATAAAAATAATATTATTAGTAGGTTTAGGGATATTTCTTCGAATGGCCGGTCTATATGATCTGTGCCCATGAATATTCTTTCCTCTCACTTAAACAGTAGGCTACCATAGTGCGGTTGGGAATATGAACATGATTAGACTAATATCCAGTATTCGAGAATGGATAATAAGTCGTAGGCGTGTGCATAAACCTTTAACCGTCCTGGTGGTGTAATGGTTAAGGTGGCAAAAATATGTGTGTGATAACCCGGGTTCGAATCCCGGTGGATCATATATACTTTAATTAATTTCATTGGGGGTGTGGTGGTGAGATTAATAAAAATAATATTGTTAATAGGAGTACTACTTTTTCGTGGCGAGCATTATTACTGTTGCACCACTTATAATATTCTTGTGTCCAATAACATTATTGTTCCAGCCTTTTTGTGTATTTAGCCTACACGTGCATTGTCCTGCCTCCTGCTATTTTGTGGTTCCATTTCCGATACGTTCTTCTTAGTAGCATCCGACATTATTCAGAAGATTCCTTGTTCGGTGCTTGAGGACTTTACAACACTTTCTTTCATAAAGGAGTGACAGATATTATTGATTAAAGTAACGTTAAGTAAACCTTCTTCTTGTTTGCATTAGATCACTCTTGTGATTTAATTAAGTTAACTATCTTTTCCTTGTGTACCATAACTAAGCAACCATATGTTATAGGTAATAGGCTGTTTCAGAGAACATCAGCCTATAGTAGAAGCACATAGATACTGAGAGTTAAGATACCCCGCTATCGCAGATATAATTCTGGAGGGTATATGTGTTCTTTGTACGACGGGATTATATATCAGGGGTTGGATCTAGCGTTTCCGTTGTTGCATTTATGCCAGTCTAGTCCAATGTATAAGAGCCACGGATTTATACGAGACCCGATCGTAACAAATGGCGACCTAGCTCAGGATTTGGTGAACTGACATATAATTGCAGGTTATTGTGCAGATTTTTCTCACAGTTTAGGCAGTGAACATTTGTTGATTTGGTGGAATATTTTTTGAGGATATGCAAGAATTATTTTTTTAGCAAAGTAATATAGCACTTAAGCGGTCTCCGAGAATTTTGTATTGTGAATATTGTGGTATAAGAGTTTGGGGTACTTTTTTTTTGTGTATCAAAGTGAAAAATCTTCAGTGAGCATCATGTCTTATAGGGGATCAGTGCAGGATGAAGACACAGTACGTGATGTAGAAGCTGAGGAGCAGCAGCATGGGCAGGTTGTTAACTTGGTGAACAGTGAGGAGGATGCAAGGAATTTTTTACAATGGCCTGTTACTTCCGACCGGTTGGTGGGTATGAATCGGTACGGTCTCCAGTGCTTAGCCGCAGCTATCGGTCATGTATGTACTAGTGGCATGACCAAGGATGACCTGATGACGTGTATGCTGGGTGGGGTGACTGGCGTACGAGGTAGGGTGAGTGCTCAGAGCCCTTTGGCCGAGCCTCCCCTTCACTCGACTCCCAATCCTCCTATTGGAGTACCGACCCTGAGGACGCTTCCGCAGGGGGGTAGTGACTGGCAGGGTGGTTTGCCCCTGGGGGGATCACCGGGTATTTCTAACATCATTGCATCTCCTCCTCCTCCTCAAGGTTTGACCCCGGAGATGCTCTTTCAGCTCGAGATGGCAAAACAGCAGATAGAGCTAGCTAAGATAGAAGAGAGAAAAGAGCTGGCTAGGATGCAGCAACAGACGAGGGAAGCTGAGCTTAGGACTGAACTAGAATCTACAAGATACCGTGTCGACATGGATTTAGAGAAGTCTCGTGTTGAGATGACGGGACAGCGACTCGGTACTGGAAACCGTGCACATGATCAGTCTCTGTCGCACCTTCTCAAACTGGTCCCTGTATTTGACGAGTCTGGTGTCACAGAGTTTTTCAATAGATTTGAGAAGAAGTGCCGGGAGCATCAGTGGCCTGAAGTTAAGTGGGCGGCCCTTGTGTCCTCTAGACTCGTAGGTAAGGGGCTCAAGGCTTACGATGCACTGCCTTTGGAGTCCTGCGTTGTTTATGAGGAGCTCAAGGAGGCTGTCCTGCGGGCATACAAGCTACAACCCGAGACATATAGGTTAAAGTTCCGGGGTGTGACTAAGGGGCGAGAGAGTACCTTCTTGGAGCACGCCCGGGACCTGTCCGACGCTATGGGAAACTGGCTCAGATCAGAGAAGACAACTACGTTTGATGAGATGAAACAGTTGATGCTTCTAGAGCAGTTTTATAAGTGTACGGGCGGCGACTTGACTTTAAACCTTAAAGAGAAGAACCCAAGAACTCTCGTAGAAGCAGCAGAGATGGCTGATCTTCGGTTGTCACTAATTCGGGGGTGCGGCTCTGCACAGAGAAACGATGTAGGCGTTAAGGAGCGTTACCCTACCCCTCCCCGGAATATGGACACACATAAATTTAAAAGCAATGACACCAAGACTGATCACAAACCTAGCACCGCCCCGTTTAAGAAGGGTCAGGGGACTTTTACACCTCAGTATAAGTCCAAGGGGAAATTTGAGTGTTATCACTGTCACAAAGAGGGGCACATGGCAAAAGCTTGTCCGAGCAGACCTCCCACGGCGGCTGTGTCATTGGCTCGCAGCATTGGGGTGTTCCAGAAGTCTTCTGTGTTTGCTGGAGGCATAAGATCAGAGGATGGAGCACCGCCAGTGAAGAAGGATCCGGAAGGCTCGAACCCTGTCCGCGATGCCTTTTGCGACCATAGAGGGCATGGCTGCGTGAAGTGGGGGGGCAAGAAGCACGGGGTACAGCTCTTGCGTGACACAGGTGCCTCTCAGACACTCTTGAAGAATTTCACTGGTAGACCCATAAACGCGGCGCGGGTAGTTGTGGTGCAGGGAGTTAATGCAACTAGGTCATACCCGCTTGTTAGAATGGAGCTTGAAGTTGACGGTGTGACTCGCGAACTGGATGTGAGAATCGTGGAGAAATTGCCTGTTGGGGGCGTCGACCTCCTTCTCGGCAATGACTTTGCGGTGCCTGCTTCTAAGGTTTCACCCTTAGTCGTTGCCGAGGAGCCGGCCGACGTAAGTAGGGAGGAACAGGAGTGGGTTGAGAAGTGTCAGGTGCAACCAATGGCGTGTGTTGTAACCAGATCTCTCGCATCCAGGGAGTCACAGCCTAACTAACAGTCTTCAAATAAGCGGAGGAACGGTCACGAGAAGGTGCTGAAAGTTGATACGGTGGAGAGTCTAGTACCAGCAGCGCTTCTCGGGGACTCGGTATTATCACCGTTATTAGAGTCTGGAGAAGCACCACCACCTGTCACTGAGAGTGTAGAGGCAGGGCTTAAAGAGACTCAGAGGCAGCAACGGTATACACGGAGAGAGCAACGGGATGCAAAGTTCAATGTTGGGGGAGAGCATGAGTTGTTTCGCAAACACTTAGACAGGCTAGCTCCCTCAGATATTCGCAAATTGCAGCTAGAAGACCCGGAGGTTCTAAAGTGTAGTAACGGTGCTGTCGAAATCGAAGAGGACAGGGATGCAAAGTCTGGAGATTTTGTTTTCATTGATGGCATCTTGTATCGGCGATTCCAAGACCCGCAGAGAAGTTGGGAGGGTGGGTCAGGAGTGGTAGACCAGCTGGTCGTACCGAGGGTATGCAGGGATAGCCTACTAAGGTTGGCTCATGATGTACCGCTGGCGAGACACTTGGGTGTCCATAAGACGGTGGCGGCTTTGGGGAAACTGTTTTGGTGGCCTGGTTTGAGAGCACAAGTGGTGTCATGGGTGGCAATGTGCAGTGTGTGCCAAAAGGTCGGGAAACCTAACCAGAGCATCCCAAAGGCTCCGTTACACCCAATTCCCATCAGTGGGCCTCCCTTTAGTAAAGTAGTAGTCGACATGGTTGGCCCCCTCCCCCCCACAAGTGCCGGAAATAAATATCTCTTGACAGTCATGGACGTAGCAACTCGGTACCCAGACGCATACCCGATGAGAAATGGTTTGGCGAAGACGTTGGTCCGTAACTTGCTATTATACTTCTCTCGGTACGGATACCCGCAGGAGATACAGTCGGACCAAGGATCGAATTTCAACTCCAACTTGTTCGTTCAGACAATGAAGCAGCACGGGATAGTCACTGTAGTGTCATCTGCTTATCACCCAGAGAGTCAGGGGGTGTTAGTGAGGTGGCATTCCACTCTAAAAAGCATGCTTCGCTGCTATTGTCTTGAGAACGGCAAGGACTGGGATCTTGGCCTGCCGTATGTGTTATTCGCTGCACGAGAGGTACCTGGGGAGAGTTTGGGGTTTAGCCCTAATGAGCTTGTGTTTGGACACCGCATCAGAGGGCCTCTCCTCATGGTAAAGGAGATATGGGAAGGCACCGCTAAACCATGTTCTATGCTTAAGTATGTCCTTGAGAGTAGAGAACGAATGTTGCGTAGTCTGGAGTTGGCTGGCCGCAATCTGGTAGGCTCTCAGGCCCTCATGAAGGACAGGTACGACCACAAGGTGAAACTCAGGGAGTTTCACGTGGGTCAGGAGGTGTTGATACTACTCCCTCTTGTAGGTCACCCCTTATCCGCAAAGTACGCTGGTCCTTATAGGGTAGCAGAGAAGCTCTCGGATTTAGATTACCTGGTGGCCACTCCAGACAGGCGTAAGAGGAATCAGTTATGTCATGTCAACCTGATGAAGGAGTATGTGAGGCGCCCACCTGAGCCTCTCACTGTACCCGTGATGACTTTCAGCAGTCAAGGTGGAGAAGGAGAACGGGACAGTCATGCGCAGGTGGATGACAACTGGGATTATCATGTTTCTGCAGATCAGTGGGCGGGAAACACGAGACAGGCGGCTCATGAGGCTTTGCAACACCTACCTGAGCAACAGCGTGTCGCTGTCGAGCGCCTAATTTGTTTATACCCTACTGTATTTGCGGAACACCCAGGCCTCACTACTCAGGAGGTGCACGACGTTGACGTCGGAGACCACCCACCCTTCAAATCAGTGCCCTATAGGGTGCCCCCTATTAAACTTCTGGCCCTCCGGGCGGAGTTGGAGTATATGTTGCAACAGGGACTGATCGAGAAGGGGGCGGTAAAGTGGACATCTCCCGTAACGCTGCAACCTAAGCCGGATGGCAAGGTGCGCTTCTGTGTTGATTACAGCAGGCTAAACGGCTTGACGCCCACCAACCCATATCCTCTTCCCCGGGTCGATGACTGTGTAGACAAGATTGGCAGGGCCAAGTTCTTGACCAAGGTGGACCTGGTAAAAGGTTACTGGCAGGTGCCTTTGTCTGAATGGGCGAAAGAGGTGTGTGGTTTTGTGGTGGATGGTGCTACATATCGTTGTAATGTCATGCCGTACGGTCTAAAGATCGCACCAGCGACCTTCCAAAGCTTGATGAACGAGTTAGTGGCTGACATTCCGAACTGTACCGTGTACCTGGACGACGTCATTATCTACGATGACGATTTCAAGAGCCACTGTGAACATGTAGAATCCCTATTTAAGAAATTAAGCGAAGCAAACTTGGTGGTCAACGTGGGAAAGTGTGATTTTGTGCGGGCTACCGTGCAGTATCTGGGGTTCATGGTGGGTTTGGACCAGGTGTGCCCCCCACAGAACAAGATATTGGCTATTAACCACTTCCCCAGGCCACCAAGAAGCAGATCATGAGGTTTTTGGGCAAGATTGGTTACTACCGCCGCTTTATAAAGGGCTATTCTACTGTGCTGGCTCCTCTGACGGACCTATTGGCCAAAGATAGAAAGTTTAAGTGGGCGCCTGAGTGTGAGAAGGCTTTTTTGCTAGTAAAACACCTGTTGTGTACTCACCCAATCCTCAGGGCCCCGGACTTTAGCCGACCATTCCAGCTGGCAACTGATGCCAGTGGTGTGGGGGCTGGTGCCGTTCTGATGCAATCAGACGAAGATGGGCTGGAGCACCCAGTCAGTTTCTTCTCAAAAAAGTTCAACTCGGCGCAGAAGAACTATTCAGTAGTTGAGAAGGAACTGCTGGCGATTGTGCTAGCGCCCAGGCACTTTGAGGTGTATGTTCCAGCCTATGGACCAGTTGTGGTGATCTACACCGACCGTCACCCCCTCAAGTTCCTGAATCAATTCCATAACCGGAATATGAGGCTGACCAGGTGGTCATTAATGTTGCAGGAATACAACCTAGACATACGCCATATTGCCGGTTCTGAGAATGTGATTGCATATTGCTTATCGAGGGTGGAAGACCCGGGGTAGATCATCACAAGGGTAGCCTCCTACTTTGGTTTGATTAGTATGTTTACGTCTGGTGCTTGTTGGCTCGCGTGTGTAGCCCAGCGTATTGGGTCGTAAAGTAGGAGTTGCTGTGTTGGTATAGAAGAAAAAACTAGGATTGCCCCTGTAGTGCAGCCGCCATAAACATATTAAAAATATAAAAATCCTATAAAAACTCTTTCTTTGATAGTTAAATTTGTTTTAAGTATGTTATAGCAGAAATTCTGAGTTGTACTCCTCTCAGAAGGCTGGGCTAGTGAAGCTCGCTCTTATGAGCATAACTATGTAATTTAATCTATTATGTTGGGAAGGGTTGTTCATTTTTATAATGTGTTATTTTTAAGAGAACTGTGCTTTACATTTCATTGTCGCTGGGTGGCTAGGAGTGGCGAATTTTGTATGGGTTCTGCGTGTCAGATTTAGAGCTCATAGTTGGAGCCTCTTAAAAATCTTGGGTGGGGTGTGACGCTCACCGCTTCCCCCAGAACCGCATGGCTTACTCGCTAGGACTCGCCAGGGCAGAGAATATAGCTACAGTCTACCTATCATTGTGTACTTTCCTTCTCGAGAAAGCTTGTGTTGCAGACAGTTCAGAACTGTTCTTTATTTTCGTCTGTCACAATCCTTTCTATTTTATTTAGTCAATTGAAAGTATTGTGTTAAGTAGTTGAATGATGGGAAGGCGAGCGGGAGAGAAAGAGAGAGAGAGACCAGGTGGTGTGACTTGGTCGTGAGTGTGGCGCGTGGCTGGCCCCCTTACATAGGCCTCGCGGGATTCGTTGCCTCCTGCCTAACACGGCCTACTAGGCGGCTGCTTACTGGGCGACTGTCGTGCGCCCACGTGCCATTCCTGCGAACTGGGACTCCAGCCATGCGGTCCCTGGGAATATCCTTGTCAGATCCGTCCCAGACAGCATACTCTAAGCATCTCCCATGAACTGTTCCACACTCTTGTCTTAGAACCTATCTCTCCTACTGCCTCTATCATTTCCACTACTTCCTCACCTTTTATTAATATCAATCCCCCTCTGGTTCCCTGCATCCACACCTTGAATTGGTGGCCAGACTGTATTATATGCTGGATCTCACATTTCTTATGTACTAGGCTAAGGTTGAAGATAGTCATTGTCATTTTGGGAGATTGTATTGCTCGGACTGTCTCCATCAATCACTAATGTTTCTACAGGGTTAAATAATGCTAGACTAGGGGTCAGGTACCTTGCTGTTGGTGTTTTCACTGTGTGTAGGCTACTTTTGAGCTGCACGACACTACGGATTCTGTGGGTTACCTGGGTGGATCTTTTGTCTGTGTACCTTGGAGTTTAGACTGTGTAGTGCGTGAGGGCTGCTTGCCTAATCCACCCAACACTGTTCTAACTCTATTTGCTTTTACTTTTGAGGGTCGCCAGGAGGATACTCGATACTTGTGATCGAGAATCCTCAAGAGAGCACCCCTTCATATTAACGTAATCAGGCCGCACAGACCCAAGGTCCACACTAGGCTAGGAGCTGCCTTGCTCCACCAGAATTCTGTACCTTTGCGCATCCCAGCTAGACTTTATTAACCCGAGTAGACATTAGCTGGATTAGATCATATACTCTTTTATGCATACCCATTATTTCTACACAAGCATTTTGAGGTCTAGGTTGCTGTAGAGAGACACAACCAGCATAGACAGGTTTTGTTAATAGGAGTACTACTTTTTCGTGGCGAGCATTATTACTGTTGCACCGCTTATAATATTCTTGTGTCCAATAACATTATAGGTCCAGTCTTTTTGTGTATTTAGCCTACACGTGCATTGTCCTGCCTCCTGCTATTTTGTGGTTCCATTTCCGATACGTTCTTCTTAGTAGCATCCAACATTATTCAGAAGATTCCTCGTTGTTCGGTGCTTGAGGACTTTACAACACTTTCTTTCATAAAGGAGTGACAGATATTATTGATTAAAGTAACGTTAAGTAAACCTTCTTCTTGTTTGCATTAGATCACTCTTGTGATTTAATTAAGTTAACTATCTTTTCCTTGTGTACCATAACTAAGCAACCATAATGTTATAGGTAATAGGCTGTTTCAGAGAACATCAGCCTATAGTAGAAGCACATAGATACTGAGAGTTAAGATACCCCGCTATCGCAGATATAACTCTGGAGGGTATATGTGTTCTTTGTTCGACGGGATTATATATCAGGGGTTGGATCTAGCGTTTCCGTTGTTGCATTTATGCCAGTCTAGTCCAATGTATAAGAGCCACTGATTTATAAGAGACCCGATCGTAACAATTTTTTTATAGCCTCTTCAAGTTTGTTGAGTCAGGCTTCGGAGTTCGAGGATGACACGTTTGATAAATGTCTATTTGATGCACACTGTCCCGTTAGTTTGAAGATTGCTTTTACTGAAGAGTCAAATAACAATTTTAATAATACTAACGTTAGGAATGATACTACTGTACTTACCTGTAATAACACGAATGTTGTTAATGTTAAAACTAGTTGGAAGCCTGAATTACCTAATGACTATAAATCTGCCTTCAATTATGAAAATATAGCTACTTTTCAATCTAGACTTAATAATCTAGAAGTTAATTCAGTTACTCAATCTGATAAAAATTGCATTAGTAGTGAGCTTTGCACACTGCTCATAGACCCAGCAAAAACCTTGGGAATATGTAACATTACTCCTCAGCCGAATCGAAATATTACCCATAAGTTACCACTTGAACAATTAAAGAATAGCAAACCCTGGTTTACTATGGAGTGTAAGAACAAGAGACGTGAATATAAGGAAGTTTTAAGGGAGATTAAAGAATGTAAGGACTGAAGAAGCAAGAATAGAGTTAAAAATGTGGTCACGTCAATATAAAAGCTTCATTAAAAAGGTATACAAAAACTATCATAAGCAATTGCATAACAAGCTTCGAATGCTTAAATGTAACAACCCGAAACAATACTGGAGTGAATTAAAAAAATTAGATAACGTCACAGAAAGAGAAGGAAATATAACTCTCGAATCACTTTGAAAATCTTAGTAAAAAGCCACTCTCTTCGTGGTGCAATGCATAAGTTAATAATAAGTTAACCTTTCTAGAATTAATGAATGGGGACAAAAGAATCTAGTTTCCTTTAATGCACAGAAAACCAAGTACATTCAATTTTCTAACCGACAGAATCTCAGTGACTCCCATATATTTGTTAATGATGTAAATATTCCAACTTCCCCTAGTATTGACATTCTCGGTGTAACATTAACTACTAACTTGAGCTGGACACATTATGTTAGAGGCATTGCTAAGAATGCCTCTAAAAAACTGGGACTCCTGTACAGAGTTCGAGAATTCTTCACTGACGAGCAGTTGGCCGTAATATATAAAAGTCATGTGCGTTCTCAGATGGATTACTGTTCACCTCTGTGGGGTGGAAGTGGAGTGGTTGCATTGAGTCAGTTGGACAAAATTCAAAATAAAGTTATTAGATTAATCAATAACCCTGCAATCACACAGGACCTTCCTACATTATCCATACGAAGAAACGTTGCATCCCTTGCATTATTCTACAGATATTTTCGCAGCAATTGTTCCGAGGAACTTGCTTCAATTGTGCCGCCTCTCCACATCTTTCCCCGTAGAACTAGGGCAGCTGAGAGCGCCCATGAATTTACACTTTCTCCTCCACAATGCAGAACTTCTGCTTATCAAAATTAATTTATCCTTAGAACTACTACTCTTTGGAATTCACTTCCCTCGAGTTGCTTTCCACAAACTTACAATCTACAAAAGTTTAAATCCAGTTGTTACAAACATTTTATGAATGGAGGATGCCTTTAGGCACATGGACCTTTTTGTTTTATCTGTGTTTTTCCTTCCTCCGTTCATTGTCTCTTAAAAAAAATAAAAAATAAAATAAGTGTGTTGATTTTCGGTGTGAGCATCCTAGGTTTGAATCCCCGGACTGCCACATGTGTTTGTTAATTTCATTAATCGAGTTTAGGAGTAAAGTTGGTTGGTGGAGAGAACATAATAAATAGTACTCCTGAGAACAAAGCTTCGACCCATCATCAATAAATCATCCCATTAACGACTTTATTAATACTCCATTCACACTTGATGAAGTGCAATCTATGATAAAGAAGCTACGTAATAATAAAGCAGGAGGAATTGATTATGTAATTAATGAGTATCTTAAAAACTGCCCACAAGAAATTATTGTAACTATCGTCAAAATGTTTAATATTGTACTTGAGTCTGGACTTATTCCTAGTGATTGGTGTACAGGTATAATAAAGCCATTGTACAAAAAGAAAGGTTCACCAGATAACCCTGATAACTATAGGGGTATAACTCTTCTTAGCTGTATTGGTAAATTATTCACTGCTACCATTAACGTTAGGTTGTCTATGTTCATGGAAAGTTCAGATTTAC
Source organism: Paralithodes platypus (assembly GCA_032716605.1). Classification (NCBI taxonomy): domain Eukaryota; kingdom Metazoa; phylum Arthropoda; class Malacostraca; order Decapoda; family Lithodidae; genus Paralithodes; species Paralithodes platypus. Next base: position 29,341,726 of record CM064554.1, read on the forward strand.
TAGGGCAAGAACAAGCTGGATTTAGGGAAGGATTTTCTACACTGGATCATATTTGTGTGTTAAACTCACACATAGAATTGTATTTGCGGCATAGAAAACGAATTTATTGTGCATTCATAGACTATAAAAATGCTTTCGATTTGGTTTACAGACCTTCTCTTTGGAGTAAACTGATTACTTCTGGTATTAATGGTAAGGTGCTAAATGTAGTCTACAAAATATATAAACATGCTAAATCGTGCGTCAAATAAGGACAGAGTGTATCAAATCCTTTTGATGTTAAAGTGGGAGTGCGCCAAGGTGAGAATCTGTCGCCATTGTTATTTGCCATATATTTGAACGATTTGGAACAGTTTATTAAGGAACGGTACAATGGCATGACTATGTTCGCAAATGAAGTGAGTAGAATCCTGAGTAACGATGATGCTGAAATATACCTAAGATTATATGTGCTTTTATATGCAGACGATACTATTGTTATGGCAGTCTGCTGCAGATCTCCAATTGGCTTTAAATGCGGTTTGTGAATATTGTAGTAAATGGTGTTTAACGGTAAGACTAAAATTGTAAATTTCTCTAGGGGCAAAGTTACTACTCATCCAGATTTTTTCTTTGGAAATGTTCTAATAGATGTTACACCCGACTATGTATACTTAGGCACCACGTTCAAATACAATGGTTTGTTTAACCCTTGTTTGGCGGGTCCCGGCTTTAGTCGGATAGAGAACATTGGCCACCCCTGCGGGTCCCGGCTTTAGTCGCATGCGATGTTGAGCAGATAATCGGCTCTGAGAGAGAGTCCGAGCGGTGGGAGGAGCGTGGGCGGGCTCTGACCGTTCAGCGTGGACATAGTCCAGCCTCTGACACCACCACTACATGTCTCCACGTCCCTGGTCCCACGATACAGGGAAAAAAAATAGGAAATTACTGTATTTTAGGGTTTTTTCACTTGTGTTGCAACATCGTTGCAAGAGAACCCGTGGTCATATAAGGATGGTTCAGGTGTCATTGGAAAGCTCAATTATCGCCCTTTCACGGATACATATTTGTATTACGCTCTGGCTCTTCTTTATGCATGAAAAAGAGCATGGAATGAAGCTCGTTTAGGGTAAATCTGCCCGCTTGGCAGGTAGTAGATGTTACAAACGGCCCTCCTCCTAGGGTGTTAACCCTTGTCTGGCGGGACCGGACTTAAGTCGGTCTAGAGAAGAAAGGACTATGTGGCGGGGACCGACTTCAGGCGGTGTGCAATTTTGAGCAATAGTTGGCTCTGAGAGAGAGACGAGCGGTGGGAGGAGCGTTGGTCGGCTCTCACCGTTCGGCACGGGTCCCGCGCGTCAACTGCCGTCCCCTCCACACACATCCACACTCACTACCTCGCTACACAGGGAATTATGTAAGGAAATTACCGTATTTTAGGGATTTTTCCTTCGTCTTGCACGATCGTTGCAAGAGAACGCGTGGTCGTAGAAGGATGGTTCTGGTGTCATTGGAAAGCTCAATTATCGCCCTTTCAGGGATACATAATTGTATTACGCTCTGGCTCTTGTTTATGCATGAAAAAGAGCACGGAATCAAGGTCGTTTAGGGTAAAACCACCCGCTTGGCGGGTAGTAGAAGTTAGTGACGGGCCGCTCGTAAGGCGTTAATAATGCAATATCTAAACAAATAAATCAAGCTAGGAGAGCAATGTTCAGCATGACTACAAAAGCTAGAAAATTGCAATTAACCATTAATATCCAGTGTGAATTGTTTGACCAATTAGTGGTTCCAGTATTATTATATGGATGTGAGATATAGGGTTATCACAAACTAGATAGGATTGAAATGTTCCATGAAAAATGTATTAAACGTTTGTTAAGATTAAGCCAAAATACCGCAAACTGCATGGTTTACGGCGAACTTGGCCGATTTAGTCTGAGTAACGTTGTGAGTAATAGGATGATTAATTATTGCCTTAATATAGTTAACGGTAACAAACACAAAATATCTCTCACCATGTTTAGATATATGAAACGGCTACATGACAGGGTGAATACCAATCAAAGTGGACAGTTAAAATTAAAAGCATACTTGACAATTGTGGATACTCATATTTGTGGGATGACTATGCAAATGTAATTAGTGATTGGATTAAAAGTACTGTTAAACAAAAGCTAATGGATATCAACCTTCAGGATTGGCACAGTAAATTGTACAACAACAGACTCTGTTCAAATTATAAATATTTCAAAGATGATCATAAACTCGAGAGTTACCTCTTAAAACTTAATCCAGAGGAACATCTTATGCTCTGTAAATTTCGTTTTGAAAATCACAAATTACCAATCAGTACAGATCGATATCTTGAGGCTGATATCCCTAGAATTTGTAGTATGTGTAACCAAAGAGCAAGGTGACGAGTATCATTACACCCTAATATGTCCTGCCCTTACCACAGAACGACAAATGTATATACAAACACACTATAGAACTAGACCAAACATACTCAAGATGAAACAGTTATTAAATATAAATAGTACAGAACAATTATCAAACCTTGCAAAGTTTAGTAAAATTATCATGTCTAAATTCTAGCTTTCCTATCCCTGCACTGTATTTACCCTTATCGTAACTATCATCACCGTTCCTGCTTATCACCGTATACTCTACCACTCCCACCATTACACCCCACCCCCCCCCCCCCCATCCTTCAAACCCCTACTTCATCACTCCCGCTCCCCCTCCCTCGTCACTATACCCCAATCCTATTCAACTCTCACCATAACCACCTCCCTACCTCTCCACTACCCACATCCATCCCATACTCCACCACTCCCACCATAACTTCCCTTCCTATCACTACCCCATCCCCCCTTAACTCGTACCAGTACTCCACCTCCGTCACTCACTACCTCTACACACGGTCATTAGTGCTGATCCATATTTCTTCGATGCTTTGCCCTCTACTGTATATTCCACGGTTATTATATGTACTTTTGATACATGATTTATATATATATATCTATGATTAGTTTACTACTGTAATAGGTTTATACTGTACCATGTATAATGTTTAACCCCCCCAGACAGAAATAGTTAACTTACTGACGAGGAGGCGGACGACACGGTACTATCCCCACAACTGTCAAAATCTCACTGAGGGACCGTTAGAAGTCAGAGGCACATGGGGTTGCCACCATTCGACAGATTTTGATCTAACTTAACTAACTTACTGAGCTCAATATGACGCTAGAGCGTCATATAACTTATTAGAGAGGTACAGTATTAAGATAAGTTCATATGACGCTCTAGCGTCATAAGAGTATTTTGGCAAAACCGTCATATGACGCTCTAGCGTCATATGAGATGGAGAGTGTTAAAGCTCTCATACCCTAGAAGGGGTCATAGAGTAAAGTAAATCTTTGGAATCTTTTTTAATCTTTTTTTGAACCCTCTTCTCTCGAAGGTTGAAGCACTCCCTCACACTCTCCCGGTCTCTACCTTACGTAACACACACATGACCACAGCCTAGGATCGGTTTGGAGATGTTTACACAAAAATATACCAATGAGTAAGGGAATAACAGGGAAAATAGGTGATCATTGAAGGGGGGGGGGAAAAGGAGGGGATGTGGAGGAGTGATATGAGGCATGGAGGAAAAAACAATATGTTTTAAGTGCTACTGGGGCCTTTTAAAGTTTTTTTTTTTAGGCCTTACCTCTTAAGAGCTTTCTCGCCGTCGCCCAGTAAAACCTCTTAAGAGTGTTCTTGCCGCTCCCGGGTTAATCACAGAAAGCTTCTGTTAATTACCTTTAATGCTGCAATGGTCGAGCATAATAGATATGTTATCAAGTATAGATAATAATATTATAGTATTTATAGTAGTAACAGAGAGTATAACATCAATAGTAGGTACAGTTGTAGTAGTAATATATTGAATCCAATATTGGTGCGTAGCTTCACATAGTAGTACCAATATATACTGATAGCAATAATGCAGTAGAAGTCCCGGCCAGAGGTATTTCGCGGGACGCTGCAGTTGGTCAGAACAAATTATTCTATTAATTATTACCTTACCTCCACCTTCGTACACATATTGGGTCTTATAAGGGAGAGGGATTGGGAAGGGGGATGGGAGGAAAGGGTAGATATAAGGAATAAGAGACAAGGAGAGAGGATGGAAGGTAATGGGGATAGATGAGTAGAGAGAGATGGGAAGGAACGAGGCATAAATGAGAGGGGATACGTGTTTTGTCAACCATGGTAAAATGTGTGTAACCCTTCTCTGAATTGTTTCTGATTTGTCAATATCCTTTCTATAATATGGAAATAAAAACTGAACGCAGTACTACAAAAATGGACTGACTGCCTTGATATATAATGGTACGTTTGTTGTTTTCCAAATTTGAATGTAAATGACTTCTCAATCAGTTCAGCAACTTTATTACTCATTTATTAACGTATTTTCTGTATTTCACTTCCTATTTTGTCATCATCAGCATACCAAGAAATGATTCAAGTGGGGTTTTCATCAAAATAAATAATGCATAACCAAAAATAGGATTTTACCGCAACTATGTTTTTTGTGTAGCTGATATCCATACATCGATCCACTATAGTAAGTTCCTTTCAATATCGTGAGGTTGTAATATTCCATTAACCCTTAAAGAGCGGCTCGCAACATAAGTCGAGTTGAAAAAACTGCCAAAAAACGGGTGAAAAAAGGGTTGAAATCGAGTGAAAATGGGTGGGATAGTAATGATCCATACGTCCGACATCTGTGGCCTCCCGGCCCACACTAACTCCAGTTCCCCCACCGCGCGTGAGGATGACAGTGTAACCAATAGTTCGCTAAAAGTGAGCAAGGTAGCAAAATCAGCTAAACTTCCATCTTCGAGGTAACACTGTCAGTGCTCCACGAGTGCTACGTAGCTGTATGTGGCGTCATTGTGTAGCGATTTCCACCTAGTTTTCGGCGCAATACAGTTCCTTTCATACTGATGGTTGATATAGCAGTCAGAACGGCCCGGAAAGGCCCAAAACGGCCACAGAGCACCCGCTAGAGGAGGGTTAAGCTCCAGTATGGGACCTCGTCAAAAGTGTTTCTAAAATCAAGATAGATGACAATCGACAGTTTTGGTTGAAATGGCTAACTGGTTGACTTGTCCGGTCTTCAATATTTTTGTATTCAGATATTGTTGGTGTAGATAGCGCCCCATCAAGGTTACATATTTACCCGCTTCCCACCCGACCTACTATTGTCTCCACTTAGATTCAATTTGTTGCTTGGTTGGGTTCACTGATTACACTGTCTGTTTACATGACTACCAGCACACACGCACGCATACACCCATACATATAAAACAAATACATAGGCCTATGTTGGGAAATTATATAAAGGTTAACATTATTTAATCACTGGTACATGAATTAATCCCAACAATAAGTTTAAATAAGTTAATTACAAGATTGAAATCTGAAGATTTCGAGGGATAGATTTCCAGTCAACTCACACCCTTGTTCACAGAATGATATGTAAGAAGGTACACCTAATACAATATAACTACATGATGAACTTAGCTTATTGAGGACTGGTGATGTAGGACTGAAGATTTATATCAATAATGGTAATAGTTGGTGTCAAAGATGAGTAAGACCGTGGGGAAGGTGTTGAGTTAACAGCTGTTATTGTGAGAGTGATCTGAGTTCTGGTAATACAATATAGCTGCCGGTTCCAATATAATTTCATACTTGTTAGCTTGTTTCATTATACATCCAGAACCAATGTACACATTTATGCATTCAAGCAAATAATTAACTATAATTAATAATCTACAAAAGTAAATAAGATCGTAATTACTATACAATACCACCAAATTCAAATAACCCAATTGAATACCAAACTGTCAGGGTTATTCTATTCTATTCCCAACAACATACATACAGACACATGTATATTCACAGACAAACCGTACATACGATAGAGTCTGGCACAAATATTTAATTTATAAACTACCCGCTTCGGTTTCTATCCCTCCATCTGTGCCTTTGTCTTCAATCTCCTTTCCTGCGGTTGTGGACGGCCATCGCTCACTTCCTCATCCTATCAACTTCGGTGTTCCTCAGGATTCTGTCCTATCTCCCATTCTCTTTATAATTTTCATAAATTATCTTCTCAACTGTACCTCCAGACCAATCCATTCATACACAGACTATTCTACCTTACACTACTTAATTAGTTTTCCTGAACGCCCCAGTAAGTAATCCCTCAAAATCAAACGTAATGAAGCTATACAACACTTATCTTCTGATCTAACTACTATTTACAATTGGGGCAGAGAAAATCATGTTGCCTTTAACCCATAAACGGCGGCAACGCTCATAAGAAGTTTTACTGGGCGAGGGCGGCAAAGCTCTTAAGAGGGAGGCCTAAAAAAAAACATTTAAACGGCCCCAATAGCACTAAACAATATTTGTTTTCTTTTTTTTCCCTATACCTCATATCACTCCTCCACATCCCCTCCTTCCCCTCCCCCTTCAATTATCACCTATTTTCCCTGGTATTCCCTAATTCGTTGGTATATTTTTGTGCTAACATTAGCAAAATGTGTGGAGGATGTGCTTACGTGCCTAGCGAGTGTGTTACACAACCGAGAGTGTGAATGAGTAGGCTCAGTGTGGCTTGAGGTCTCGTGGAGGGGTTGGGGTTGCCTCAATTTGGTCCATAATTCATGAATGGGCTGCTCCATGTATATTCGCAATTTTGACCAATTTTTCACTTGTTTTATTGTTATTACAAGTTACTATCTTCATAGTGAAGGTAAAATAGGCTCATATGAATAAGTAATAACGATATTTACCGTAAAATGACAATTATAGGCCTGAATGGAGCCTATATGCTCGCCCATGGGCATCGAGTTCAATACCCCCCCCCCCCCCTTGCCGTTCCCGGGTTAATGCCCAATTTTAAATTCCAATTTATGCACCTTACTACCCGTTGTGAACTCCCAGAGGACTATCCCTTATATTTCAACAATACAAAAGCCAACCCTTCATCTTTTCTCAGTATTCTCGGTGTCTCTTTTTCTTCTGTTCTCTTTTGGAAGGGCCATAAGTCTTGCTAAGGCAGCCTCCCAGAAGCTGGGTGTGCTCAACCGCCTCAAGGGGTTCTTTATCCTTGCACAGCTTCTTGTTCTGTACAGGGGCACAGGGCGTCCTTGTATTGCGTATTGTTCACAACATGAGTGGGGAGCATCCTCTCACACCGAACTCCTAGACAAAGTAGAAAGGAAAGACTTACGTATCATTAACTCCCATTCACTCACCAACTCTCTGCAATGTCTCTCTCTTCGCTGTAATGTTGCATCTCTCTTGCTATTCTATCTCTACTACAATAATCAGTATTCCTCAGAGCTCTCCCAGTGTATACCACCTCCTATACGTAGGGTACAAAGTACCCGTCTTGCAACACAATCCCACCCCTACTCTGTGCAACTCTCCAATTCAAGAATGAAAGGATATTCCCAATCTTTCTTCTATTCAACAGCCGAGCTCTGGAACTCTATCCCTGAATCCATTTGTTCCTTATCCTATGACTTAAATTGCTTCAAACTCCGTGTGTCCCGACATTTTGGCTCGAACATTCCTTGACTTTGGCCTTGTCACTCTTTCAACTCTGGGGAGGCACTCGTCACATGCAGTTTTGCCTATTGTCTCCCTCATCCAAATAGAAGAAAATAAAACATGAACTCGCGTTCAGTACATATTCATACACAGGTATACACAGACGTTTACACGCAAGCAGATATTTTCAGATATTTTCACAGCAATTGTTCCGAGGAACTTGCTTCAATTGTGCCGCCTCTCCACATCTTTCCCCGTAGAACTAGGGCAGCTGAGAGCGCCTCCACAATGCAGAACTTCTGCTTATCAGAATTCATTTATCCCCAGAGCTACTACTCTTTGGAATTCACTTCCCTCGAATTGCTTTCCACAAACTTACAATCTACAAATGTTTAAATCCAGTTGTTACAAACATTTTATGAATGGAGGATGCCTTTAGGCACATGGACCTTTTTGTTTTATCTGTGTTTTTCCTTCCTCCGTTCATTGTCTCTTAAAAAAAAAAAAAAAAAAAAAAAAAAAGCACACACACACACACACACACACCCGGGTTCGAGACCCGGGCGGGGAAGAGACATTTGGGCAAGTCTTCTAACGGTGTAGCCTCTGTTCACCTAGCAGTATAAATAGGAACCTGGTATAAGTGGACGAAGTTGTGACGTCTCATCTGGGGTTGGTGATCGGTTACAAGGCGAGATGGGTATCGTACTGGTCAACCTAAGCTACTGGTCAACCTAAGCCTTCGGGTGAGACTGGTACCGTAGTGAGAATGGTATCGTACAGATTAACCCTAAGCCTTCGTTTCCAGATGTCGCCAATTGGCTAAAATACAGACTACACACACATCCACAGCCATTCCAACGATACATAAACACTTAACATGCATTTCACGCAATACATTCCCAGTTAAGGAGGCGCGATAATAATGAGCTTATCTCGCATTGCGTGGATTCCCCTTGACGAACAAGCAAGTGAATAACACACACACACACACACACTCTCTCTCTCTCTCACTGTAATTAAAGTTAGTTTCTAAATATGGCTATTAGTTACTGTATTTGTTCATATATGTACAATCGGTTACCATTCTGGTTGGGCCACCTATTGGTAACTTCAATGCGTGGTTTGTTTGCTCTGAAATTAGTAAGATCACTCACCCCTACCATCTTTTAGATTATGACCCAAAGATGGCATAGCTTGATGGGAAGGAGAGGGAGGGGACACAGTAGGGAAGGGGGGGTGTTTGTTGGCATGGTGGGAGGGGACACAGTAGGGAAGGGGGGGTGTTTGTTGGCATGGTGGGAGGGGACACAGTAGGGAAGGGGGTGTGTTTGTTGGCATGGTTTACAGGGTAGGATCCAATGGGTGGGTGTGAGGATGAGTTGTTACAGTATTTTTAATCATAATGGTTTATAGCTACCCATCCTTCCATGATAGTTAGTACAGTGTTTATTATATTTATTCACTAAATTATTCTAAACCTATGTAAATCTAAGTCTATTATATCGTATTGACATTGAAGCAATATTCACACGAGTAGTTGATTAACCTTTGATGTTGCCCCCCCCCCCCCCCTTTCTCTCTGCCTCTGCTTCTCTCTCTCGCTCTCTCTCTCGCGCTCTCTCTCTCTCTCTCTCTCTCTCTCTCTCTCTCTCTCTCTCGTTATCAGTAAATATCACTATCAGTAAATGCTATGTTAGAGTGTGTTTAGTGTGACATAACAAATGTGCGTATTTACAGTACAATTTTAATTAACACATCCCAATATGGAAAACATTGACCAATAATTATAAACATAATACGCATAATATAATGTAGTGTAAGCACGCATTCGTTGGATGGGACTTTGAGACATGATGATCATAATGTTCTGTTGTGAGTCAATAAATGTTCTCACCCTCCTACCTGTCAGTTTCCGTGGAGGAACTCTGAAATTTAGAAACGCGTTTATTTTCAGAATCTTGTTCTGCACCTCGCTGGTGACTAACACTTCCTTTAGCTAGTGAGAAGTTTAATGTGAAACTATCTTCATTTATACTATGCATTTACATTAGCGCTAGATGGGGTTTCAGTTGTATAAATTATTACAGCTGTAATTTAACGAGATAGTTAATATTATATTACGCGGTGACACCCGAACTTCTCTCCAATGCTGAATTAAATTATCTAGCACTAGCCTCAATAACATGTATGATTGTAGCCAAAACAATAAGAGTGAACCACGGTCGGGAGGTTCATGGTCAATGCACGAGCTATTAACACGGATATTATATTCCATTGTTGTTACAAGAATGAATGGAAGAAGTTTGTTAGGAAGAACATATGAAAGTATTTGTAACCTTTTAATTGACAAACCTGGAAGGTCATCATCCCCGATGTTGTGAAAAGACTATATTGTGGAAGTGTATATCATCTGAGGTGAAGCCAATGATATTGAGGCCTGGTGAGTGTTGTTCCTAATGTTAGAGTGTTTTATTTTGGAAGGCTTTTATTATATTAATTCTCTCCCTGTCATCATTGTTCCCTTTCTAATGTCCCTTGCAAATCCTCCCTACCTATCTAAAGTGAATGAAGGGTTGGCTACTTACTGCCTGTTACACTTTCTGTGGTAGCATTACCATGACCAGTGGTGTTGTCTGTTATATACTAATGACTATACTATTTCAACGGCTCTAGGGTGATAATAATAGATATCAATAGTTCCAACTGATTGACTTGTGCGACCGTGATATATAAACCTTTAACCTCTGAACTGCGGCCAGACTCTTAAGAGGTTCTACTGGGCGAATGCGGCCAGACTCCCAACCCCTCCAGAACCAGCGACGCACATGATGCGTCGGCAATGTATGTAATGCTAAACCCCAGCGCTGTATAGGGTGCGTCGCGGTTAATTACTCCTCCGGTCCTATGGCACCTAGAGTTCTCAGATTTGTATGGGAACTGCGTAAGTATCCCACACAACAATGCCGATGGTTGAAAACAATCAGTCCAGTCGCGTGCGGTGGAGCGCGCAAAAAATTGTTTTGGCATGTTTTTGCCTACCCATTTCCCCATGTTAATTCCGACTTTCAGACGCCCCGTAGGACCCCTTAATGACCTAGGGGATCGTTTTTTGTTTTTTTTCCTTCATTTCTAACCCATTCCAGGTGTTTTCTGGAAAAACTTTTTTTGACAACCTGCTGGTCCTGGAGTGTACATTTATATTATATTGCCTGGTGATCAGTGGGTTAAGATCCAAGGCCTAAACAAACTTTTAAAGCACCCCAGTGGCACTCAATTTGTGATTAGGTGAGATAATTCACCTTCATTACTTGCTACCACTCCTACACATGCGTCTCAACCCCTTCCTCAATTATCAGGTATTTTCCCTATTATTCCCAATATTTATTGAGTATTTTCGTGGGAGGACAGGTGGGAGAGAGGGAGGTGGATGGAGGAGTGTATCTCCGACCCTCTAAGCCAGTCTGAGGGCTCCCCTTGTGCTCAGTACCATCCGACACAGAGAGAGTGAGGGTGTTTTTCTCTCACCGTTCAAGGTCAGATTACGACCGCGGGGCTAAACGATACGATTTTCATCAGCCGATTTATGTTACCACTTGTTTTATTGCTTTCCAATGTTCATATGTTCATAGTAAAAGTAAAATAGACGAATATGGATAAGTATTATTTATATATATGGTAAATTGACGATTTTAGTCAGGAATGAATGAGAATACCTTCTCATGGCGGGCACTTTCAAATACCATAGCTGCGCAGCTTCTGCTTTAAGAACTAATAATTACTAAAAGACAAAACATTGAACACCTTTGCAAGAGCCAATAAGCTTGAATTATGGACATCTAGGTGAGCCGTTCTCACCTCAGCGTCGCTGAAACAGAGTATAGTGATCCAGCAGCCCACATAGTGGACAGTGGACACCTTAACAATATCCAACTAACAGGATTTTACAAACTAATGGTCCTCCAGATATTATCTGCCATCACTCACAGTGCACTCAGTTTATGAATATGCATATTGTTATTGTTATGCCAGGGTTTTTACTGGGTTTGTATTGGTGTTTGGTAGGTTCTACTCGACTGGGGAAGTTAAAATCATACAACACATGTACAAAAGGATCAAAGGGTAAAATATAACACTGAGTATATCTTATCAAACAACTTTATTTAATAGTTTAATACGTAGAACAATACTTAATTACACTAGTACACTGGATTCATATATATATGGGCCTAGCACGGGCGAGAATCCACAAGGTTCCATCGAACCGCTTAGGTGGTCCTGCCGTGTGGATGGTGTGGATAGGGATACAGATGGATTAGTTGGTTTTGGGTCTTGAATGGTAGGTCCTTAATGTCATGACATTGGGTACATACCATCGGACTAACACGAGCATGAACGAGGACATGTCCTGAGTTACTATTGCTTGTCTATCATGACCTTTGTAATAATCGGTGGTGAAGTTCTGTTCCGGTACTCTTGACTTAGGGTCTTTAATACAGCGTCGCTAGTGTCATGACACAGTGACAAGGTATCGGGCTAATGTGAGGAGATAGTAAGATCATGAACTTACTAATTTAACTCGATCTGCCACTGACCGTTATAAGAGTGTTCAAAGAATCCAAGTTCAGTGTTTAAACCTTTGTAATGCATTTGTCTTTGGCCATGGTGTTAGACAGACACAGTATGGACTTTTATATGTTGAGTGCCGTTATCCAGACGGTGTCTCACAAAGCACAAACTATTAGAATTACCTTTACCATGGCAAGAATCATTCTATAGTTTATGAGTGCGGTTTTGGCAAAAGAAGTAAGGTGGGGACATGTCCTTACGGTTATGCTTCTAATACCAAAGGTGCAGCCTATTAGAGAGCCTAATATTAAACACTATACCATGGCATGTAATAATATCAATTCACCTAGTAGGGAAAAGAACTCCTCAGGCCTTGAAGGATATCCACCATGGTATCAATCCTTTCCTGAATGGGAGGTTTAATTTTAGAACTTGAAAGCTTACATGTAAGTAATTCAAGCCCTAGAATTGCTTGCTTTACCTTGGTTCTCGTCGGGGTAGTGACGACTTTGGCTGCTATGTCCCAGGTTAGGTGTGTGAAGGTCAGAAGGTCATAAGTACATGGGCGCATTCCGGGGGGGGGGATTAGGTAGACCCCCTAAAAGTTTGCGGGCTGGTGGTGAGTCCTCCGCGCGGAAGAGCAGCGCAACTGTTCCTTGGTTATTTGCCTATGTTGGTCTTGTTTCTTCTGACTATATACAATCTTTTTCTTCTGGGCTTCGGTGTTATCAAACATTATTTTGATCGTTTTTCCTGGTGTGGGTGGTAGAGGAGGATTTATAGTGGCAATTCTGGCGTCCCGTTTATTCTGGTGTTGTGGAGTGTATGCGGAATTGGGGCGGCCATTTTGTGGTGGTTTTGCTGTGGTTTTCGTTGTCTTCTGAGGTTTTGAAGTTGTGTTTGGTTTCTTCTGCAGTGGTGAATTATCTTTCTCTGTTGGTTTCCGCTTGCTCTGGTTCCTGGTTTTGTCTTTGTCTGCAGTGCTGAGTGTGTGTTGACTGTTTGCATTCCTGGGCTCTTTGTTCTTTTTAACTTAGTTTCTCTTTTGTTCGTCTTTCTTCATTTTCCTTGTTGTGTCTGGCTCTTTGGTTTTGTTGTTTTAGTCTCCCCCTCATCTGCTCCTTTTCGTTTCTCTTGTCGGGCTGGTATGGTGGATATTCTTAACTTGAGTATTTTAGTTACTAATAATTATATAAGGTGACAATCTCTTATTAAGTTTATACATTTTATTGCACATACTATATGATTACACTTCCACAGATTTAATCATGTAATATTTATTAAACATTAAAATCGTTATATCTGCATATAAACCCAACACACACACACACACACATGCAGCTGTCACGCAGATGAGGTTGCGATCATCCCCTATATACCGAGTTGTGATATAATTATGGTCTCTTCAAGTCTAGCGTGGTTGCTAAATGTCAGTATGTTTTAAATAGTTCCTACCATGTTTTTCTCTTCCAGACGCCAATAGGTATAAGTAATTACATAACTGGTTGTCAAAATATCAGTGGATATATCTTTTTCATGAGCTACCCTGGCAACCTATAATGCGCCAAGTTAGTGCGTTGTTGTTGTTGTTGCTGCCCCAGGCTGCCTGGCCGAACAGACCCAAGGCCCTGTGCAAGGCCAAGGCCATAACCGAGCCCCCTCAGAAGCCTCCCTGCCTACTACAATAAAGCCTGGGTGACCGAAGCCGCTCACAGGCAAGGAGCCGAGTAGGGCGCGGAAACGCCCGGGATACCGAAGCCCCACCCAAGGTCCTGTGCTCCTCAGCAATTATGAAGGGAAAGTTGAGGTCAATGGAAAAATGTGAGGCTTTGGTTCGCAGTCTGCCAACCTCGAGAGTTGGCAGTAAGGAGGTTCATCCACGGAAGAGACGCCGCCACTTGAGATCTAGAACATATATAAGTAAAAGGAACAGTCAGAGTAAGCTATGGGTATGGCAGAGAACGCTGAACTCTCATTCTGATAGACCAGCCCATCTAGTTGACTCTCCTGCCAAACCACTATTCCTATGAAGAGATATAGTAAGAGATGGCTATAGCCATAAGTATAGCCATATCAGTATATGTTATGGCCCATAACATATACTGATATGCGCGTGCATACAGTGAAACATTAGTGTTTATCGAAACACAAGTGTGTGTGTGTGTGTCTTTGAAAGATTTGATTAGTATACTTGATTAAAAATGTTCCCAGATATTAGGTTTGCTTAATCGTCTGTTACCCCCTTATTCCCACACAGTCTCTTCTCCGTACAGGGACACTGTTGTAAGCGCATCATGTATTGTTCGCATATGAGAAATGCCTCCGAAAGGGTGCAGTGAAAGGCAGTAAATCTCAACTTGTCTCCACCATATTGTATACAATCTCTCCACATTCTGAAAGTTGCATGTCTGTTACTGTTATGAAATTATTTAATCAGTGTTCTTCACAGCTTTCCCAGCGTATACCTCAGAGACAGAGGGCTACCTGCTATATAACTAATTCCGACCACTATTCTGCTCATCATTTAAAAAGCTAACAATGAACTTAAATGTCCCCATAATTTGTCAACTCAACAAGTAAAGTATGAAAATTCACTCCGTAAACCTGTCTTTCCCTCACCCTATTACATTGTTTCAAGCTGTGCATGTCCTGCAGTAACATTCCAGTGCACTATGAATATGGTTCTGTACCAGTCTTTCTGTTCTGACCGGGGGAAGGGGGGGCAATAGGTCAAAAATGTTCATAAGTAGTTTTGCCTCTTGTCTCTGTCATACACAGAGAAACAATTCATTAGGTAAAGGGCAGTGGAGAACATCAAACCTTTGATTGTCATATGGTTGTTTGTAATGGGAATCTGCCTTACATAGGGTAAGTGGATCTGCGGGGCATTGTTTTCTTATGTTTAGATGATTATATACAGTACACATTATTGAGTACTTATTCCTTTTAATAAATACTCTATCCACAGATATTAGAGTCAAACCATCGTTTATATGTCTATTCGATGTATTCGTCCATTTAGTTCGTCTCTCCCTTTCCGTCTCGCTCTCTCTCTCTGAAGGGTTTAATTATATTTTCATTAATATCCAAATATATATCCTAATAAGTAACACCGGTATCATACATATCGACATTGAGAAATGCAAACCACTAAAGGTTGTCTGGGGCTACTTTGAATGCAAACCACTAAAGGTTGTCTGGGGCTACTTTGAATGCAAACCACTAAAGGTTGTCTGGCGCTACTTTGAATGCAAACCACTAAAGGTTGTCTGGGGCTACTTTGAATGCAAACCACTAAAGGTTGTCTGGGGCTACTTTGAATGTATATAGCGTTTTCCAATTACATTTTAGTAGGACTTATTTGTGTTTTTATAATTTATAACTACTTTGAGGTTTGTAGCACTTATTTCCGAGCAAATCATGTTTGGTTTTGGTTTTCATTTTAGTGGGTTACCAGTTATAAAGTT
Source organism: Paralithodes platypus (assembly GCA_032716605.1). Taxonomy (NCBI): domain Eukaryota; kingdom Metazoa; phylum Arthropoda; class Malacostraca; order Decapoda; family Lithodidae; genus Paralithodes; species Paralithodes platypus. The sequence goes on from CM064554.1 coordinate 29,357,367, forward strand.
TGACATTATTATAATGTATGTTCATCATTCTCATTATTTTGGTATGGGCATTTCACATATGACATATGGATATGCAATACATAGAAACATTACTGTATTTGAAGTAACAACACAATGCTACACATAATGGTGTATTTGAAAAATAAAGACAAACATGTTAATTATCACACCCAATTACCCCCCAAAATACAACATATTATTAATAAAACAATATATCAGGTATATTAACTGTGTTACACAGTTTAACCAGCGGTCCCTAAATCTTGCCTGTTTCACGGATTCTTACATTCTGATTTGTTAAGATTTTTCATACAAAATACCATATAAAGATTTATCAGTCATAATTATTGTAATGGGGGAAACCATACTCTTCGGTTTTTACTAAAGAAGGGAGAGGAGAAATTAATATATATTCCATGCTCATCCTAAATTAATTAAACATGCGTTAACGTTAATTAGTTCATGGTGCTGCGTTCGATGTAATGTGAAATATGTGTAATGGTAGGAATAGACAGGTGCTATAAGGTATAATTAACCCCTTCTGTACCGACGGAGTCTTAATTATTATATTCTGGCTACCATTAGACGATTTTATTCAGTTTAAAAATGCCTCCAGCAAATAACAGGCTTCGAACTAACTCGCTTAACCCTTTTTACTACCACAGATCCTTCTTAAACAGCACAAAAGCGTCTAAATATAGCCAGAAGAATATGGAGAAGACGTCGCTGGTACAGAAGGGGTTAAAATGATGAGTATTGTATGTGAGTCGGGCAAACCTCATACCCATAGGTATGAGACAGAGAGGTATGTGGAGCCCATACACAAATGGTGCAAATCGACAATACGAGTCAGCCCGGGACCTCAACCAAAATTAAAAGACCTACATTAACCCCAAGATGAGCAAGTGAACATCAGCTAAGGAAACGACTAATCTATAATGTGGATAGATATAGATAGATAGATAGATAGTATGAGTGAATGAGTGAGAAAGAGCTGTCTTACTTTAATAAATAGACAGTGAATCTAGCACTCCCTACAAATTAGTTTGCAAACAAAAATAAAACACGAACTAATATTTCTTAACGGTAGATTTTACTAAAAAGAAGCTGTTTACATCGTAATTAATATCATGAGATGAAACGGTAAACATAAACCTAGTGAAATAATTCACATAGCCCCACCATACACATTATTCACATAACAGCCCCACCCTACACATTATTCACATAACAGCCCCACCCTACACATTTCCAACCTTTCCTACACGATAACAACAACAACAACAACCCCCCCCCCCCCTTACTCCCAGTAGCCCCTGCCTCACCTTCCCAGCAAATTTAACTATGCCATTTATGTGACTTAATATGCAATGTTTACGGTTATGTTTATGTTGACGAACCCGCAGAGGGCCGCTCTCGGGCAGCATAATATGCGGGGATTGTGCATTAGGACTATTGGTTGGGGACAGGATCAGGAAAAGGATCAAGATTAGGGATGTAATGATTGGTGATCCTAGTTCTAAAATAATCAAGAGTGGGGCTATTCATTACATGAAATAGGTGGTGGTTCCATTCTTGGATGCTGAGGGGGAAAAAAATTATTGTCTAAATATATCCATGCTTGCCTGGTACGTGTGGTATTTTATGTTGTGGCTGCGTCTCGTAAATGGTATACTTGTACGGTGTAAATATATATCTTTGACTATGTCTACTACGTTGTTAGTGATTATATATAACATCTGTTGTTTGTGCATTTGTCCTCTTGTTGCAAGTGGTCTAGTCTAATGTCTTGTCCGAGCAAGGTGACAAACGTAGTGTGTCTGTAATCACTTCTGATACATCTTGTAGCCTTTTTTTTATGGCCTCTAGTTTATCTATGTTGTTGTGAGTGTGTGGATACCAAACTGTGTCCGCAGTATTCTAAATGTGGCCGAACAAGTGTTTTAAATGCTAGAATTTGATGTTTGCGTTGCACTTAGTGAGATTCCTGCGCAGAAAGCCCAGGGCCTTGTTGTTGTTGCTGTTCCCCAAGCTGCCTGGCCGAACAGCCCCAAGGCCCCGAGCAAGGCCAAGGCCATAACCGAGCGCCCCCACAGAACCCTCCCTGCCGACCACAATAAAGCCTGGGTGACCGAAGCCACTCCATGGCGGGGAGCTGGGGAGGGTGAGGAAACACCCGGGAAACCAAAGCCCCACCCAGGGCCCTGTGCCCCTCAGCAATTATGAAGAGAAAGTTGAGGGGCAAAGGAAAAAATGTGACGCTTTGGCTTCCAATCTTGGTAGATTGGGAGGTCAATCCACGGAAGAGACGCCGTCACTTGAGATCTAGAAAATATATAAGTTAAAGGAAAAGTCAGAGTAAGCTATGGGTATGGCAGAGATTGTTAGGTTTGGCAGAGATTGGTAAGCCCAGGGCCTTATTAGCCTTTGCTCTGATGCTGCTAACGTGAGTGGTCCACCTCATGTCCGCTGAGATGTTGACCCTAAACTATCTGAGAGGGAACAGTAGTTAAAAAATGTGCTTTGGAATTTGTAGGAGAATGGGATGTTTTTGTTCGAACGGGTGAAGCGGATAAGGTGACATTTGTCAGGTCTAAATGTCATCTGCCACTTTGCTTCCCAATGTTCAAGTCGTCCTGTAATCGAAAACAATCGTCCCTATTAGTAATTGGTCTATAAACTAAACTATCATCTGCGAAAAGTCTAGTAGTAGAAGTCAGCGATAGTGGGAGGTCATTTATGTAAGAAAGGAAAAGTAGGGGACTCATGACAGTGCCTTGTGGGACCCCAGAAGATACAGACACAGTGGAAGAATGAGAACCCTCGAGAACAACACGTTGATCCCGATTGGTCAAGAAAGTCTTAATCCAGTGAAGATCCCGATTGGTCAAAAAAGTTTTAATCCAGTGAAGTTGTCCTCGGATGTCGTAATAATCTAACTTAGCTAACAATCTTTGGTGAGGGACTTTGTCGAAGGCTTTGGCAAAGTCTAGTACTATGGCGTCTACAACAGATTCAGGGTGGGGGGAGTGAGCGATCTTACTAATATCAGAGCAAAAGACACCCAGCGAAATTACGATTAGGTGGCCCAGCAGGAAGGGTGACCGACTGTATGTCCTTGGGTTCGAGCAACCTAAATCAAGAGTTATCTTAAACACCTTGATAATAATAGGTGAGGATTCAAAATAGAGGGATATTTATTGTACATGAGGATTGTCAAGGTATTTGCCATGAACAGTTTATCTAATAATATCATGTTCTAGAAACATGTACTTGCACATTGTTTTCGGTGATATTCAGTATAATTATTACTGCTTCCGTGTTATTACAATTCTTGTGTGTGTGTGTGTGTGTGTGTGTGTGTGTGTATGTGTTTTACAATCATCTAGTTTTCATCTTTCGTGAACAGTCCAAAAATTTCTAACAAACTGCCTAAGTATAGCCGGTAAAATATTCTGGTCAGATAGCTTCTTCATCAAAGCTGCACAAGTAGTGTGGTGGGAATATGAACATGATTAGATAAATATCTAGTATTCGAGAATGGATAATAAGTCGTAGGCGTCTGCATAAACCTTTAACCGTCTTGGTGGTATAATGGTTAAGGTGTCTACAAATCTCTGTGTGATAACCCGGGTTCGAATCCTGGTGGTTGACATATATGCTTTCATTAATTTAATTGGAGGTGTTCGGTGTTGTGGTGAAATTAATACAAAATTGATTAGGTGGCCCAGCAGGAAAGGTGACCGACTGTATGTGCTTGGGTTCGAACAACCTAAATCAAGAGTTATCTGAAACACCTTGATGATAATAGGTGAGGAATCAAAATAGAGGGATATTTATTGTACAGTACATGAGGATAGTCAAGGTATTTGCCATGAACAGTTTATCTAATATTATCATGTTCTAGAAACATGTACTTGTACATTGTTTGCAGTGATATTCAGTATAATTATTACTGCTTCCGTGTTATTGCAATTATTGTGTGTGTGTGTGTGTGTGTGTGAGTGTGTTACACACATCTCGTTTTCATCTTTCGTGAACAGTCCAAATAATTCTAACAAAATGCCTAAGTAACAAACTGCCTAAGTAACAAACTGCCTAAGTATAGCCGGTAAAATATTCTGGTCTGACAGCTTCTTAATCAAAGCTGCACTAGTATTAAGCAACCTTAAATAACCGATCTTCAATTTAGTTTATAGCATTACGACAAGCTGCCTACAGTATGATATTGTTTAGTTTAAATGTGTATGTAAAGGTCAAAAGTAAGTAATGTTGTCGGAAAATAATATCCATCGTAAATAGATGATAAATGCTCCCGTGTAATACCCCCATTAGACCCCCTGCATGACCCTACTATAGTAAGAGACCCTAGAGGCTCAACACATTACCATATAAACCATTCATATTATTAAACCCAAACTAACTGTATCATAATATATACAAATATACAACGTAATATGCAACTCTTTTGTAGGCACTCCTAGACAAAGTAGAAAGGAAGGCCTTTCGTATAGTTAATTCCCGCCCACTCACCAACTCTCTGCAAACTCTCTCTTCGCCGCAATGTTGCATCTCTCTCGCTATTCTATCGCTACTACAATAATTAGTGCTCCTCAGAGCTCTGCCAGTGTACACCCCCCCACCCCACTCTGCGTAAGGTACGTGGTGTCTGTTTTGCAACACAATCCCACCCTACTCTGAGCAACTCTCCAACTCAAGAGTGAAACATTACTATCAATCTTTCTTCTATTCAACAGCTGAGCTCTGGAACTCTCTCCCAGAATCAGTCTTTCCATTCTCCTATGATTTAAATTGCTTCAAACTCCGTGTGTCCAGGCATTTTAGCTCGAACGTCCCTTGATTTTGGCCCTGTCATTCTTTCAACCATGGGGGAGGCACTCGCATAGAAAACAAAAATGCAAGCATAAAAGTATATTACTTCTTTCAGCTTCATTTTGTTTATAGAACACACATAATTTTTAATTATATAAGTAGTACTATAAAGATTAAAATCAAACTTATGAGAAATATACCCACTTACATTATATATTCTAAATTTGAATACATGGCGAACTAGAAACATTATAATTCTTGATAAACAAGAACACCATGGATATACGCAACCACCTCGGAAAAAGACGTAGGAAAGGCTAATCATAATAGCACAACTATAATCTCCCGAACATTGTTTTCAAGGGCAATGTTCAGCCATGACGCCGTGAAGTAACAACTTGCTTGGAAATCCACATGCCATAAATTAATCCTCATTGGATAGCAGACAAAAACCTGTAGTGTTTATTCGTCATGCGATATGCTTCATTAAGCATACTGTATATACTGATAGTGGTGTGTGTGTGTGTGTGTGTGTGTGTGTGTATGTTTAAATGAAAACTGTGTAGCATTAAATATTATCAAATAATATTGCAAAATATTGCTTGTGTATATTAAGCTTTATAACTATGTTTCTGCGATGCAATTTGAAATAAATGTTTATAAGCATTTCAGTAATGTAGTATTGATAGTGTATGTCTATATGTATTTAATTATTATTGGCAGCATCTGTAGCAGACTGGAGAATCAATGCTTTGTGTCAGTAACACAGTTCCACACCATAAGAACACCCTTGCTTTACCAAATACAGCATAATTTTTGTTTTCGGTTAGGATAGGCTATAACCCTTGGTGGCCTATTTCTGTTTGAATAAACATAAAATTGTTTTCGGTTCGGCTATCACTGCGTATTCAAATTTAATTTTGTTTTGTTTTAATTTTCGGTTAGGCTATCACCGCTGATAACCTATTTGTGTGTATTTCAACATTTTTGTTTTCGGTTAGGCCTATTTAAGTAAGTGAAGCGACCTGAAGGGAGTGAAGTGTTTTTAAAGTGAGTTTAGTGTTTTTAAAGTGAGTTACGTGTTTTTAAGTGAGTGAAGTGATCTGAAGAAAGTGATCGTCACCATGCCTCGTGCCTGTACGAACTGCGCCGGTAGGTTTGGTGCTTCCATGTTTGCTCCTGCCGATCCACAAGTCTGCCGACTCTGCCAGCAACGAGAGGATTTGACAGCAAAATTGGATGAAGCCCACAACAAGATCAATGCCCTCACCAGGAAGCTGGAATCACTCCAAGAGTTTGTAACACTCAACGTTGGAGTATCACTAACTCCAATTGTTTCAACTCCAGCATCCACCACCGCCCCAACGTCATCTGCCAACAATCCAACACCTGCAGTAGACACTGCAGCAGATGCTTCTGACGAACCTGAGCCGACATCAAACCAGGACAGCCGCCCTGTTCACCTTAGTCTCTCCCCCACTCCTCGTGCAAGAAGCCTGCTAGCACAAACAGTACCAACCCCTCGCCCCCGTTCTAACCACTCCTCTCCCCGACCTGTACGTAGAGTCCCGCCACCACAGGTTTCCGGATTTACACCAGTGAGGAACGGTGCACGGGCAACGCAGAAAAGGTCTCATCTACCAGTCACAATGTCAAACAGATTTGAGATATTGGTAGAGATGGAAGACGAGCCAGAAGAGACCAGGCTCGTTGGGGATTCCATCCTACGAGGACAGGTCGAAGAGTTCTGCGACAGAGTCCCAAATCAACGAAAAAGATTTTGCATCCCAGGAGCTGGACTGGACGACATTGTGGAAGCCTTCGAAGATACCACAAAGGATGCAAATGAAAATACCCTTTTTGTCATCCATGCTGGTTCAAATGACGTCATGCGCACCAGATCCGAAGAGTTGATGGAGAAATATCGCAAGATGATCCAGCACTACAAAAACAAGTCAAGGAATATCATCATCTCAGGCATTCTCCCCAAGATCGACGCACCTGATAAATTCTACGCCAAGGCCTTCAGCACAAATAGCCGACTAAAATATTTGTGTCTGAGGGAAGAAGTTGAATTCATCAACCTCTGGGACAACTTCTACAACCAGCCTACTCTGTTCCGCAAGGATGGCACTCATCTAAACCCTGTGGGTTCAGCACGCATGGGTCGTCTCCTACACGAAGCAGTCCGCAGCCATGGATCAAAAAACGCCATCAGAGAAGAAGCAGCAGTGACATAAATCATCCAACGCCAAGAAAAAAACAGAGGCAACCGAGGACCACCAGCGATAAGGACCGAAGACAGCGAGGACCGAGGACAGCCATGAACATAAATGTAGATCCGACAAGAACCAAAAATATTATTAAAGAGCGTTCCGTGAGTTCTAAAATAACAAATTTAAAGGTTTTCTATGCAAACGCTCGTAGCATACGCAATAAATTTTCAGATTTAGAGGAGCTAGTGTTTACAGAAAATTATGATGTGATTGGCATAACAGAATCTTGGCTCAATACAGAAGATAGAGACTTTTTAGCAGAGTATTCACTTCCCGGCTATGTAATGTTTGAGAAAAGCCGAATAAATCGAAATGGAGGTGGCGTTTTACTTTATATCAAAGAAAGTCTTAACCCTACCCTCTTGTCAAAACCTCAAATTATGAACGTCGACGCATCTTTTGTGCTAATAAAGAATAATAAAGGTACAAAAATAATACTTGCATTAATATACAGACCTCCAGCTCAATCAGTGCAAACTGACCGAGAAATTTACGAACAAATTGCAGATGTAAGTAACTCACAAGATACCGTAATTTTTGGCGACTTTAATTTACCTGTGACCAAGTGGGGAGATACTCTTACTTCACACTCCGGACATGACTTGTATACGAACTTGCAAGAGAGTTCGCTTTATCAATTTGTTCGAACGCCGACCCGTGGTAATAACGTTCTTGACATTGTACTTGCAACAAAAGAAGAATTAATAGAGAATTTGAATGTTGGTGATGAATTCAGTAACAGCGACCATCGTACGATAACTTTCACTTTAAAGTTTACTAGTAACGAACCAAATAGCATCGAAAAAGTCCCTAATTTCAAGAAACCAAACTTCCATAAACTTAGAGCTATGTTTAAAGAAACTGACTGGAGCTTTTTAATTAACAATAACGACATAAATACATCTTGGAAGTTATTCGAAACCACTTACCTAAAAGCAGTGCAAGACTGCATACCATCGAAAATACGGCGTCCAGGCCATAATAATAAGCCCAAATGGTGGAATAAAGATATTTCAAACTGCTTGCTTGCTAAAAAATTTGCTAATGATAGATTAAAATCCTCACAAAATGACGAAGAACGGGTGAAATTTGTAGAGCTACGACGCAAAGCCAAAAAGTTAATTAAGCAAAGTAAAAATACCTTAGAGTTACATATTGCGAATCAAAGTAAAACAAACCCGAAAGAATTCTATAGTTATATCAGAAAGAAAAAAGTAGTTACTTCAACTGTTGGACCGTTAGTCGATGAAAATGGAGAATACACCAAAGACGAAGTACAAATGAGTAATGCCCTCAATACCTTCTTTGCATCAGTTTTTACAACAGAAGACCTCAGTGATATCCCTACACCATCGCCGATTCAGATTGATAATTCAGATGTTCTAAGCAATATCACCGTTACAGAGAGAGAAGTATTGAATTGTTTAGATAAACTCAAGGTAAATAAAACGCCTGGACCTGATACAATCTCGCCTAGAGTTCTGAAGGAAGCTAAGGATGAGCTCTCCAAACCACTGACATTACTATTCAATAAATCCTTGCAGTCTGGAACTATGCCTGATCAGTGGAAGCTAGCCAACGTAACACCGATATTCAAAAAAGGCAGCAAATCCCTACCCAGTAACTATCGTCCAATTAGCTTAACCTCAGTTGTATGTAAAATGCTAGAAACGGTCTTACGAGACATACTCGTAAATCACTTAGAGGAAAATAACATACTTAAAGATACTCAACACGGCTTTCGTAAAAAACGTTCCTGTTTAACAAACCTCTTAGACTTCTTCCACGATATCCTCAACCTCTACGATGAGAGTAAAGCTGTAGATATTATATACCTTGATTTTCAAAAGGCCTTTGACAAAGTTCCCCACAAACGTTTACTGCTAAAACTAAAAGCGCATGGAATACAAGACGGTGTGTTGAAATGGATAGAAAATTGGCTCAGCGACAGAAAGCAAAGAGTAGTCATAAACGGTAAGGCATCTAAATGGACCAATGTAAGTAGCGGGGTACCCCAGGGATCGGTACTAGGACCAATTCTCTTTCTAGTTATTTATTTAACGACATAGATGAGGGCCTCACCTGTACAATCTCGAAATTTGCTGACAATACAAAAATTGCAAATAGCGTACTCTCAAAAGAACAAGTTGACGATATGCAACACAATCTAGATAAATTGTCATGTTGGGCCCAAATTTGGCAAATGAGTTTCGATGCGGATAAATGTAAAGTACTACATATCGGATACCTAAATGAGAAAGCAAACTATTCGATGAATGGCACTCAGCTTAAGAATGTAAACAGAGAAACCGATCTGGGAGTAACAATATCGAGTAACCTAAAACCGAGTCAACAATGTTCAGAAGTTGTTAAGAAGGCAAACAAAATAATTGGCTTTATAGGCAGGTCATTTGAGCATAAATCCAAAGAAGTTATCCTAACCCTTTACAATTCCTTAGTCCGCCCTCTTCTGGAATACTGCGTTCAATCCTGGTGCCCTTATTACCAAAAAGATATAAACAAGCTAGAACGAGTTCAACGCAGAGTAACCAAAATTATACCTAGCCTAAAGAACAAACCATACGAAGAGCGTCTTAGAGAATTAAATCTATTTCCTTTAACCCAGCGCAGATTAAGAGGTGACTTAATTCAAGTGTTCAAAATCATCAAAGGCATCGACAATATGAACTGTAGTAAGTACTTCACTATCGACCAATCTAATTACACGCGGGGAAACGGTTGCAAAATTATTGGTAAATCTTTTAACTCACACGAATCTAAGAATTTCTTCTTCAATCGAGTTGTCAACTTGTGGAATGGGCTTCCCCGAAACGTTATAGACTGCATCACCGTTGATTCATTTAAACTCCGCCTAGACAAATATCTCGCTTCAAACCCGCGACTGACTGCGTTTGTAAATGAATAACTTTATTTTATCCCCCCCTCAGTTACTAACCCATCTGTCCCCTACTAACTTCCTAATCCTGCCACGGACATTAGTTCCAGGGCAGTAATTCCCTTTCCAATGTTCCCTTACCCACTCTAAACCATTGTTTGGACACTTGATCCTCAGTGTTTTGGAGGACAAGCAACCTAGAAGGGTCACTAGATATGTTGTTGCTTGATTTCCTTGTACTTTGTACTCCTTTGTACTTTGTACTTTGTACATATGATACCTTTTTCCCAAGCTATCTCCACACGATTAGATTCAGTCTTCATAATAACGTCTACAATAATTATTAAGAGACGTGCCACATATGTCGGCTATTTATTTGAGTTCTATATTCATTCCTACTATAATTATATAGGCCTACAAGCTTTTAGTAATTACTAAGATATACTCTACAACAGCCATCCACTCGAAAGGATTATGCTAAAACATAATGTTAATCACGACTGAAGTAAGAGTACTGAACACTAATTCAACGTAAACATATGGAAATACTTTGGGCACGTAAAACCATATTCTTGTGTATCGGGCACTTATGTAGCCAGCTTTAATTAATAGGGTTAATTATAATTTATCTTACCTCAATATTTCCCGTAGAAATGTTTTAGATCTCGAAGTTGTCTGGAACACTTTATGTTAAGGGAAATAAAGGTGGAGGTATCAAATAAACACTTGCAAGGGTTTTATTTGATTTATTACTTTGCAAATAAAATAATGTTAGCCCTTATAATTAATTGTAATGGTTATGTTCACTGCACTTTACGTCCCCTGCGTTGGGAAATGCAGTCTAAATTAGTAAATTAATTACTGACATGGTTAATACTGGTAATGACAGGCTGTAAGTGATTACGGAAGTCATTGTTAAGTTTAAATAGTTACCGTTATAAGCATTGGCGTTTTTAGCAATAGCAATTAATAAAATATAGCACTTTAAATATAGTAACTTAGGATTGAGCTTATTTCCTGTATTACATTGGTTATCTGTAAAGAAAGAAAGGAACTATTAGGGAATGTTACTAGAATGTAAGGTATGTCACTTGATACTTTATTAACACCTTACGAGCGGCCTATGCGGTTTATTTATGTGTACCGCACAGCGGGGTGTTTTTAGCCAAAATAGGGCTGTTTACGTGATCATTTTCATGCCTAAATAAGACCCAGAACGTAAAACAAGTACCTATCCCTGAAAGGGCATAAACAGAGCTTTCGAATGACACCATAACGATCCTTGTATGATGGATAGTTTTCTTGCAATAACCGTGCAACGTGAGTGCAAAAAGCAGGTAATTCGGTACTTTCAGTACATAATTGAGTATGTAGCGAGTGAGAGAGGGAGGAGGGAGCTGAGATTTGTGTCAGTAGGTTCGCCGCGGTGGTCTGGAGCAGTCATACGCTCGCTAGTCTCCTGCCACCACTTGTCTCTCTCTCTCAGCCACATTACGTGCTGAAATTGCCACTCGAGTTATGTCGAGCGCCGCCACATAGTCCAGCTTTATTTAACTCGACTTATGTTGCTCGCCGCTAAATAAGGGTTAAGAATATCGTCACTGTACTTGGTCACGATTCTTACCCTGGGGTCTGTGATGAGTGACCATCCTGTGAGGCTGTTTGATGCTAACTGACCATGCGCTCCTCTCTTTGGTGAGAGGCGCGGCCCTAGCAACGTCATGTGAATACAATATCTGACAAAGTTACTAGCAATTACTTATGGATAATCGGCAATGGCTGTGTGGATACGATCTTATGTACGTGAGAACCATGCTTGCCTAAGCTTATAGGAAAGTTACCAGAGGCTATAGTGATGGTGTGAACTTTTATAGAGAAGTCATACCATCACTGTTACAAACCTTTTGTAAATTAGTGCTTTGATTATAGTGATATATGATTATAGATACGTGTACAGCCACCTACAGTTGCGCTGTTGAAATCCACAGGATATTATAAAGAAGAGAACCGGTGGAAAGGAAACAATAAGGTTTTGTCCCTTTAGCAGGGGACTGGAAACTGCTTTAACGAGTTTCTCAGATCACCGGTCAACACGATTTTTCTGGCACAAGGTATCCGAATGGATTTTAGCTAATTTTAGTGTGCTGAATCCAAATTTGTCATCAGTTTTTGTCTATCACATCAGGTTTTCGAGATATAAAATCCTGCAATTTCGTAAGAAACTGCAATTTATGCTCATAATGGAAGAATTAAACATACATAGATACAAAGATGTAATGAGTCGTAGCACAAAGTTGTGAGAGTGAATGCACATTAGCATGTAAGAATTAAGTGTGAAGATAACAAAACTATGTACAAAAAGTCTATTCATTGTGGTCATGTTACAACTGCATAAACTTCCTCTTCTTTGACGATCTCTGATGTATACAGCTTCTGGAATGTCTCTCATCAAGCTCCAGCAGTAATCTGGCATCATGTTTGAGTCCCATCGGCCTTGGTAATGTTCTTCCATTACTTTAATGTCTTGATGAAAGCGTTCACCTTGCTCTTCGCTCACATCACCGAGGTTCTCTGGAAACTTGCCCAAGTGACTATGTAAGTAGTGAACCTTGATGCTCATTCTACATCCAAGTGCTTGCAAACTCAAGAGCAGCTCCTCCACAATCTCTTGATAGTTGTCAGCTTTCCTGTTCCCAAGAAATTCTGCACCACATCAGAGAATGCATTCCAAGCTCTAGCCTCTGCCGCATTCATTGTTGTAACAAAGTGTGGATCCCTGAGGAGTGTTCTTATTTGAGGTCCATCAAATATTCCTGCCTTTTTCTTCTTGTCACTGAGACTTGGAAAGGTTGAACATACTGTATATAGCTGAAGCAGTCTCCACTGTGATCAAGAGCTTTGACGAATTGCTTCATCAAACTAAGTTTTATGTGCAGTGGGGGAAAGACAATGTTTTTCCTATCAACCAGAGGGTCATTAATGATGTTCTTGTCACCAGGCGTCAAACTGTTTCTTGGTGGCATTTCTTTTTCACCCAGTGGTTTTGTGTAACTTCCTTGCTGGCCCAGCAGAAAGTTCACCATTTTCAAATCCACACAAATTACCCATCCATGAACATGGTATTGCAACCTCTCCAGACCAATCTTGATGTTGGCATACTCTTCTTTCATTTTTACAGAGTGTCCTATCGGGATTGAACCATATATGTTTCCGTTGTGAAGTAAAACACATTTCAAGCTCCTTTTAGAACTGTCAATAAAAAGTCTCCACTCACTTGAATCATATGCAGGCAGTCCCATAGTGAGAAGAAGCCCTTCAACATCATTACAATAAACAAGCTGACCATCTGAATGGAAGTACTTCCGCAGTTCTGCTTCTCTGTTACGATAAAAGGAGACACTAGTGCCAGGTTTCAGCAGTCTTTTCTCTTGCAGCCTGGAAGCCAACAATTCAGCAGACTGCTTTGGCAAATACAAATCTCTGACCAGATCATTCAATTCAGGCTGACTAAACAGAGAAAGTTTATCACAATCTGCATCAGATGGCTTAAAAAGATCAGTCTCATCATCTTCATCTGTAGAAGCAGGTGAATTGCGGGCTTCGACATCAATCTCTGGCAGCTCAGTAAATACAGGCACAGGTATTTCCTCACAGTGTGCAACTGGTCGAATGGCAGATGGGATGTCTGGGAATTGCAAGTGTTGTTTGGTTTTCTTATTGAAACCTTTTACATTGACAAGGCAGAAGTAGCAGTTCTCCAAATGGTTTGTTGGTTCTCTCCAAACCATTGGCACACCAAACTTGAGCTTAGCATTCTTTCCTTGAGACCATGATCGCAAAGTTTCAACACAGGTTTTGCACACTTTGTGAGGAGCCCAGCTTTTGTCCTGGTCTCCAAGTGGTACTTTAAAGTAGGCAAGATACACCTTCTTGACAAAGTTATTGATGTTGCGCCATTGAGCCTGCAAAGTGAAGTTTCCACAGATATAGCAGAAGATATCTGGGTCATTACAGCATTTCCTTCTTTGGGATGTTGTAGCCATAGCTAGATCACAGTGGTATATTGCCGTGTTTTATACCAGCAACCAGTACTCTATGTAGAATTAGACAATCAGTTCACACCTGAAAAATACAAACAAAAACAGTGAGTGGTTTTAAAGCAAGATTCTGCATGAACATGTTATTTAACCCTTTTGCTGCCGTCACTCTAAACTACTTGCTCTTCACGAACTGCAAAACAAAATATGAAAAAATGCATAAATATGGATATCTACATAAAGCCCTCACTATTATAAACACACTATCCTAAAAACAAAACACCATATTCTAACAATAAAGCAATCACTGACCATCCGCAATGAGTGACGAAAAGTAAATTTTTGGTAAAATCCATGAACATGGGGTATACCGATAGCACAAACATGTGATGTGATAGAGCAAATCTGAAATCAAATTTGGATTCAGCACCCCAAAATTAGTCTAAAACTGCTCTAAGTTTCCATGCCAGATTGTTTTTTTTTTTTTTTTTTTTTGGACCAGTGAATTATCGTTGCCAACTTTTTAACTTGAAAACAAGGGGAAGGAGAGGGAAGGGAGCTTGGCCTTTTGTGCTGCTGTCTGTTGACGACCTTAATATTATTATGTTATTAGTATTATTTGTTTGTCAATACTTATATTGTTTTGCATATCAATATTCTTAAATGTTAGTGTTCACTGTATTTCCGTATTCGTATTAATCTTGTATTTTGTATTTGTTTTCTAAGTTGATTTATGCTAATTGTTTCTTATTACGAAATGTACGCGTGTGCACTTTATATAATTTTTATCAGTTGCATACCTCTAATCACCAATTGTGTCATGATCTTGATAAATTATCTATTCTTATCCTATGTTTCCATCCTTCTTGTTACTGATTTATCCCTAGTTTATAAAGTCTCTATTTGTAACGCTATATCGGCCTGTTTTTCCACATCATCGTTATTTCCATAGACTTATACCGAACTATAGCCAATGTTTCTTGTCCACCAATGACCAGTGTGTTGTTTCTGTTTGATTTCTCATACATATCTAACTGTACCAGTATGGCAATCACTCTAATTATATCTATCTCTCTATCTATCTATCTACCTATTTTTGTTCATGTTTTTGTTCAACACTCACCTTCCAACCAGGTGAACATTGAAAACATTCTTTGTCGGTCGCAACTATGTTTAAACTCACACCCACACCCACATACAAACACACACACACACACACACACACACACACGTGTGTGTATATATAAATATCCTTCTATTATATATACAATTTCCAGCATTACACTTCAGGCAACAAGGAAACGGAACGTGTTCAATGTTTGTTTACTAACGACTATTATATTCCACCTGTCTGTCTCTCTGCATCACTGTGTCTTTCTCTATCCATCTATGTCTGCCAACACAACATATTAAGTTAGAACATGTAGTACGTGTTTCATTGTTTGTCTGATTTTGCATAGCTGTCTAACTTTATCATTATTTGTTATGTGTATATTTGTATTCAAATATTCATATATCTCTCTTCCGCCATGTATCTATATAACTACATCACTCTTTTCTCCTCTTTTTAGCAATATTAAATATAACAGAACCAAACTGCGAAACATGGCGTGTGTTTCCTTTTCCTTGAGGACTATCATTTGTATCTATCTAGTTGTCTGCTTGTCTTAACTGTTTAGATTTATATGCGTTTCTTTACTTATTTAAGTAGTTTTCTATCTCTAATAACTATCTACTTTACTTGCTATCAATCACCTCAGCACTCTCCAGAACACCAGAACCAATCAAGGACACAGCAGGTGGTTCTAATCTTGCCAGTCATACGTATACAAATGTGCTTAGTGCATTGGTTCAGGAATTCAAATTCAAATTCAAATTACTAAAAAATACAAGTCATTGGATTCTTCTTGAGAGTATGTAGCAAAGAGTTCATAAAAGAAGAAATAGAGTATATCATATCAACTTTTAACCCACTGGGCACCGGCTAATATATAGCAAATGTACACTCCAGGCCAGGGAAAAACAAAACAAGTTCTCCCTAAAACAGACTAAATAAGTGTGTGTGTGTGTGTGTGTGGGGGGGGGGCTCAGCTGGTGCCGGGCGCCTCTTCAAACATCATGCGCCGGCACACCACAGCTGGGCGAAGCAGCATGGCTGATGTACTCCAGTTTTCGAGTGACGGTTATTTACACCACCCAAGCATCATGTGGGCCTTCATAGTTCATATATTAGTAACATGTATCACATAATGTCATTGTAGGTGAAATAACAGTGTGATAAGTGCATAGATTCAAGTTTTATAAATGCCGAAGAGTGATAAGGCACGCGCGTCCTGGTTACCATGGCGACGGGCGGCCATCTTGACCCAAGACACCAGCAGAACAAACACACGTACACACGGCCAGCTGACTGACACTACTTTGCCACCACTTCACTTCTATTTTGTGCCTCTCTCACACATTCTATTTTATACTTTATTGTTTTATACTTTATGTTTTATAGTTAGAATATGAGTTTTACACATTGTTCTAGGCACTTTTGCCTTCCAAATATGGGTTTTCACATTGTATTTTTAGTTGCGAGACAGTGGGAGGTGGTGGTGAAGGCAGGCGTAGGGGAGGACCACACAGCACTTGTTGTGTAGCAACTTGACCACTCTCATCCTCAGGTCGTCTCCTCTGACCCCTACGATGGCCTGGTGGAATTTTGAGGAATGTCATAGGGTCTAGGTCATCCTCCTCCTCCTCTTCCCCACTTGGTGGGGAGTCAACTATGTCATGGGGAGCAGTGGGGGAGCAATACCCACTCTCCTCCCTTTGTTCCATCATCGCGAGGCGACGACAGATGGGAACAATGGGCTCCTCCTCTATCTCAATCATAGTTGGCCGATATGCCTCCCCTGAATCCTCTTCTACTGATCCAGTGTCACTATCAGGCACATCACTTTCCTCAAGTATACCCAGTCCATCCTCAAGGCTAACACCCATGTGTGGTTAGCGACGAGGTAGGTCACTCACAATGTATCACTCGCGAGGTCAACAGGAAAACTGTCTTCCCCCTCCTCCCGCACGTCCCCACCGCGGCTAGACTTGGGGTTTCCAAATATTGCCACTGTCCGGCAACATCCTAAGGAGTATACCATACAAATCTGAACCCTCTAGCTACCATAGGACAAGAGTAAATAAGGTCGAGAGTGCTGACGCAGGTGGTGGGATAAATGGGTGAACATGCGTCCCTCTCTCGCGCAGCTGGACTTGGGGTTTGCCGAGTACTGACACTGTTCTGCTACATCATACAGTATATCCCATACAAATTTGAACCCTCTAGCTACCATAGGACAAAAGTAAATAAGGTCGACAGTGCCGACGTAGGTGCTGTGGCGCTGGGGTTTAGCGTTACATACATTGCCGACGTATCTGCTGCGGTGCTGGTGCCCAGTGGGTTAAGAAATGTTGTTTTCACAAATAGTTCATACTCAAACTCAACAATAAAGCAATAGAATTATATCGTAACTAGAAAGAGGGAGGAAACTGCGACGGAAGGAAGTAATAATGAAAACAAGTGATAATGAGAGATACATCGATTCTGTGTACCTTACTTAATTAACGCTCCTATAATCAATAAGTGTCTGATGAAAACTGATCTGAAGGCAGATACATTGTCTGGAAAGAAAAGAAGTGAACAAATAAAGACAAAACAAACCAAGGCTGTAAATAAGAATAGTCAAATATACAGTATACCATGTAACGGCTTCACAAAATAATATATAGGAGAGACAGGACGAGGCTTAACCCTTAAAGATCGGGGGCGGACTCCGCCTCCAATTTGCAGCAAGTTAGGAGCATTATTAAGGCTTTTAAAGGGTTAAAATCGAGTGCAAATGGCCGGGAGCGCAGCGGGCCACACGTCCGACTCCCAGGGCTTACCGCCGCCCACTAACTCATGTTCCCTCTGTTCTCGAGAGGCCGGCAGCGTTGCCAGTAGTGAGCGTAGTAGGAACAAATATGCCGCTATACGCTAAACTCCCATGTTAGTGGTAACACTGCATGAGAACAACGAGTGCTACGTAGCTAGTTCTGGTCTCATTTTTAATCTTTTAGCGCCTAGTTTTTTGCTGAATAAATTTCTTTTCCTGCAGATACTTGATTTATCATTCAGGAGGGCCTGAATATGCCCAAATAAGCCCAAAACCCCCCGCTAGACAAGGGTTAAAGAAAAGAATAACAGAACAGACAGATGTAGTAAAACACAGAACTTCAAACTCTCTAGTTGTGCATATGAATAGGCATAAACATCTTCTTAAATGGAAAACAGCAGCCAAGATTTGAATAGGCTTAGATAAGCGAATCAGGAAAGTATTAGAAGTGGCTTACATATCCCAAAAGAACGTGGCCAACCATAGGGATGGGTTTATCAGGTGGTCATCCCATGCCTCTAATTTAGCTCTGAGATCAAAGGAAGGGTGGGATAAGTAGGGTCATCTGGAGAGGCAAAATATGAAAGGTTAGCACAATCCGTATGGCAGCACTCTTCTATGATGCCAAGTAGGAATTTCCACATTCTGTGTACATATTTGTGAGTTCATCTAATTTCTGTCAGTTTCTCTGAAGATGGGTACTTCTACTACATGCCCGAAACTTTAGAGAATATAGAATCATAGCTCTTCCCTGTGTTCCCCCCCAAACCACACACACACATTATATATATATATATATATATATATATATATATATATATATATTGTTACGAGAGGGGCTGGGGCAACCAGATGCTTACATAGCCTAGCCCACAGCACCGTACTACCCTGCAACAGACACGCTCTTAATATCTGACTCAAACACCAAGACACGCAGGTTCTCTAGGAAAAATGGTTATCTTCCTCTTTGCTCTATTAACCCGGCAAGTGCTGGAAGACTCTTAAGAGTTTCCCCGGGCGACGGCGGGAAGATTTGTAACCCTCTCACGTACTTGATGCAATTTTGAGCCTATTAGGGATACTTTAAAGCCTTTGTTACCATCAGGGGTATTTATAAACCTTTAATTTATTTACTTCAACCTCTGCAGTTGTCTTTGATTTAGCTGTGGGCAGAAAACAAATTTTGGAGAGGTAATTATAAGAGTGAGAATAATCTATTTCTTATTGCTAATCTGGCAACCTCTGCATCATAAGGATGTGAGAGGGTTAAGATCCTGGGCCTAAAAAAAATCCATTTAAAACACCCCCAAATTTGTATTTATTTTATTTTTTTTTTTTGCCCCTGGGCCATGCCAAATATCACTCCTCCACATCCCCTCCTTCCCCACTTTCCTCCCCTCCTTCAGTTATCACCTATTTTCCCTGTTATTCCCTTATTCTGTAGTCTATTTTCGTGCTAACAATAGCGAGTTGGTAGCAGGGCGTTGTCATCACTGTTACCAAGCGTGGGAAAGAGCGAGAGAGAGACTATTGGGTAACAGTGTCTCTCCAGACAAGGGGAGGGGAGGAGGGGAGGGAGGTTGCCTCAGCCATGCATTATGTAACTCCTGGCCTGTATCGCCAATTTTGACCATCCAAACGCTGTTTCTATTTGTTTTATTGCTGTAACAGGTTAATACCTTTATTATCAACCTAAACTAGGTGCATATGGATAAGTATTAATGCTATTTATGGTAAAATAACGATGTTAGTGATGGGAACAGCTCAAATACGTGCGCACAGGCGTGTGGTGTCTCATACCTCCCATGCGCACGTCTTAGGATAAAGGAGTAACAAGGAGACACAAAAATATCTATTGTCCCCGAGTCTGGTTAATAATGCGAATTAGTCTATCTATCTATCTATCTATATGCTCAGGCCCAATCCCCATTTTGGGGGTAGCCGACTCAAGACAGAGCAAGAACAGGGAAAACACAAAAACAACATAAAACAAAAAATAAACACAGATAAAAAACACAAACTCACACACATCCAGGTCACCCAGGAGAAGACCCAGAGACCAGGGTTACCAAGGTCGCTCCAGCACTCCCCCGGCCCCTGACCACCCGGAGAGGTTCCGATCTCGGCAGGCAGACATGCAGCGGAGCCAAAGCCACAAGCCCTCCCACCACACTTCCAGGCACACCCTTCATATTAATCGTCCCCCCGGGCCAGGCGCCTGATGGACTATTATCTAGTCGAACTTGCGCCCGACCCCTTACTCCAAATGACCACGTGTTCACTAAACTATTCACAAGCATTCTCCATTCACTCCTGTCCACCACCACTTCCCCTGCCTGATCTATAGTCATTCCTCTATCATCCAAAGCCTTTCTTACACAGTCTCTCCATCTCAATGGGGGTCTTCCTGCCCTTCTATCTCCCCTTGTACCTGACTCACATATTCTCTTTGTAAGCCTTTCATCTCCCATTCGTTCAACATGACCATACCAGCTCAGCACCCTTCTGTCCACTCTGGCTGACAAATGTTCCTGCTGCCCCACTCTCCTACGTATCTCTTCATTCCTCAATCTGTCTCTACGAGTAACTCCACACATACTCCTCAAGCAGCTCATCTCCATCACATCCAGCCCTCTTTTCTCCTATTTCTTCAGAGCCCATGTCTCAGCCCCATACATCACTGTTGGCACAACAATTCCTTGATACAGTGCACTTTTTACTTTCACTCCGAGATTTCTCGTCTTCCACATACTTCCCATTGCTCCGAAAACCTTCCTTCCTTCACACACTCTCTGTTTTACCTCCACTTCCATACCTCCACTCCTGCTTATCGTTCCTCCTAGATATTTAAAACACTCTACTTGTTCCAATATTTCCCCATCCAGCCTCACATCTAGATTCACCCTATGCTCTCCCCTATTACACACCATTACTTTACTTTTATTGACGTTCACCTTCAGTTTCCTCCTTCCACAAACCACACCAACTCTTTGACTACCCGCTGCAGTTTCTCATCAGAATCCGCCACCAATGCTGTGTCATCAGCGAACAGCAACTGATTCAACTCCCAATCTCTACCATTCTTTCCTACTAAACCCAATCCTCTTCCCATAGTTCTCCTTTTCACCTCCCTCACCACACCATCCATAAACATATTAAACAGCCATGGTGACATTACACAACCCTGTCGCAAACCTACCTTTACCTCAAACCATTCACTCAACTCACCATTTCCTACTCTCACACATGCTCTGCTCCCTTCATAAAAACTCTTAACTGCTTCTAACAAATTTCCTCCTATTTCATAAATCCTTAACACCTTCCACATTGCTTCACGGTCCACACGATCATACGCTTTTTCCAAGTCCATAAAAGCCCAAAATATCTCCTTATGCTTCTCTAAATACTTCTCGCATAACTGTCTTACTGCAAACATCTGATCCACGCACCCTCTTCCCCTCCTAAAACCGCACTGTTCTTCTCCTATTGCAACTTCCGTACACTTTATTATCCTCTCTATCAACACCCTGCCATACAGCTTTCCAACCACTGACAATAAACTAATACCTCTATAACTTGAACACTCCTGCCGATCTCCCTTCCCCTTGTACAACGGCACAATACATGCACTCTTCCAGTCTATTGGTACCATTGACACAACAAAGCACACATTGAAAAGTCTCACCAACCAATCTATTATCACATCTCCACCCTTCTTTATACACTCCACAGCAATACCATCCAAACCTTCTGCTTTTCCCGCTCTCATTTGTTTCACTGCTTCTTTCAGCTCATTTTCCTCAATCCTTTCATACATTCCCTGCCACCTGGGTGGCCTGGGTAACCTATCTCCATCCACCTCTGCTTCAATCACTGCTTCTCTTCCATCTCTTGTATTTAACAAAGATTCAAAATACTCGGCATATCTTTTCCTCACTTCAACTGGTTCCACTAGTAATTCTCCATTTTCATCTTTCACTGACTCTTCCCTCTTTTGTCCTCCTTTCCTTACTTTATTTACCTCCTTCCAGAACATCTTCTTTCGTTCTTCAAAATTCTCACTCAGCCTTTGGCCCCACCTTTCGTTTGCATCTTTTTTTCGCTTCTCTAATTTTCCGTTTTGCCTCTCTCCTTTTCTCCTTGTACCTCTCCCATACCTCAACACTACCATCCTGTAAAACCCTCTCAAAACACTGTCTCTTCTCCTCAACTGCCTTTCTCACCGTATCATTCCACCACTCGCTTCCCTTCCTGATACCTCTGCCTCCTACTTTCCTTTTCCGCATACTACCTCTGCACTTGCTTTCACTCCTTCCTTAAACTGTTGCCATTCAACCTCTACTTCTCTCTCTTCCATCTCTCTCACTTCCATCCACTTTTCATTTAGTCTTTCCTTGTACTCCCTCTTTTTCACTCTTCTCTAACTCACTAACTTTTATTACCTCTCTTACTTCACGCTTGTCTCTTATTCTCCTGTAACTCTTAACTCTTAGCTTTCCCTCCACCAGGTAATGATCTGACATACCCTCCGCCTCACCTCTCATCACATTCACATCCAGCAGTCTACACAATCTTTCCCTTGTCACCAGCACATAATCCATCAATGCCCTCTCTACAATCTCTCCCCTCACAAGTCTATGACAGGTGTACTTGTGTATACGCCTTTTTTTGAAGAACGTATTACTTACACTCAATCTACACTCTTCACATACATTTTTCAGTCTTTCTCCACTCTCGTTTACACCATCCACACCAAAACTACCGATGACTCCCTCAACAGGCTCATTTCCTACCCTAGCATTTAGGTCCCCTAAAACTATAACATTTTCATTTTCATCAAACCCTTGTAGACAATCTCTCAAATCCTCCCAGAAACCCTCTACCTCATCTAACTCTCTTTCACTTCCTGGTCCATACGCACTTACAAAAACCCACCTTTCACCCTTAAACCGCATTCTCACCCACATTAGCCTTGATGACACCTCTTTCCACTCTTTTATAAACTCTCTCAACTCCTCCTTCACAATAATAGCCACTCCTTCTTTCCCCCTGACTCCCTCGTCTACTCCA
Organism: Paralithodes platypus; assembly: GCA_032716605.1. Taxonomy (NCBI): domain Eukaryota; kingdom Metazoa; phylum Arthropoda; class Malacostraca; order Decapoda; family Lithodidae; genus Paralithodes; species Paralithodes platypus. Next base: position 29,380,396 of record CM064554.1, read on the forward strand.
GACTTTCTACCTATCACGTTTCCAAAATCCACTTCTCCCTCTCCTTTCATCTTTGTTTCATTCAGTGCAAGGACATCATACATCCTTCTTTCAAATAACCTTCCAATATCCTCTCGCTTCTCATTCGTACTACATCCACGCACATTCAAAGCTCCTATTCTTAGGGTCCGGGACCACGAACGCGTTCCCTCGCCCCTATCTCTGTCTCGTTTTTTTGGTAGAATTAGTATTCAAGAGTAATTCTAAGGTTGTTCTCGACTGCACATAAATTCCAAAACATAACACTGCTAGACCCCCAGACACTTCATAGTATGCCCAATCGCTTAGGAATGAGGAATAATATGAAGCAGAAACATGAGGAAAGTCTGAGCCCTATCCTAACATAAGAAACACACTAGTTGGTATTCCAGTAGGTTGGGGGCAAGCTGCACTTGAGCATACCGCCCAAACCACCGTGAATATCAATTTCAATAAAATAAAGAATATATACATGTAATAATAATAAGCAATGCAGCAGAATAATGGAAGAGAAATGGAAGGAAACATTGTAGAAGCTTATAATTAAGATTTGCCAGAGAAAGAAATATGCAGTGAAACTAAATAAACTATAGTACTTAAACTAATGAGGTTAAAACAAAACCAATATGTTTATAATGACTCCAGCCCTTCAATGCTTCGATCTAATAAAGAACAAAATGATTAAATGCGGTAATAAGAGAAAATTAAGAAGCAAGCTTGACCAACACCAAACTGCGATGTTGTCAGAGCGAGAGCCAGGACTAGAGTAAGGGAGGGACCGTGGGAACACACACACGAGGGTCCCCTGGCCCCGCCAAGAGAAAAGTGAGAGCTCCCAGCGTCACCAGACTGCACGACTATACCAGGCACTTGTGCTCTCACTAACTATACAAAGTAATCAAATAAAACATAAGGCATCATTGTGCAAACTTATGATAACGAAAACAATCCCCCAATGGCTTAACAAAAGAAGTAATTATACTCGTGGCAACAAAACAGTGCTATCTCTGTGGCAACAGAGGAGAGCGTTTCATAACATGGTGCAATCATGACGTCACTGCTGGACACGAAAGATACAAGGGAGCCACTATAACAAAGGCTATGTAAATTATAACTCACTCACAAATGACATAGGTTATAAAACTCATTTGGGAGTGACACCCTCACACCCAGGGAAGTCTGTTGGTGCATCTTGAAACAACAGACTGCTCATACTTCAATAACACTACAAGACATACACAACTACAATCTGTTTTATAGTATTTTTATAGTTTTTATATTTTTGTATTTAAATATTTTCTTCTATACAGAAACACAGCAACTCCTACTTTATGACCCTACGCTGGGCTACATACGGCAACCAACAAGCACCAGACGTAAACATGCTAATCAAACCAAAGTAGGAGACTACACCAACACTGACTGAACGGCGAGGGTTCTTCTTAAAACATACCCTCCCGTGATAAACAATCAGCCAGAACATTATCAGTGCCCTTAACATGCCACACATCCAGACTGTGTTCCGGCAGCAAAACATCACCAGACACTGATAAACTGCCCAGTCCATCACAAGACTGTCACTTCCCTTCGCTCTCTCCGGCAACGGGACCTGCCAATAACCTGTCACTAATTTCACCTTAGTGATAAATGTGGCAGCCCCGATTCGGTCTATGGAGTCGTCAACTCTGGGTAATGGATAGGTGTCTGTCTGGGATAATGCACTAACACCACTGCAATCAACAATAAAACGGATCTTGCCACTCTGCTCAGTTTGCAAAGTCACTGGCAAAGACCACTCACGATATCCCTTATCCCTCAGACCCTTCAACATGTAGTCCATCTCTGCTTTTAAGACAGGCTGTCGAGCGGGGTTAATACGGTAGGGAGCCAACTTGAGCTTTGCACTGTCTCCAGCCTCTATGTCTGGTGCCACCCCGGACATCAGGCCTGGAGAATCACCAAACCTGCGGAATTACTGCCACAGCCTAGTAAACAACTCCTCTTGGTGCTTAGGAACAAGAGGTTGCAACTTATCTCGAAGAACAACATACTCATTGCCCTCCCACAACCCAGCCGGGAACGCAGCCTCTAAACTATAGTCTCCCTCCTTCTCCTCCTCCGTCCCTAATACAGCCAGGTCATGAGAGGAACAATCTGTACCACCTGTGCAGTCACTCTCACAGTTTATAAGTGCCAAGGCGTCCCCGCCGATACCATACATGCGCACCCCCGCATTCCTTGCGGCTACACCTGCCTGCACAGCATCACCTCCATCAGCGCCACGGCCAGATGCAGTCGGTCTAGGGTAGAGATGTTGCATCTTACTAGGGCAGCCTTGGGAGGCTATGCGACGGTCGGGCATATCTATTATATAGTCAACCTCACCAATCTGCTTAATGACCTGATACTGACCACAAAACTTAGCAGCCATGGGTCGACCCTGAACTGACAACCTTGCCAAAGCCTCGTCGCCCACCTTGAATACCCTAGATTTAGCCTGTTTGTTACAAGGGTCTTTCATCTTCGTGTTCATGCTGCTAACTGGGATAGCCTCCGGGAATCTAGTGGTAGTATCAATTAAAGTGTGCAAGTATTTGTCTCCCGATCTGGTGGGTATTAAGGGACCAACCATGTCAACTGTGACACAAGTCAATGGCGGTTCAACTGCAGGTGTAGGGATCAAAGGTGCCACAGGTATTCCTGGGTGGGGTTCTCCAACTACCTTACTAATATGACACATCAAAAAAGAAGCCACCGATGCATGTATATGAGGCCACCAAAAATGAAAGAGTAGCCTATCAGTAGTCTCACATACCCCTAAATGACCCGCCAATGGTGCCACCTGCGTTAGCCTAACCAGCTCCTCCCTGAACTGGGCAGGTACCACTAACTGCTCCTCCCCCAAACCTGAGTGCGTATCCGTCTTCCACTGCCGATACAACAATGCCCCTTTTACAACAAATTTCTCTGCTTGACCGTTCTCCCCACCAGTCATACCAACCTTCTTAAACAGGAGGCCCAGACTCGGGTCCTCGTGCTGTAACTTGCTCAATTTGTTTCTAGCTAGCTCCATCAAGGCAGTTACCTCTGACCTCTCAAAAATATCAGAAGGTTGAGTCGGTATCACTATGTCAGACTCCTCGTCTGGCACTAGGTCACCTCTACTAGTCTCGGTAGCCTCACTGGGGTCAGCCAAGCCCACAGCTGTCTCCGGACCAGTGTCATCTAGTAGTGCATCATGGGATGGCCCGCACTCATGGCTGTCGGCCCCCGCATCCACTAAATCAGCCACCTGTTGTGCCAAAGGTGCCACTGATTGGGTCACTGCACCAACAGGGTAGATAGAGTCCATGTTATCTTCTTGCAAACAACCACCACCAGGGGGTACAAAAGCAGCCTCAGCGACGACTATTGGAGGCGGGACAACTACATCCCATGCCAAGTCAGTCCCGAGCAAAAAGTCCACCCCCTCAACTGGCAGAGTGTCCACCATAGCCACCTTACACTCAGCAGTCAAAAGTGGGCACTCTAGGGTCACCGGAACTAAATCACAGAATTGTTCACTGTTGACTCCCCTGCACATTACAAACTCTCCTGTACTAATAGGTCCCCCTGTCTGGTTGCACACCAGTATCCCTTAACACCTTGACAGGGTAAGTCTGCTCTCCAACCCGGACAAATCCATCATAGTATGAATGGCCGACACCAATCAGGGGAAGTCTGGTTATGCTCAGGTGGTGATACCATCTGGGGCGGCAAAGTGCTTACTACCCTGCTTCACGCTGGCCAACACTGCCCCCCCAAACTCACCAGTACCTGGCTTGCCTTTCACAGGCACCTCCCCTAGTATCGCCACCAACTGAACAGCCTTGGGTTTCTGAGTAGCCTTCCATTTAGCACACTGAGGTTTAATATGACCCACTTGCTTGCAAAAATAACATCTCACTTCCGTAGAAGCTTGCTGGTTGTCAGCCTTGGTATAATGTTGTGTCTTATTTGTTGTACCTTTGGGTGATGATGGGTGAGCTGATACTGTGGCTGCTTGGTGCACAGGTAGGTCTCTCCTGTCACCAATGCTCCCCATGCACGTGCCACGCTGGGCTAGTGCAAAGTCATCAGCCCAAACTGCTGCTTCCCTTATTGATTTAAACCGCTTTTCTTTTAATTTTGCCCCAATATCCTTTTCAACTATGCTGGTAAACTGCTCCATCAGCCAAACCTCACACGCCGCCTCAAAAGTACCAGCCGACTCTGAATGCAGCCACTTAGCTAGAGTATCGCGCAGGTACCTGGCATATTCCATGTGCGAGTCCCCCTGCTGCTTCCGAGCCCCACTGAAGGCCAACCTGTAAGCCTCAGGATGCAGCTCGTAGGCTTTTAGCACAGCCTCTTTAAGTACATCATACTCTAGCTCCTGCACTTCTAGGTGATCGTATGCATCAAGAGCCTTGCCTTTTAATATATTAGACACCAACACCACCCAGCGTTGCCTCGGCCACTGATACTCGTGGGCCCTCTTATCAAAACGCAAGAACCACTCCGTGACCTTGAGTTCATCGAAGGCCGGCACGAGTTTCAGCCGTCGAGACAACAGCACCTCTACTGCCTCCTCCTTAGATGTATGACCAACACTATTCCCTTGTCGTCTTTGCCCACTAGTTTCCAAATTCGACTTCTCCAAATCTGCCTGTATTCTCTTCTCCTCAATCTCTCTGTCTATCTCCATCTTCCTCAACGCAACCTCTCTATCTCTGTCTCTTTTCTCTCTCTCTAGCTCTCTGTCTCTTTTCTATCTCTCTAGCTCTCTGTCTCTCTTCCATCTCCATTCTCTTGAGCTGCAGCTCAACCTCTGGACTCCTTCTCGACCCTATAGGGGTTATAGGAGGAAACTGGGCGAAAGGGGGAACATTGTGCTGAGCACTCACCGTACGAGTGGCCATGAAATGCTGGGGTGTGGCCAACGACACTTGGGGGGAAGAAGGAGGATACTGAGGATTTCTAGCATAACTTGAAACAAATGTACTGGCCATAGGGGCATGAACATAGCCCTGTGAAAATGAAGGGGCCGTACTGACAGGGTTAAATGCTGACGGTGGAGGCGTGGTGGCAGGTGCTGTGGTAATAGTAGGAGACTGCCTACATACAGTATCACCTTACTCTGGAGTTGTTGCTCCACTCCGGTCCCCTGTAGAATGGTAGCTAGCCTGACTGATAAGATGCTGTGGCACATGCTGGATGGTGCCATCATCCACAACACGAGTAGGGTGAAGGTGGGGTGTAACGAACATGGGGGCGAAACGAACAGTGTCCATAATTTCTGCCCTATCAGTAATAAAATAGTTTCCCCAACACCTCAAAAGAAGAAAACGGAGCGCTTGAGGATGACGGGAAACTATTGTATACATCGCGACGGACAGAGTTTTCAGGTCAGTTTTTCTATTTTTTAGGTGATCGATGTAATATTTCACGTTCTAATATAGTGTTTCTTGACTGTGAAAACGTGCTGATTCTAGTGGTGTGATGCTTAATAGTGAAATGTACTTAGCTGCAATGATATCTGGTGAGAAAGGCTTCCATTCAAACATTTAATTCAGCGTCATGCATGTGTAAACATTGATGACACGAAGGGGGTGTAGCGATGGGGTGTGTAACGAACTGTTCGGTACACCACAAATTTAAATGGCGTTTAAAGACCAAAACAAAACAAAATCCAAATAATACAAAAAGTACTTGGTTGTGTTGAGCTGGAGTTAGAAGAAGGGAAGAATGTCGGATGTAAGGTGTTTTATGTTGGTAAAATCATAGTTGTGACAGTATGGAATATAATGTTTCTTTCTTGAGAATGTGCTCTAAAATTGGCAATAAAGACACTTTCAACATATATTTTATTTGAGATCTCCAGTTTTTACAATCTCACTATGCATTTTAATAGTGAAAAGGGTGGTGTTTCGATCACTCCCATGCATTGTTCGGACCACCCCATATGGTGGGTATGGTCCGAACAAGGGGTACCCTTTTTTTTAAATTCAATAAGTTGACCTTAACTACTACTTACACGATTAGTAAACATCACCATGATAGGCCTTGACCCATAGTTTATTGTACTCTCACTATTTGTCCATAAAGTTTGTTACCTGATTTTTGGTGAATATTTTATCCACTAATAGTGCGGATCACCCCCACCTCACCCTACTAGCTTCCTGAAGACCATTAACCCTTAACTGGCGGCGCCCAGCTATTGTCGAGTGAAATAAATGTGGCCTATGGGCGGGGCCCGGCTATGGTCGAATGCAATTTTGAGCACGTAATGTGCTCTGAGAGAGAGCGGAGCGGTGGGAGGAGCGTAGATTACCTCCTGACCGCTCGCCACGGTGGCCGTGGAGCTACTGAGATGTACTCCTTTGTAGTCCACCCTCTCTCACTCGTTTCACACGTAATAATGTAAGAAAATTACCGTATTTTAGCGATTTTGCCCTTCGGGTGCACGATCGTTGCAAGACAACCAGTGATCGTAGAAGGATGGTTCGGGTGTCATTGGAAAGCTCAATTTACTCCCTTTCAATGATACATACTTGTATTACGCTCTGGGTCTTGTTTATACATGAAAAAGAGCACGGAAACAACCCCATTTATGTTAAAAAAAAACGCTGGGCGGTACATAGAAATTACCACCTAGGCCGCTCTTTGAGTGTTAATCTGTGCAACTAACTTACACACCTCTTGAACTAACTCTGACTTAGCCATATCACTGCACTTCCAACAATACACCTCCAACACATGTCTGAATTCATCACTACTCCTGCTAGCAACCTCTTCCTGACTAGGTAGGGTTGTAATAAACTGCCAAACGTCCTCCTTCCCCACAATATGCACAGGAATGTAATCCACATGCGACATCTTAGCAATAGTTGTTGACACGGGCTAATGAAATAAGAGTACTATGTCCGTAGACTTTCAACTGCAAGAAAAATTACTGACCAATCTAAATATAATTGCTTCACACCACAAGAACTCTACTGTATACTATCCTGGCATGAGGTCGCCACTGTTACGAGGAGGGCTGGGGCAACCAGATGCTTACATAGCCTAGCCCACAGCACCGTACTACCCTGCAACAGACACGCTCTTAATATCTGACTCAAACACCAAGACACGCAGGTTCTCTAGGAAAAATGGTTATCTTCCTCTTTGCTCTATTAACCCATCAAGTGCTGGTAGACTCTTGAGAGTTTTACCGTTCCACTGCGGGAAGACTCTTAATATGCTAGGTAAAAAAAACACACAAAATTTAAACCACCCCAGTATCAATCTATTTTGTTTTGTTTGAATTTTTTTATTTTTTTTTTTATTTTTTTTATTTTTGCTCCTTGGCCATGCCAAATATCACTCTTCCACATCCCCTCCTTTCCCCCCCCCCCCTTCAATTATCACCTATTTTCCCTGTTATTCCCTTATTCTTAAGTATATTTTCGTGCTAACAATAGCGAGTTGCTAGCAGGGTGTGGTCATATCTGTTACCAACCGTGGGAAATAGCAGGAGTTACAGAGTGAGGCCTCAGTGTCTCTCCAAGCCTTGAGAGGGGAGGGTGTGGAGCAGTCTGGCTCACAATTGATTTATGTAACTCTCGGTCTCATTTCGCGATTTTGACCAGCCAAACACTGTTTCCACTTGTTTTATTGTTGTAACAGGTAAATATCTTCATAATAAACGTAAAATAGGCGCATATGGATAAGTATTAACACCTAACGAGCGGCCTAGGCGGTAATTAATAATTTATGTACCGCCCAGCGGGGTGTTTTTACTCAAAATAGGTTTGTTTACGTGATCATTTTCATCCCTAAATAAGACCCAGAGCGTAAAACAAGTATCTATCCCTGAAAGGGCCTAAACAGAGCTTTCCAATGACACCCCAACGATCCTTGTACGACCGCTAGTTTTCTTGCAACAATCGCGCAACACGAGTGCAAAAACCATGTAATTCGGTACTTTCCCTACATAATTCACTGTGTAGCGAGTGTGAGAGGGTGGAGGAGGGTGGGATTCATGTCAGTTGGTCCACCGCGGTGGTCTGGACCAGTCATACGCTCGCTACTCTCCTGCCACCACTTGTCTCTCTCTCTCAGCAACATTACGTGCTGAAAATGGCACACGACTTATGTTGTGAGCCGCCACATAGTCCAAATGGCTTTCACTCGACATATGTTGCGCGTCGCCAGTTAAGGGTTAATGATATTTATGGTAAGATAACTATTTTAGTGACAGGAAACAGTGAAATAGGTCCACACAGTTCTATGGTGTTCAGTACATGCGGGGCGCACTTACTAGCTTAAAGCAGTAACAAGGAGACACAAAAATATCTATTGTCCCCGAGTCTGGTTGATAATGCAAATTAGTATTCAAGAGTAATTCTAAGGTTATTCTCGACTGCACATAAATTCCAAAACATAACACTGCTAGACCCCCAGACACTTCATAGTATGCCAAATCACTTAGGAATTAGGAATAATATGAAGCAGAAACATGAGGAAAGTCTGAGCCCTATCCTAACATAAGAAACACACTAGTTGGTATTCCAGTAGGTTGGGGGCAAGCTGCACTTGAACATACCGCCCAAACCACTGTGAATATCAACTTCAATAATAAAGAATATATACATGTAATAATATTAAGCAATGCAGCAGAATAATGGAAGAGAAATGGAAGGAAACAGTGTAGAAGCTAATAATTAAGATTTGCCAGAGAAAGAAATATGCAGTGAAAATAAATAAACTATAGTACTTAAACTAATGAGGGTAAAACAAAACCAATATGCTTATAATGACTCCAGCCCTTCAATGCTTCGATCTAATAAGGAACAAAATTATTAAATGCGGTAATAAGGGAAAATTTAGAAGCATGCTTGACCAATACCAAACCGTGATGTTGTCAGAGCGAGAGCCAGGACTAGAGTAAGGGTGGGATCGTGTGAACACACACACTAGGGTCCCCTGGCCGCGCCAAGAGAAAAGTGAGAGCTCCAAGCGTCACCAGACTGTATAACTATACCAGGCACTAGTGCTCTCACTAACAATACAAAGTAATCAAATAAAACATAAGTCATCATTGTGCAAACTTATGATAAAGAAAACAATCCCCCAAGGGCTGAACAAAAGAAGTAATTATAATCGTGGCAACAAAACAGTGCTATCTCTGTGGCAACAGAGGAGACCGTTTCATAACATGGTGCAATCATGACGTGACTGCTGGACACGAAAGATACCAGGGAGCTAGAGAGAGAGAAATCATGACTCTCCCCCACTATAACAAAGGCTATGTAAATTATAACACACTCACAAATGACATAGGTTACAAAACTCATTTGGGAGTGACAATATATATATATATATATTGTCACAATGACCAGGGTCTTTTAGGAGTAGATAGACTTTAGTGGTGCCAGACTTCTTGAAAGCAGCTGTGCCAAGTCTATTTGAGAAACCTGGTATTGTGAGTTTCACTCCGATACCCTTCCAATTGGGCATGACTAGTTTTGCCGTGCCTCTAAGCATTTTTGTCTCAATAAACATTTGTGTAGAATGAGCCAATAGAGTGTTACTAGTTTTGTCTAACCATTGTTAGTTAGTGGCAGCGCTGTATTTTGCTGCTAGGCGTGGCTGGTCAAGCGAGAAAGGGGAAGACGGAATGTTGCTCTCTCGCGGGGGGAGGAGGAGGTAGTGTTGCTAAGCAACACGAGTTTAATTAATTGTGTGACCATTGCAAGTTCACTTGTGTTACAATATAAAGATGTACTTTATTTGATCTGCCACACTGTTTTAGTTAATTTGTTAACACAGGAATACTTTAGTACAAGTTATTCTTGTGAAGTGTCTTAGTCTTATCATATCCAGTCGTGAGATATTGCACCCCTTAGTTTGAGCTTGGCTCCCGCTAGCTACGCCAGGGCCAGGCCTCGCCATTCTCTCGTGGGCGGCCACAGTATAAGGGTGGTAGCTCTTTCTAGTGGCACACCAGTCTGCCCCTGTTTATTTTTCCTTGTTTGCATAATAGTAACGTAACGTAATTAACAGAGAATCCTAGACATCCATTTCTTCCTTTTTATTATTCCTTTCCTCTGAACAGCATTTTACTATATTTCCCTTGTTTTATCATATGTTCTGTACCTTCGGTAGCTACTTCGGGATTCGTGATAGGGAAGAGCTGGGAGGTTTGCCGGGGTCCTTGCTAATAAGCACTGTTAATCCCATAGACAGTCCACACACACACACATCCATAACCCCTACATATTTTTCCCAGTGTTCGTGCTTAGCACTCGGTAACAACCTTGACGGTTCTACCCCAGCACTTGTGTGTTCCCTATCTCGGGTTTCGAACTGGGGCAATGTAGTGTTAAATATTAATTAGGAATCCAGCTTCAGTCTGGACCCCCCCCCCCCATAGTTAAGTGAGTGTGGGAGGTGGACTCTATGAGTTCATTGTTTGGGCGGTAACTCACTGGGGGGCCCAGGTTGAAGCAGGATATATTGGTGTGATTATTAGAGGTGGTCAGGGCAACTTGTTTCCACAAATATCACTCCGAGGTTAGTAGTTATTAGGACAGCAGTGCCTTGTATTGGTAGAACATTATTATATGCAATATTATTATGTGCAACTCTCTTGGGTTGAGAGTGGATTACCGTTGGCTGGTTTGCGCACGGTTTAGTATTGTCGAGGGCCTGCATAGCCTGTTATGCTCGAAGTACACCTGCACTCTTTTTTTTTGTTGATGTCTGCTGGCAGCCTATATGTATTTAACTGTTTTGATTATCCAACCCAGCATTGCTAATCCCGGTGTTGGTTTTGAGTTCTCGTAGCTAGTAAGTTACATGAGTATTTCTGTTCTACTTATTATTCAGAATAGGAGCAGGGCAGTGTGCACCTTAAGCCCTGAAAAGAGTCTGGAAGCGTTCATAAAGCTCTTACCTGTTGCGTTGTGGTGTTGTTTGGTAGAGAGACAAGGTGCATTTGCATAAGTCATTATTTTCGTATACCGTCTCTGAGCAACTGAGGTCCAGATTCGTACCATTGGCGACCTTGCCTAGGATAATCAGAATAGTACCAGCAGTATTAATAGGATTTATTTGGTCAGAGGATTTTTTTTTAGAATAGGTGCCTAGAGCATTTATATTTTACTATGTCTGAACAACAAGCAAGAGAGGAGGGGGAGAGTGTCGTGCCGTTGCATATTACCAGTGAGGAGGATGCGAGAGTGTTCCTTCGGAGTTCTCCAGAATGGGCACAAATGCAATTGAGAAGGGTGGAGGAATTGAGGTTGATAGCAACAGTGTTGGGAGTAGAGGGGTCTCTTCTTACCACAAGGGAAGCATGTCGGCTGTATATATGGCATTATTATTATGATGTTCGAGAGGAGGCTGTGTCAACAACTGTGCCGGCAGGAGGCTATATCACACCTGCACTCTCTCCGCCGCGCACACCCAGTCCTTTTAATGAGAGCATAACGTCTTCCCAGTTTACATGTCCTACTGTTAATGCCCCGTTGTTGCCTAACGTGCCCTCTGGTGTGCCCCAACGTACTCAACCCCATTTTTATCCTTTAAACTCTACTCCTGCCGCTGGCTGGGCGGCACAGAACCAGGTTACACCTCCCCCCCCATTTATCCCAGCCGGACTTTCTACGATTCAGCCACGTTACCGTCCCGTTTATGTTCCTACACCACCACCCACTTTTCCCCTGGTAGGGCCATCGAGTGATGCTCTAGTACAATTAGAGTTGAAGATATTGGAAATGCAAGAGAGAGAGAAAGATAGGCAGGAGAAAAGAGAGGAAAGAGAGATGCAGGAGAGGTTAGAAACACAGAGAATGACAATGGAGTTACAAAGAACCAAAGTTGAGGTAGACGGGGGTAGGTACACAAGGGGACAAGTGGGTACACAGGGAGGAATCTAGCGAGTTAAAGTTGTCTCGTAGCCTGAATCTCGTTCCTGCTTTTGACGAGGAAAAAGTCACTGAATGGTTCCAAAGATTTGAAAAGAAAGCAAGGGAGTTCGAGTGGCCACGGGAACGCTTGGCGGGATTGGTGGCAAATGTTCTCAAGGGAAAAGCGCTCGAGGCATATGATAGGATGTCAGTGGAGGACTTAGCAGAGTATGATAATTTAAAGCAGGCTATCCTTAAGGCTTATGAACTCAGACAAGAAGCCTATCGCCTTAAATTTCGTAATGCAAGGAAGAAGCCTAATCATACTCATGTTGAGTTTGCTAAGTACCTCCGTGATTGTTTGTCTCGTTGGCTTTTAAGTGAAAATGTAACAAATTTAAATGAGGCAATTGAACTTTTCCTGCTAGAACACTTTACCAACAATGTCGACAGAGAGATTTGCCAAAAGATTCGTGAGAAGCGCCCCGGCAAGCTGTCTGATGCTGCCGTGTGGGCTGATGATCGAGTGTTGGCAACCAAGGGTTTTACTGAGCGTGCCAGATATGCCCCCCCCCCCCCCCCCATGACTGCACGTGACGAGAAGTACCAAGCAGGTGGAAGTGGAGGGCACAGTAATAGTGGCCCTGGTCCCACACGTAATAATAACGGAGGAGACAGACAAAAATCACCAAATTCAGCCTGACCTGATTCCAGTGTTGTTAGGTGTTATGGGTGTAAACAGACCGGATATATTAAACCAAACTGTCCCCAGGCAAAGTCTTCTGCAGCGCTTGCTAAGCCTGTGTTGTTAGTGGTTGGTATCCAGGGAGGAGGGGATGAATCTTTGTTACCGAGGTTGGAGGCAGACCGAAGGGTGAAGCATGGGGTGCCAACGGCCGTGGCACAGCCTGCCCCCGACAAAGTGTCTCAACTAGGTAGCAATGCAGGTCCAGAAGCCTCGCTCGCTTGGTGCCAGGCTTTCGTTCATTAGGGTGAAGTAGAGCTGTGTGGGAAAGTGTATCCACTCAAGGTTCTTAGGGATTCGGGAGCTAAACTGTCCATGTGTTTGAACTTGACGGGAAAGCCTATAAAATCTGACGAGTTTGTGTTATGTCGAGGTGTAAACACTGAGGCCTGTTATAGCCTCGTTCCTATTCATCTTAGGTGTCCTGTAGTCACGGCGACGGCGAAGGTAGCGGTCGTGGACTCATTACCTGTGGAGGGGATTGATTTTCTGCTTGGAGCAGATATGGCAGGGAGTAGTCTTTCCACCTCCGGTAGTGGTGTCGGAGCAGGTACATCTGGAGGAGAGGAACCAGGAGGTTAAGAAGCTGCCTCCCGATTTGTTTCCGGTGTGTGAGGGCATGAGATCTATGGCACAGGTTGCACAGCCATAAGAATTGTTAGGGGAGGAGATAGATCTAATTGACGGGATGTACAGTAATGAATCTGTATCGCCCATAGATTCGACTGATCTGCAGGGTGCCGAGGGTGTGCAGGACGAGGAGGAAGGCTCAGCGGAAAGCTCCTCACTCGTTTCACCCGGTGCCAGAGGTGATACTGAAGGGAGCGATCGGGTCCCTACGGGAGGACCGGTTGATCCTGTATCATCGAATCAGACCGACTTGGAGGCTATACCTAATCTTACCACCGTGGCACCGGGGGAGATTGGTGAGGCGCCGCAGAGTGATGCTTTATTAACACATTTGTTTTCTAAGGTCGGGGAGAGTAATCCAGACAGACATAAGACCCATCAGCTCTGCCATATTAACATGTTGAAGAGGTACTGTCGTGCGGCGGGCACACAGGCGACGTCACCTAAAGGGGCTAGCCGAGACAAATGCCTGGGCGCCGATCAGTCACCTGCTGGTGTTAACGGGGAGTTGTCTGAGGCAGTTTGTGCTACTGTATCCGCTCAGAACGAGTCAGTAGAGAAACTTGAGTCAGATCCGGTCAATTTCTTGCCTATGTTATTGACTGGAGAGTTGGAGTCGGAGGTGCAGGGTGAGCCCGGGCCTGGTGGATGGTGGTTGGATAACCCGGGTCCCGGGGCTAGCGGTTCATGCACTGTGGGAACGCCAGGCAAGGCTCCTGCAGTGCCTCTCAACCCTCCTCTGCACTCTTCCCAATTCTCCAGTCCCAGGGACCAGGATGCCATGTCTCGTTACCTTGTCCTGGTTGTAGAAGGCATGAAGGAGGAGCAGGAGGAGGAGAGGGAACTTTTCCCAGGTGAGGCTGTGCCGGCTGGGACATGGGCCGAGAACAGGTACCTGGCCCTGCGGGAGAAATTTACCCATTTACCTCCGGAAAGGGTTGAGGAGATGTTTACTACCTTGTGGGCTTATCCACACGTGTTCGGGGATGCACCAGGTTTGACATCTTGGGCGGTGCATGACATCGATGTGGGAGAGAACAAGCCTATAAAATTACCACCTTGCAAAGTAAATTTACTCTCCAAGACAGATACCTACCCTTTACCGAGAGTTGATGACTCGGTAGACAAGATTGGGGCAGCCAGTTCATTAAAAAAGTGGACTTAGTTAAAGGCTATTTGCAAATCCCACTACCAGAACGTGCCAAGAAAATCGCTAGTTTTGTGGTGGGGGGAGGAGTGTATCAGTGCCAGGTAATGCCTTACGGCTTGAGGAATGCTCCCGCCACCTTTCAGCGGTTAATGGACAGGGTTGTGCATGATGTCCCCAATTGTTTAGTCTACCTGGATGATGTTGAGCACCCCATTTTCTACTTTTGAAAAAGTTTAACCAAGCACAAAATAATTATTCTGTGATCGAGAGGGAGTTGCTAGCTATTATTTTGAGTTTACTCCATTTCGCTGTATATTTGCCACCATATGGGCCCGTGCTCAGAATCTACTCGACCATCATCCTCTGCAGTTTCTTAATAGGCTCAAGGACAAAAAAACAGAGACTTACTCGCTGGAGTTTGATGTTGCAAGAATATCATCTCGATGTTAGGCACATCCGTGGTGTTGATAATGTCCTGGCAGACTGTTTGTCCCGTGAGTCCTTTGAGGAATGATAGGAGAGCACGAGGCTTTTTAGTTAGTAAGTTATATTTACTCATGTTAAAAAAAAATCTATAGAATGTAAAAATACAAAAGACTGTCAATGTACATATTTTGCAGTTGTAAACTAATAATGAAAGTTTTGTTTCAAAGCTTCAAAACTCCCCCCCCCCCCCCCATTTGAGGGTGTCACAATGACCAGGGTCTTTTAGGAGTAGATAGACTTTAGTGGCGCCAGACTTCTTGAAAGCAGCTGTGCCAAGTCTATTTGAGAGACCTGGTATTGTGAGTTTCACTCCGATACCCTTCCAATTGGGCACGACTAGTTTTGCCGTGCCTCTAAGCATTTTTGTCTCAATAAACATTTGTGTAGAATGAGCCAATAGAGTGTTACTAGTTTCGTCTAACCAGTTGTTAGTTAGTGGCAGCGCTGTATTTTGCTGCTAGGCGTGGCTGGTCAAGGGAGGAAGGGGAGCACGGAATGTTGCTCTCTCGCGGGGGAGGTGGAGGTAGTGTTGCTAAGTAACACGAGTTTAATTAATTGTGTGACCATTACAAGTTCAGTTGTGTTACAATATAAAGATGTACTTTATTTTATCTGCCACACTGTTTTAGTTAATTTGTTAACACAGGAATACTTTAGTACAAGTTATTCTTGTGAAGTGTCTTTCTCTTATCATATCGTGTCGGGAGATATTGCAACCCCCTTAGTTTGAGCTTGGCTCCCCCTAGCTATGCCAGGGCCAGGCCTCGCCATTCTCTCGTGGGCGGCCAGACAGTATAGGTGGTGGTAGCTCTCTCTAGTGGCACACCAGTCTGCCCCTGTTTATTTTTACTTGTTTGCATAATAGTAACGTAACATAATTAACAGAGAATCCTAGACATCCATTTATTCCTTTTTATTATTCCTTTCCTCTGATCAGCATTTTACTATATTTCCCTTGTTTTATCATATGTTCTGTACCTTCGGTGGCTACTTCGGGATTCGTGATAGGGAAGAGCTGGGAGGTTTGCCGGGGTCCTTACTAATAAGCACTGTTAATCCCATAGACAGTCCACACACACACACATCCATAACCCCTACATATTTTTCCCAGTGTTCGTGCTTAGGATCCGGTAACAACCTAGACGGTTCTGCCCCAGCACTTGTGTGTTCCCTATCTCGGGTTTCGAACTGGGGCAACGGAGTGTTTAATATTAATTAGGAATCCAGCTTCAGTCTGAACCCCCCCCCCCCCATAGTTAAGTGAGTGTGGGAGGTGGATTCTAAGAGTTCATTGTTTGGGCGGTAACTCACTGGGGGGCCCAGGTTGAAGCAGGATATATTGGTGTGATATTAGAGGTGGTCAGGGCAACTTGCTTCCACTAATATCACCCCGAGGTTAGTAGTCATATTAGGACAGTGCCTTGTATTGTTAGAACATTATTATACGCAATATTATTATGTGCAACCCTCTTGGGTTGAGAGTGGATTACCGTTGGCTGGTTTGCGCACAGTTTAGTATTGTCGAGGGCGAGCATAGCCCATTATGCTCGAAGTACACCCTGCACTCTTATTTTTGTTGATGTCTGCTGGTAGCCATATGTATTTAACTGTTTTGATTATCCAACCCAGCATTGCTAATCCCGGTGTTGGTTTCAAGTTCTCGTAGCTAGTAAGTTATGAGTATTTCTGTTCTACTTATTGTTCAGAATAGGAGCAGGCCAGTGTGCCCTGAGAAGTGCCTGGAAGCGTTCATAAAGCTCTTACCTCTTGCGTCGTGGTGTTGTTTGGTAGAGAGACAAGGTGCATTTGCATTAGTCATTATTTTTGGATACCGTCTCTAAGCAACTGAGATCCAGATTTGTAACAATATATATATATATTGTTACGACCCTGGCATCCACGAAGCAGTTGGCTCGCTTGACAAGAATAGCAACAGTGAGTTTTTATGATTCTTAAGCCTCTGGTAGAATGTTGGCTGTCTGTTGTTACTTGCTTTCCTTTCACTTCAAATAAATCAGACAGCTCAAGAACTATGTAATAGTCATAAAGGAAGCTTAGCTAGATAAATTATAAGTTCCAGAATAACTTTAAGATCATATTTAATTTACTAATGATTATTTAGATTAATTATGATTTGTATGATTATTTATACTTAATTATGCTGAATTATTATATTAGATATTATTATTATTATTTATTATGATAATTTATCCAGAACTATTCCGGCAGCCAACGGGTTAAGATTAATTAAGATGGAGATTATTTATTATAAAGTATTATTTCTCAAGTATTAAGATATTTCTTATTTATTTGAATAATGTATTATTTATTATAGATATTTATGGTAATTATCTTATTATTTTATGATCATTCATTATCATTATCTTATTATAACCTTTACTAGTACTATCGAAGAAGGGAAGATATTAAAGTCACCAATTCAACAACAATAAATATATTTATAAACCCAATAAACGAAAGATAACTTACAGTATGTACAAAACAAAGAACAATAAATAGAGAAAATAAATAAGATCCAGGACGTACCGGTATTATGATTGTCCGATCGTTCACTGCTCGCTAGTTTGCCCAATATTAAATTATTTCAATGCTTAGTCAAGTAGAAATTACAACAAGGACGCATTGCAAGTTATTTAAGTATCAACATATAAGGTGCTTGACAAATTGAAGAATACACAATTAGTTTAACTATTCATTAATAAAGTCACCAATAAACCTCTCCATTGTCACACTGCATTGCTAACCTTTCTAGATTCATAGAACAAATACAAACTAACACAAGGCGGCACGAAAACACACCTTAACACACCTGGTAGTTATAACCTGTCATAATTTAACTGCAAGACCACACCACGCATGTTAAGTACAATATCTTAGAGTTACAATTCAAAGTAAAGTCAAGTTAAATAATGTCAGGTAAACTGAACACCATTACCACTTTAGTAATATACAAATATAAATCTTTTCTGTCACTGCCATGTCTGAACTATCTCCTCAATCGCCTCTCCTCACCCTCACGATCTCAACCAAGTCAGGAATACAACTGATTTCCAAACCCCATTCTACCCCTGAAATTCCTGGATACACATTATATTTGGTCTCTAGCGAAACACCAAGCCCCATTATCATGACGTGATGGAAAGTTTCAGTCTCGTCCTGCCGCTTCCAATCATATCACTCGTGTCCTGCCGGCGCCAATCAGACAGCTCTCATCCCCACTCGTTTGACCCCTATATACGGGCCGAAACTATCCAACAGCGTTCTATGTCTGGAGGGGGTCCTGGGGGTCATGGTGGGGTGAGTGTAGAGGGTTTAATTCCGCCAACTGGGTAGTTTGTCTCCAGACTGGTTGCTCCGTCTGTCACAATATATATATATATATATATATATATATTCGTGTAGCCAGGTAGTAAATGTTCTTTAATATAAACGAGGTTAAATATTTCATTATTAATTATCTTCTTATTAATTCCTTCAGTATTTCGTACAATTTTCCATTGTGGTTCAGAGAGTTAGGAGTCGATTAAATTGGCGAAATTCTGGGGTTGGTTCTTCGACATTTCGTCTGTTACAGAAGACATTATCATGAAGTGTGGTTTGAAGGAGGAGATCTGGGGGTATTTATATAATTTTTTGCTAAACAGGGAGAGGGATGGGGCGTGGCTACGCTGGTAGGTGTGGGAAGGGACGGGGGGCAGATGTCTGTCGGGGTATTTCGTCTAGTTGAAGGTAATAGCTGTAGGTCTTTAGTCTGATTGTTGATACTGGGTCGTAGTGTTTGCATGTGGATGGACTAGCCGAACACCACTGTAGAAAAATAGTGCTAACAAGATACACAAAGGAATACAAAGGAGGGCCTCGGAGTCGGACGGGTCCTAAATTGAGTGGTCAATCCTATAAGTCCTTCAGTAAACTGGCTCGGGTTGTCGCTCAGGGAATAGGTCCACTTGGGGGCATTCTGTGTATGGCCACCCTCATTAAGGGGGGTAAGGCGTCTGGCAATAGATAGGTAGATATGTTCTGTATTTTTTTCATCACTGCTGTATATAATCTTCCTCTCTCCCACCTTGTCTAATACAGTGTGCTTACCTGGTGATAAGAACATCGAATAACGATGTATATTTCCTCTTATTTCCTTTCTTCCCTCCTCCAATGGTGCTTTTGTTCTTGCCTCCTTTTCTTTATGTTTTTTTCCTCCTCCCTTCTTTACTATTCCCTCCTTCCTCGTGTATTGCCTTCCCTTCTTTCTCTCTTTTTTCCTTGTTTCATCTTTTCACTCTCCTTTCTCTAGTTAATTCCTTCATATACTCATAATTTGGTCCTTTCCTGGCTTCCTCAATGTTGTCCTTTTCCTTTCTCCGTTCTCTTCCTCTCCCTTGCTCCGTCCTTCTCCCCATTTAGTTCTCCTTCTTCCTTCCTCACTTCTCTCCCTTCTTTACTGGACAGTCTCCGTCACTCTTTCCTTCCTATCTCCTTTCTTTCCTCTCTGTCTCTCTTCTTTCCTTCCTCCTTTACTATTTCTTCATCTCCTTTCTTTTCTGTGTTCTCTTCCTGCTTCTCTTCTTTTCGTACTTCCTTCCTCCCACTTCTCTGAGATTGGGTTGGTGAAAAAAAAGTCCTATTTCTCTTTCCCGTTCTGCTCTATTATTGCCTTTTCATTTGTGTTGGCTTCTCTCTCTCTCTCTCTCTTTTCTCTCTCTTTCTCTCTCTCTCTCGGGATATGGTAAGAAAATAAAAGGATTAGGAGAGGATGAGGAAGGTATAATGAAAGTAGTGAGGAAAGGAGAGAAGAGAAGCAAGAGGATGAGACGAAGAAAGGGTAGAGGAAAGAATAAAGAAGACATGGGACGGGAGGTAAACATCGGAAGGAAGGAAAGGGGGAGGGAGAAAGGAAAGGGAAGAGAGGGAGGGGAGGTAGAAGATAGGGGTGGAGAGTGAGGGAAGGGAGTGAAAAGCGTACGGAAGACAAGGAGTGTGTGGGGGGGGGGGGGGGGGGTAAGCTGGACACAAGGAAAGGGGAGGGGGTGATAAGGGAGGGAAAAGCACGAACACAGGTGATCACGTCTTAGTTGCCAGACATAATACCATATTTAATTTAAATACTCCCGAAAATAAATGCCCTTCCAATATATATATTGTATATCAACACTATAATTATTACAGTGCTGGCTACAGTTGGTTTGTTGCATAATCTACATGAACGTAGAAAATATTTTGTTTTTGTTTTACCGAGTCCGTTAAATTACATAAACATAGTATCGTCCTAACCCAATGACCCATAGTTGAACGTCCAGGTTTTTGTTTTAATTGGTCTTGGCTTCCGCCCAAAATATCTTGTAGTTATCTTTTTATTACCAGGGACTATCAATGAGCTTGTGAAATATTAGCTTGTGATTGATTAAAAGTACTGCAAGGGTTGATAGCGGAGATGTGTGTGTTAAAAATGATGTTGGGGGAGGGGTTGTGTGGTTAGTGTCTTTTGTGTTAACGTCTTACGAGCGGGCCCGTCAGTAACTTCTACTACCCGCCAAGCGGGTGGTTTTACCCTAAACGACCTTGTTTCCGTGCTCTTTTAATGCATAAACAAGAGCCAGAGCGTAATACAATTATGTATCCCTGAAAGGGCGATAATTGAGCTTTCCAATGACACCAGAACCATCCTTCTACGACCACGCGTTCTCTTGCAACGATCGTGCAAGACGAAGGAAAAATCCCTAAAATACGGTAATTTCCTTACATAATTCCCTGTGTAGCGAGGCAGTGAGTGTGGATGTGTGTGGAGGCGACGTCAGTTGCCGCGCGGGACCCGTGCCAAACGGTCAGAGCCGACGTACGCTCCTCCCAATGCTCGTCTCTCTCTCAGAGCCAAATATTGCTCAAAATTGCACACCGCCTTAAGTCGGTCCCCGCCACATAGTCCTTTCTTCTCTAGACCGACTTAAGTCCGGCCCCGCTAGACAAGGGTTAAGGCAGAAATGAGTGTATTAGAAAGACTTATAATATTATTAGTACATTGTTGACCTTGAACACGTCTGTCTCTCCCAACTCCCCCAATTCCTCCCCCTTCTTTCTAATGTTGCCTAACCCCCATCTCCCCCCTCCCCGCTTCTCACTCTCCCTTCCCATCCCATCCACCACTTTTTCGCTCACTCACTTGCCTGTTCTCCCTCCCTTTCTGTCTTACCTTCTAGGCGTGCATTGACGTAGGATTGTTCAATGTGTGTATTTGTGTTTAATTATGTATTTATTTACACTCATTTGCGTGTGTGTATCTACGATCGAGCAGAAAGTCTGAAGTGATACATAGCAAATGGAATTCTAAAGGTATGGTTAATGTATTAGTGTGTTATTAACCTCTCCGCTGCGTAGGTGGGGTATTGGCCACCCCTCCCTGTGCGGAGGTATTTAGACTGTTTCCTAAACTCAAATCGTCATCGTACCATAAATATCTTTAATACTTATCCATATGCGCCTATTTTACATTGATTATAAAGGTATTAACCTGTTACAGCAATAAAACAAGTGGAAACAGCGTTTGGATGGTCAAAATCGGCGATAGAGGCCGGGAGTTACATAACTTATGGCTGAGCCAGCCTGCCAGCCAGCCAGCCATCACGACGGCTGGAGAGACACTGTTGCGTGGTAGTCTCTCTCTCGCTCTTTCCCACGCTTGGTAACACAGATGACCACGCCCTGCTAGCAACTCGCTAATGTTAGCACGAACATATACCTAAGAATAAGAGAATAACAGGGAGAATAGGTGATAATTGAAGGGGGGGGGGGGGGGGATGTGGAGAAGTGATATTTGGCATGGCCAAGGGGCAATAAAAAAAATAAACATAAAAAATAAAAATAAACAAAATTGACACTGGGCTGATTTATATGTTTTTTTTTAGGCCTTGGATTATATAAGGCTTCCCACAGCCCACCGGTAGGCCTTATATAAGTCTTGCCGCACTTGCTGGGTTAATCTTTAATTACAATGGACTTTAAACACATACAGCTGTAGTTTTCGTCGTTTGCTTTTCTGAAAATATTTCGATTTTGAATATGCAACTCCAGAGAAGGGGTATAATTGTCTTGTTAATGATCTGTAGCGAAGATAATTTGATAAGTTGAATACTTCCCACAACGGCTAACATACATACTGCTTACTTTAACTATCATTGCCTTCATCAGGAACCGACACGAGGCTTGAGCACTCATATTATTCGTGTTAATATTGTTGTTGTTGCTGTTGGTCTGTTTCAGCCACAAGTTATATTTCTAGGTGAGAGATGTATTAATTTGCCTTTGCAGAAATGTTGCCTCCATATATAGTTGTCACGATAAAGGTAACTTAGGCATTAAGGCATTAAGTTAACGTTGCATTAACATTAGAGTTACTACTAGATTATAGTCACCACTGCATTAAGTCACCACTGCATTAAGTCACCACTGCATTAAAGTCACCACTGCATTAAGTCACCACTGCATTAAGTCATCACTGCATTAAGTCACCACTGCATTAAAGTCACCACTGCATTAAGTCACCACTGCATTAAGTCACCTGCATTAAGTCACCACTGCAGCCCGCATGGCCATCGTCTCAGTTATCGGCCTGCAGGCAGCCAGTGTGCTGTGGGCCTCAGTCGGGTGTGGAGGTGCTGCTCGCCCAGCAACACGAGAACATGCCCAAACAGGATATATCCGTTGCAAATCTGCAACATATGTACCTAGTAAGTGACATTTACTTATATCAAAAAGTGTACAATAAGTGATATTGTGACTTGAGATATTGATCTGGGAGTGATAGGCATCTTAGCCAGATGGTGAGTGAACAAGTTCACGCAGGTTAGTGTGTCTGATGTTGCCATACTGCGAGTCTGATGTTGCCATACTTTGGATCAGGAATTTGTCATGACATGATTTCAGTTACCTCCATATAATATTTTATTGTAGTATCTATGGTACTCAGATCTCGATTATTGAAGTTTGGTATTACAATAGGAGCATGTAGGAACCACTATGTTGATTTTGGTTTGATGTCAAGTATATTTAGGAATCAACCCAATTTTTTTTAATAGGGCAAATTTTTTAGAGGGTTAAAATTTTAACCCTTTTTGCAACTTCGCACTTCTCTCAACGTATGGAGACAATAGGGTCGTCCTTCATACACCAATCAGCCCCACCATTACCATCCACAACCTCAGGGTCCCAGCACCCTCAGGACGAATTTAGTATTTATTTTAATTTTTTAAGTAAGACTAACTTAAAACCTCTACTTATTTTTGTATTAAATTATTTAAAAATACTAATTATCTTTCAATATCTATCATTTATTAAGACAATATTAAGGGATCCTTATGTTAATTTTAGCAATTTTCATTAAGTTTCTAAATCTTTTGGTTTGGGAGATATTTGAAGTCAAAGTCGACGTGCATATTCACAACGACCATACCATGAAAATTACGCTTTTGAGCGTTACCTGTCCAGGGTTTTAAGTCACCACTGCATTAAAGTCACCACTGTATTAAGTCGCCACTGCATTAAGTTGCCACTGCATTAAGTCACCACTGCATTAAGTCACCACTGCATTAAGTCACCACTGCATTATGTCACCACTGTATTAAGTCACCACTGCAATAAGTCACCACTGCATTAGGTCACCACTGCATTAACCCTCTCACGGCCATAGGACGCAGAGGTTGCCAGATTAGCAATAAGAAAAAGATTACTCTCACTGTTATAATTACCTCTCCAAAATTAGTTTTCTGCCCACAGCTAACTCAAAGACAACTGCAGAGGTTGAAGTAAACAAACTAAAGGTTTATAGATACCTCTGACGGTAACAAAGGATTTAAAGTATCCCTAATAGGCTCAAAAATCGCGTCCGGATGTGAGAGGGTTAAGTCACCACTGCATTTAGTCACCATTGTATTAAGTCCCCACTGCATTAAAGTCACCACTGCATTAATTCACCACTGCATTAAGTCAACACTGCAATAAAGTCACCACTGCATTAAAGTCACCACTACATTAGGTCACCACTGCATTAAGTCACCACTGCATCAAGTCAACATTGCATTAAAGTCACCACTGCATTAAGTCACCATGGCATTAAGTCACCACTGCATTAGGTCACCACTACATTAAATCACCACTGCATTAAAGTCACCACTGTATTAAGTCACCACTGCATTAAGTCACCACTGCATTAAGTCACCACTGCATTAAAGTCACCACTGCATTAAGTCACCACTGCATTAAGTCACCATTCCATTAAAGTCACCAGTGCATTAAGTCACCGCTGCATTAAGTCACCACTGCATTAAGTCACCACTGCATTAAGACACCACTACATTAAAGTCACCGCTGCATTAAGTCACCACTGCATTAAGTCACCACTGCATTAAGACACCACTACATTAAAGTCACCACTGCATTAAGTCACCACTGTATTAACCCTTTCCTGGCAGGAGACGTTCCGGAACGCCATGGCAATTTACAGCAATTTATAGGCTTTTAAAGCCTGTTAAACCCGTAGAAATCGAGTGTAAGTGGGCGGGAGCGCGAGGGACCCACCTCCGACCGCCAGCAAGACCGTCCGTGCACTGAGACCCGAGCCCTGGATCTCTGCAGTGCTGCCAAAGGCAAAATACTGCTACATTGCTTATAAATAGCGAGTTTTCCCCAATGTCTATGGTGGTGCTGCGGGTGAACCCCGCGAGCTATGACGCTCATTCTAGTGTAATTTTGGAGCTATTTTTGTATAGTTTTCGGCTGAATACATTCCATTTCATGCAGACATTTGACTAATCATTGAGGAGTGCTTGAATAAGCCCTAAATAGTCCACATATACCCGCTGAGAAATGGTTGAAGTCACCACGACAATAAAGTCACCACTGCATTAAAGTAACCACTACAATAAAGTCACCACTACAATAAAGTTACCACTATATTAAAGTCACCACTACAATAAAGTCACCACTACAATATAGTCACCACTATAATAAAATCACCACTACAATAGTCACCATTACAATAGTCACCATTACAATAAAGTCACCACTTCATTAAAGTCACTACTACAATAAAGTCACCATTACAATAAAGTCACCACTACAATAAAGTCGCCACTACAATAAAGTCGCCACTGCAATAAAGTCACCACTACCATAAAGTCACCACTACAATAAAGTCACCACTACATAAAAGTCACCACTACATTAAAGTCACCACTACAATAAAGTCACCACTAGAATAAAGTCATCATTACAATAAAGTCACCACTACATTAAATTCACAACTACAATGAAGTCACCACTACAATAAAGTCGCCACTACAATAAAGTCGCTACTACAATATAGTCACCATTACAATAAAGTCACCACTACAATAAAGTCACCACTACAATAAAATCGCCACTACAATAAAGTCGCTACTACAATATAGTCACCATTACAATAAAGTCACCACTACAATAAAGTCACCACTACAATAAAGTCGCCAGTACATTAGAGTCGTCACTGTATAAAATCGACACTTTACTTTATAAGTTGCCACTTATGACCACTTTAGCACACCTCACAAATGTCGCACACATCAACAATTACCCACACTTTAAGTTACCAACGTGGTAGGTTATTGTTAAGCTTCTAATATATTAGATTAACGTAGTAAAACGTATGTTTTTACTTCAAAGTTATAATTTATTTGTTCCCATTGACTGATCCCAATAATATACTTTAGGATTTTGTTTTCTACTTTAAATTTCATAATGGAAGAGTAGTTGGAGTGAATGATATATGACCAAAGAGTATTCTTCTAGTTTATCTTGTTCTTCTACTAAATGGTGCCCACAAATATTGACATTACGTTCGGACTGTATCACAGGGACCACAGTATTTGTGTATTTCATGTTTTATGTAACTCAATGTAACTATCTCCATGTAATATTCCAATCCAAAAGAGCCTCATAAAAAGAAAGTAAACAATGGTCATGTAAAAGATGAACGATATTTACGTTAACCTCCTCTCCCCCTTGCCCTCCTTGTACCCTTTCGTCTGCAAACAGTTTGTGAAAGATTACCAAAGTTTAAAACAAGGCTGTCGCGAAGAATCTATCTATCTATCTATTGCCTGACGCCGTGATCCCCGAAGGTGTGGCCACGAACGAACTGCACCCATGCACCTCTGTCCCCAGTCAGTCGACGCCCTTCCTCCCAACCAGCACCGCCTTTCATCCATATACTTCCTCACTCCATCCTTCCACCTCTCTTTCGGTCTACCTCTCCCTCTCTGTCCTTCCACCTCGCTCTCATATACCTTCTTAGTCATTCTCTCGTTTCCCATACGTTCCAAATGGCCGAACAATCTCAAGGTATTCCTTTTCACACTTTCCAGCACATATACCTCTACACCACACATCCTTCTTACTTCCTCATTTGACTGTCTATCCCTCCATGTAACTCTGCACGTACTTCTCAAGTAACTCATTTCCACCCCTCTCACTCTTGGTCTGAGTCTCTTCTCAAACGTCCGTGCTTCGCTTCCGTAAGTCAGTGTCGGGATTACCACCCTGGCATGCAAGGACTTCTTCACTTCCATACTGACCACCCTATGAATTTGTATTGCTTTCAGCGTTCCTCTTCCCCTGTTGTACAATTCCGAGCACATGAAACAGAGATGCCGCCTCAGCCTGTCTACTGAGTCGCGGAGAACTTCCGGTGTGTCCTTTCTGGTTGGAGAGTTATGATGGGGGAGAAGGGTAGTGAAAGTAGACGATGGTGGGAGGGTGATGGTTTGCGGAGTGGGGGTAGAAGTGTTAGCGAGGTAGGAAAGGAGGGTGTGATTGGGGGGCGTCAGAGTTAAAGGTGGGAGCAGGGAGGTATTGGAATTCGTTGATAAGTGGCAAATATCATACACGTAATGTGATTTGAAAAATAGTAATTATATAAGCATGATTTATGCTTTGCAAATATGTGGCAATTATCATAAAATCGCCATACATTTGTATTGATATTCATATTGCCGTGATATATAACTATAACTTATTTTCAGCTAATGGTAAATTATCATGGCCTCATCTTCATTACTCACTATTACGAAGATTTAATAGCGAAATACGTTGTTAATTATGAGGAATTGGCATAGATGTGTAGTAGTTTCATATTTCACTATTAAGTATCAACGAATCTGTTACTAAGGGATTCAATTTACCGTCAGGTGAAATCAAACCGATAAATTACACCCAGATGGCTTACGTCAAACCTTTAGGGGTGTGTAGTTCGGTATGTTTGTATTTTGCTTGATAAATGAGTATGCTATGATATACCCATCCAAAAGTAATTGTCATTTGTTCTAATTTATCATTCAAGTTTAAACAGTAGTGGAAGAAATGGTAATTTTGCAATAGGAGGCTTCAACAATTCCAGTAACTGGTAGTTGTTCTAATTAACTGCGGCAATATTTGCAACCTGTGATATGCTCTGGTATGTCTTCATTAAAAGTGAACACATTACATGAATCGTAGTCTTAACCCTTTCACCACCATTACATAATGTTCACCATACTCTGATTACCATTAGACGATTGCCTTTAGTTTATAATCTAACTATATGACTTAAATGGGTAAATACGATCTCAATAAACCCTCTTAAACTGCAGAGAATCATCTAATTTAGCAAGAATCAAAGTCAGAAAGGCATCCTGGTGCTGAAGGGGTTAAAGGGCTGTCACACTGGCGTGTTTTCAGTTGTCCGTCATCATATACACGACTTGTGTTGTCTTTCATCTCAATTGAATTCTGAACTCATTATATAAAGATGGAATGTATGGCTAAATGGTCATGTAATTAAGCGGCTATACTCTGATTTTATTGCATTTATCGACAATGATGGAATTTGGTGGAGTATTGTGGCTGGCACCGGTTGTAATATCAATAACTGGGGATCGAGTTTCTCTAGGCAGCGTTATTTTTGTATTCATTAAATTATTTTTGTTTGTTTTAGTTTTTACTTAGAATGGCATTATACGAAGTGAGATAATATAATTATAGGTAGCGCCAGCGAACTTGAGAATAATCTTGACCCCTTAAATCCTTACAAATAAAAATTAATGAAAGTAATCGGCCTGACGTTTTTAGCATTTGGGAAGAGTCCACCAGGAAATAGGTGTGGATATTTACAGCCAGTGTCCTCCAGGTCCTTTTGAGTTACAGAGAGGTCAGGGATCAAGATTATTGTCAAGTTCGTTGGCGCTACCTTCAGTATGTATTGTGTTATTTTCATATAAATTAAGTTTTGATTGTTTTGGGTTATTATATGCAATAATGCTGTCGTTTACGATATAAGTTAGGATATGGTAATATAGGTTACGATATAAGATTAATAAGTAACACATAAGTAGGAATAAGTTAGGCTAGTTAGATTAGGGTAGTTAATGTAATAACACTAGATTCTAAAATATTGTAAGTTAGCCTACTGTAACCAAGAAACATGTATTTGTATGAACTCGAAATACTGTTACCCATATTCAACACGATAGGCTACTATACATTACTCTAAAATTGTCTCAATTAGAAATACAAAAAATATATAAGTCGTCGTCCGAGGGGTTCGAACTCTTACACTTTGAATGTATTCCTTTTACGGTTACCACTGCGCTATGACAATGGTCGGTGTATGCTCGTTCATAATTATCTTACACGTGAGTTGCTAGCTTTAATTTGTGTCGACTTTTTTAATTGTAGTGTCAGTCAAAATTATCATAACTGCGTTAATATGGTATAAACTCGACTATTTATTAGCGATTGCGAATTAATAATATTACAGAGGGAAGCTATTCAGGCTAAAGTTGGAGTAAGTAAAGCCGAGGAACGAGTTCAGCCGATATTGGTAGGCTAGATACGACAGGATGAACAGTAAATGGCATTACTATATTATATTTAGTTAGCAGATGAGTCAATATAATTCTGACTGATCCACAAGCTACTTCGTTCGACCACATGCATATTGCAGCAACGAGATTGGGGTCTAATTCTTAAGGTGTATTGAGTAATTAAAGAGGTAAGACAGTTATATTATATAAGTATAGATAATTATTACAAACAACTCTTCTATGATTACGGTACCACTTCGATACTTGGTGTTAATAATCCTGCCAACCACAAAATACCAAAACCCGTACAGTTGGTTACCCTGTTCTTCCGCACCAATTTGCGTGAGTTTTAAAACAATTTGTTGAACAATTTCCTCCGATTATTTATGATAATGCTGCATTACAGATTTAACAGCTCTAGCTTATCATACAAAACGGAACACTTTAAGTTTAACTCCTAAATAATTAATTCGAGGTAAAGTGGGACATTATGTAACCCTCTACCCCGTCCTCCTCTTTCCACTATATACAGAACTTGCTATCCTACCTCTCCTAGCCCAGCCACTCACCTCTGCCTCCCTTCCTATCAAGGAACTGAGTTTCTCGACAAGGGGCTCCACCCTGACGCTATTATTGACTTACAGTGTGCTGGCGTAATAAATCCAATAGGGTTGATACCCTCTGAAGTCCTATTTGAACTAACTAACCCTTCCTATCACTTCTATCCCCCACCCGTCAAACTATTACCCCCCACCACCATCGCCTCCATCCCTCCCCTTCTGCCCCATCGTAACTGTTCAGCCAGAAAGGATACACAGGGGATTCTCTGTGGCTGAGGAAACTGGTTGGTACAGCGTCTCTGTTTCATATGCTCGGAACTGTACCTGTCGCGAAGAATACCGGTGTCTATAACTGCGGTTATAGGTCAGATGGGTCATGTTTTTCTTCGGAAGCCTTTTTAGTTCAATAAAATCTGTTTTTTTATCATTACAGATGTAAAATATAATAGGCCTCTACTGTATATATATATATATATATATAATGTGGGGAGATTGTAGGCACCAATCGATCAGGGCTAGACCCAGGTGAGGTTATAGGCATGTGATAAAGAGTCGCTGGAACTCCTGTTTCACTTGCTTGGCCTCTCTTACTGATTTTCTTTGTGCCTCATTTACACTGAGAGCAATCCAGCTAGCTCTCACAAACACCTCCTCCTCCTATCCACTTCACTACACTAAACATGCACACCACACTTCATTCTTCCACACCAAAATTAAAAAAAAAAAAAATTATGAATTGTAGCCCAGCCTCGGAGTCCCCAGGGGGGGACCATAAATGCCCCCTCACCCGACCGACCATCCCCTGACGACCCCACACAATTACCTGGACCTCGGCCTGTTACTCTTTCTATTAATTTCTGCAACATTCGCGGACTTTCCTCTAACTTTCACTCTGTTGAGCACCATCTCTCCTCCTACAAACCTGATCTTCTCTTCCTCACCGAAACTCAGGTGTCTGTAGCAACATCCAGCAACCCCTTCTCTGTATCCTCCTACTTTCTCTATCCTAGTTTCAAAGCCAAAGGCGGATGTTGTGCATTTGTGCACAACAAACTCACTTGCTCTCGTGTTCCCGATTTCGACTCCTCTGAATTCTCAACTTTATGGCTCAAACTTTCCTGTCATTCTCTTACTAAATATTTCTGTGCTGTCTATCTTTCCCCTAACTCTACCAACTTTCCCAAATTCTTTGACTATCTAAACTCTACAGTGGAACACATTCTATCCATTTCTCCTTTCTCAGAAATCTCCATCTTAGGAGATTTCAACGTTCACCACCGCCATTGGCTCTCCTCTCACACTACTGATCCACCTGGTGAACAAGCCTACGTCTTTTCTATCCTAAATGACCTAGAGCAGTTAGTTCAGCAACCCACCCGTATCCCGGATCGCATCGGAGATCGGCCCAACATTCTTGACCTGTTTCTAACTTCTAACCCTTCTTCTTATACTGTCGATCTTTTCTCTCCTTTGGGCTCCTCCGACCATAAACTTATCTCTGTCACCTGTCCTATCTCTCCAGTACAGCCACCCGATCCTCCTAGCCGGCGGCGATTGTGGCACTTTGGCGCTGCCGACTGGGAGGCTCTTCGGCAGTACTTCTTTGATTTCCCATGGAATGATTTCTGCTTCCATGGCCGAGGACCCTCGGAGAGTGCTGAACGCATTACCGAGGTAATCCTATCGGGCATGGAAGCATACATTCCATTCTCTTTCTCTCAGACTAATGCTAAAAAATCTTGGTTTACTCACGCCTGTTCTACTGCTGTCCGCAATAAGGAGGAAGCATTCAAACGGTACCGACGCCTTAAAACTCAAGACTCTCATTCTTCCTATGTTTCTGCCCGGAATCAAGCCAAATCTGTTCTTCGACTTGCCAAACACTCTTTCATCAATAATAATGCACTGAACTATCCAACTCTAGCTCTTCCCAAGCTTTCTGGCATCTAGCCAAAAACCTCTCCAACAATTTCTCTTCCTCGTCTTTCCCTCCCCTTTCCCACTCTGATGGCACAACCATCACTTCTTCCTCTGACAAAGCTAAACTCTTCGCTCAAACTTTTGCTAGAAACTCCACCTTGGATGATTCCGGTGCTATTCCTCCCTCTCCGCCCTCCTCTCTCTAACTTATGCCTAATATCCTAATCTCTTCTAAAGATGTACTTTCTACCCTCTCTGGGCTTAACACTAATAAGGCGTACGGTCCGGACGGTGTTCCTCCTGTTGTTCTCAAAAACTGTGCTTCCGTGCTGACTCCCTGCCTAGGCAAACTCTTTCGTCTCTGTCTATCCTCTAACGTCTTCCCTTCATGCTGGAAGTTTGCTCACATTCAACCTGTCCCAAAGAAGGGTGACCGCTCTCAACCCTCCAACTATCGTCCAATTGCTCTTATCTCTTGTCTTTCTAAAGTTTTTGAAACTATTCTTGCTTCCAAATTTCTTAAGCATTTCTCTTCTCATAATCTGCTCTCAGATCGCCAGTATGGCTTCCTTAACCCGGGAGCTGCGGGGAGACTCTTAAGAGTTCCCCCGGCGCACTGCGGGAACTCTTAAGAGTCAGAGAAAATAAAAATCAACTTTTGACATCGAAAAAAAAAAAAAAAAAAAAAAAAAAAAAAATTTATTTTTTATTTTTTTTTTTGGCCCCTGGGCCATGCAAAATCTCAGTCCTCTACCTCCCCTCCTTCCCCACTTTCCTCCTCTCCTTCAGTTATCACCTATTTTCCCTGTTATTCCCTTATTCTGAGGTATATTTTCGTGCTAACATTAGAAATCCGATTGGAGGGTGTGGTCATCACTGATAGCAAGCGAGTGCAAGAGAGAGAGAGAGTATCGATCGACTGTGTCTCAGTGGCCTTGGGGGAAATTGGCGGGAAAGCAGATTGCCTCACCCATACATTATACAACTCTCGGGCTATATCTCCGATTTTGACCATCCAAACGCTGTTTTCACTCGTTTTATTGTTGTTTCAGGTTAATACCTTTATAATCAACCCATAATAGGCGCATATGGATAAGTATTAATGCTATTAATGGCACAATGAATATTTTAGTGGCGGAAACACCTCAAATACGTCAGCACAGGGGGACGTTTCCAATTACCCCCATGCGCACTTCAGAGGTTAAGGGTCGCTCTACTGGTGATCTTCTTTCATATCTTACTAACTCTTGGTCATCCTCCTTTCGGGACTTCGGTGAGACTTTTTCTATTGCACTAGACATATCGAAAGCCTTCGATAGAGTCTGGCATAAATCTTTAATTTCTAAACTACCCTCCTTCGGTTTCTATCCTCCATCTGTGCCTTTGTCTCTAATTTCCTTTCCGGCCGTTCCATAGCCGCGGTTGTGGACGGCCATTGTTCACTTCCTCACTCTATAAACTCCGGTGTTCCTC
The DNA here is from genome assembly GCA_032716605.1 of Paralithodes platypus. Lineage (NCBI taxonomy): Eukaryota > Metazoa > Arthropoda > Malacostraca > Decapoda > Lithodidae > Paralithodes > Paralithodes platypus. The sequence continues at coordinate 29,413,176 of CM064554.1, forward strand.
AGGGCTCTGTCCTATCTCCTATTCTCTTTCTAATTTTATAATGATCTCCTTAACTGTACCTTAATTCCCATCCATTCATACGCAGACGACTCAACCTTGCACTACTCCATTAGTTTTTTCAGAACGCCCCAGCCAGCAATCCCTCAACGACAAACGTAATGAAGCCATAGAACTCTTAAATTCTGATCTAAATACTATTTCCAATTGGGGCAGAGAAAACCTTGTTAACTTTAATGCTTCCAAAACCCAATTTCTCCATCTATCTACCCGTCAGGATCTCCCAGCGGACTATCCCTTATTCTTCAACATACAAAATCAACCCTTCATCTTCTCTCAATATTCTTGGTGTCACTTTTCTTCTGCTCTCATTTGGAAGGACCATATTACCAGTCTTGCTAAGGCAGCCTCCCAGAAGCTGGGTGTGCTCAACCGCCTTAGGGGGTTCTTTTCCCCTGCACAGCTTCTTGCTCTGTACAGGGGCATAGTGCGCCCTTGTATTGAGTATTGTTCACATGTGGGGAGGTTCCTCTCACACTGCTCTCCTATACAAAGTTGAAAGGAAGGCCTTTCGTATCATTAACTCCCGTCCACTCACCAACTCTCTGCAATCTCTCTCTCTCCGCCGCAATGTTGCATCTCTCTCGCTATTCTATCGCTACTATAATAATCAGTGTTCCTCAGAGCTATCCCAGTGCATACCACCTCCTTTACGTAGGGCACGTGGTACCCGTCTTGCAACTCAATCCCACCCCTACTCTGTGCAACTCTCCAACCCAAGAGTGAAACGTTACTCTCAAACTTTCTTCTACTCACAGCTGAGCTCTGGAACTCTCTCCCAGAATCAGTCTTTCCCTCTTCCTATGACTTAAATTGCTTCAAACTCCGTGTGTCCAGGCATTTTGGCTCGAACGTCCCTTGATTTTGGCCCTGTCACTCTTTCAACTATGGGGTAGACACTCGCTATAGGCAGTTATGCCTTTTGCCTCCCTCAATCACATAGAAAAAAAAAAAAAAAAAAAAAAATATATATCTATATATATATATATAATTGTTATTATATAGTGTGTGTGTGTGTACTATATATATATATATATATATATATATATATATATATACAGTATATACAGTACACGCACGCACGTTTTGCAGTGTATGTAAGTGTAGAGAGAGGCTAATTATACCAGTGGGCCCATCTTTGTTACCGTAGGGACTATATTGGTGTTGGGTGGACAGAGAAGGCCCTCACCACCATCCACCTGTCTCCATAAACTGTTTACTGATAGTCATTCAGTTTAGACACTCCAGAACACATCCATATTATTGACATTATTACACTATTTAACTAATCATTTTCTCTCTCTCTCTCTCTCTCTCTCTCTCTCTCTCTCTCTAGATATCAATGCACTGGTTACGATTAATAGCCAATTTGCAACCCGAGCTAATGGAATAAGATTTATTAGAAAAATGGCATGCCTAGTTCTTCACATACAGTGTGGTTAAAGAGTGGAATAGTTTACCAAGGGAGGTGATCGATAGTAATTCAATTGATACGTTTATGAAAAGACTAGACGATCATCTGATGAAGATTGGTTAAATATGAATTAATTAGTAGGTAGGTGGCATTTCCCTTTCAAACTAAATTATGTCTATACTCAATAAAAGAACTTCCCTTTTGGGCGTTTCCTGACCCATAAGGTTACACGTCATCCTATTTTCCGGTACGGCTAATAGCCGGAGTGAGCGGAGGGTGGGGAGAGAGCCTTTTACTATGCTGTCCCATTCTTCTACCCCAAACTGTCCCTGTCTAGTAGTATTAAGGCCAGACCACCTATTAGGAACCGCAAGATCTGTGTGGTCTGAGTATATGTGTAACTCTGTGTAACTCACACACACCAACTATACTTATTCTTCAACGGTTGCATAAAGTTAATAACAGTTCTGTTATATATAATAATAGAATGGGAACTAATATTCTTCCTATCCTATCTTTTGTAACTTGTGATGGCGTACTTTTCCTATGTAAACTCGGAAACCAGTATCTAACCCATTTATAACATTTCGTGGACGCACTATGTTTTTCTGTATTCAATTATGACTATCTGGATCAAATTTAACATAGAACAGTCTTTTCAACAAATAGGGTACAACATTTTGTACTTGATGCATCCAAAATCACGGTATATTCATAATTCAGTTTCGAGATAAACAGGATTTCCATGTTTAGAAATAAGATAAGTCCACGATTATTTATGAGTGAGCTAGAGACTATGTCAACCGAGTGTACATAAGAACATAAGATCGCGGGAAACTGCTGTTACGACCGGGACTCGTATAAAACAAGGGCTCTTAATCATTGGACTAGAAAGGCACACATCCAAAACGGTAACACTAGATCCAACCCTCGAACTTATAATGCCGGCGCACAAAAACACCTATACCCTCCAGAGTTAAATCTGCGATAGCGGGGTATCCTATAACTCGGTATAAATGCACTACTACTACAGGCTGATGATCTCTGATACAGCCTGATCACAACAACATACAATTACGTTAATAATGTATACAAGGAAAAAGATAGAGAGCGTAATTAAATCACTGGAATGATTTAATGCAAACAAGAAGAAGGTATAATTAAAGTTACTCTAAACAATAATAAGCTGTCACTCCTATATTAAAGAAAGTGAATGAAAGTCCTAAAGCATCGATCAGGAATCTTCTGAAGAAAGTCTGAAGCTGCTTAAGATGATCGAATCGGATTTTGAACTGTTATATAAAGCAGGAACAAGATATGACAAGTGTAGGGACATACAGTGTTAACTTGCACGGGAATAACGATAAATGCGCAATAGTATTATCTCCAACAACAAAAGAAGTACTTCCTCTGACAACACAAAAGCCTGCTCGGGTTGTGCAACTCAACAACAACCAAGGCTTGCAATCAACGTGAATAAAAATGCTGCATTCATAACATAAGAGTTTATAATCTTAATCGGGTGTCTGCTAGGCGAATAAAGTCTAGCTGGGATGTAGTAGGCTAGGAAACAATGGCTGGGCAAGCGGCTCGTAGCCTAGCGAGGTCCTTAACCCGTGGAGCCCCGGCTAGTTTTGTAATGTTTGTTCACCAGAACCCGGCCGGTTTTCAAAAAATGGTTTTATTCCAGAAACAATAGCGAATGGGTTAGGAATGTAGGAAAAACCACTTAAAACCGCTCAAAAAGCTTAACAAATGGTCCTACAGAGCCCCCGAAAACGTATTTTACAAGAGTAAAAAATTGAAGGCAATTACCCCAAAAAACCAGGTTATTGCGCGCTCACGCGCACGCACGTGGACTTTGAGAGTTGTCAACCATCGGCACGGTTGCGTGGGATACGTACACAGTTCCCATACAAATCTGAGCCCTCTTGAGTGGCTACACCTGAGGTTACGGTCGGCGCAATTAGGATGACGCGTCAGACGCGTCGCTGGGGCTGTGCGTTACATACATCGCCGACGCGTCAGACGCGTCGTTGGGGCTGTACGGGTTAAGACTGTACGGCCAAATTACGTTAAAATGACGGCGTGCTCTCTTGAGAGATCCAGATCGCTAGTATCTGGTTCTCTCCTGGCGACCCTCTCAAAGTCAAAGCAAAACGAGTTAGCACAGTGTTGGGTGGCAGAGGCAAAAGCCCTCACTCGCAACACAGTGCTAAACTCACAAGGTACACAGTCAGAAAGACAACCTAGGCTTCCCACGTATCCGTTGCGATTGTACAGGTTCAACAAAACCTGGTACACATCGGAAATCACAACAACAATGGCCTCACCCCAGTCTAGCATTAAATAGCCCAGCAGACAACCAAGCAAAACGTAGGGATACACCGTGAGTGTGTCGAACCTCTACAGACAAAATGTTAACCCCTCCAAAATGTCTATCTAAACATGGAATATCTAAGAGCTTCAGCATATAATACGATGGCCGATATATGAAATCGTACAGAACCAAAGGGGAGTTATGATATTAAATAGATTGGAAGAATGAGAGGTAAGAAGTTGAGAGAGAGAGAAAGTGTTCTATAGGTAGAAGTCGGGGACAGGTAGCAAAGGAGATGTGAAGGGTATGCTGGTCAGGCAAGCTCTGAGCAAGGAAGACACAGAGGCAGCAGGGAGTGCGGGGGGGACCACTTCCTGATGCGGCAGGAGGGTGGTGAGGCGGCCAGCCACTCAGAGGGCCCGGCCGTGGCATGACGTCACCGAGACAACGTGTAACACTACGCACACTAACTTCTGCCTCCTGCACTTACTCACTCACACTCTCTAGCTGTATCATTCAGTCTTATACATTAAACTTATAACTGATGATATAAAATATAATCCCTTGTCACAGGCGAAAACAAAGACCACTTATATACTGCCTGTGACATGACGATTCACAAGAAAGAAAGTACAACATTGTAGATAGACTGTAGCCAAATACATTGCCCTAGCGAGTGTTAGCGAGTGGCCAAGCGACCGGCTGAGCCCACGTGGTGTTCTGCTAAGCTGCAGGCGTCACACCCCCCCCAAGATATTAGACGCTCAACCATGAGCTCCATATCTGACAAGCAGAACGCCGATAAGACTCGCCACCCCTAATCACTTCGCAACAAAGAAGGCAAAGCTCAGTTCTCATCAACAACAAAAATAACAACCCCTCTGAACACAATAGCTTAATTCATACTGATATGCTCCTAGAGCGAGCTTTTACTAGCCCAGCCTTCTGAGAGAAGTACAGGTTCGACTCAGAACTTCAGCTATAACATAATTAAAACAAAATTAACTATTAAAGAAAGAGTTTTTATAGAATTTTGATTTTTAATATGTTTATGGCGGCTTCACTTACAGGGGCAAGCCAATTTTATTCCACTCTCAACACACACTGACTGAACGGCGAGGGTTCTCCTGCAAACAAACCCTCCCGTGACAAACAATCAGCCAAAATATTATCAGTGCCCTTAGCATGCCACACATCCAACTTGTGTTCCGGCAGCACAACAACACCTGACACTGATAAACTGCCCAGTTCATCACAAGACTGGCACTTCTCTTCGCTCTTTCTGGCAACGGGGCCTGCCAATAACCTTTCACTAGTTCTACCTTCGTGATTAGCGATGCAGCCCCGATGCGGTCTATGGTATCGTCAACTCTAGGTAATGGATAGGCGTCTGTCAGGGATAATGCTTCCACACTCTTACAATCGCCATACACACGGATCTTGCCACTCAACTCAGGTTGCAAACTCACTGGCAACGACCACTCACGATATCCTTTATCCCTCAGACCCTTTTTCCACATGTCGTCTAGCTCTGTTTTCACGACAGGCTGTTGAGCAGGATTTATACGGTAGGGAATTAAACTGAGCCTAGCACTGTCTCCAGCCTCCATGTCAGATTCTACCCCGTACATCAGGCCTGGAAAAGCAACAAACATGCGGATGCACTGCCACAGCCTAGTAAACAACTTATCTCGCAGAACAACATGCCTAGTGCCCTCCCACAACCCAGCCGAGACCGCAGCTTCTAACCTTTAGTCTCCCTCCTTCTCCACCTTCGTCCCTAGAACAGCCAGATCATGAGAGGGACAATCAGTACCACCTGTGCAGTCACTCCCATAGTTCATTATTGCTAAGGCTTCCCCGCCGATACCGTACATGCGCACCCCCGCATTCCTTACGACTACATCTGCCTGCGCAGCATCACCGCTTTTAGCGACATGGCCAGATACAGTCGGTTTATGGTAGGGCTGTTGCATTCGACTAGAGCAGCATTGGGAGGCTATGCGACGACCAGTCACATCCACTCCACAGCCAACCTCACCAATCTGCTCAATGTCCTCCTTCTGACCACCACCCTTGGCAGCCATGGGTCGACCCTGACCTGACAACCATGTCCAAGCCTCGACGCCCACCTTGAACCACCAAAACAACGAGGCCAACGGTCTGTAAACATTCAAGTGACCTGCCCGCGGAACATCTTGCACCGCCTGAGTTGTGAGCCACGGGTGCTCGGCACGACCAGTGGGATATGAACCGAGCTGGTGCTGGAGCGCTGCACACTGCTGCTCAGGCAGGTGCTCTAGCGCTTCCACAGCCACCAGACACGTGTCCCCCGCCCACTGCTCCGCCGAGAAATGACAATCCTTACTCTCCTCCACCTGTGCCATACTGCCCCCCTCTCCTTCTCCACCTTGGCCGCTGCAGACCAACGCAGGGACAGTAGGCTGCTCAGGTGGTTGCCTCACAAACTCCTCCAACAGATTCACATGACATGTTTCCCCGTCCTCGTGTTTGATCTCGACAGCATCATTACCAAACTTCTGAACTTCCGGATCCTCCAACTGCAGTTTACAAATATCTGAGGGAACCAACCTGTCTAGATGCTTCCGAAGCAACCCAAGTCCTCCCCCAATATCAAACTGAGCAACCCTTTTTTCTCTCTGTGCGTAACGTTGCTGCCTCGGAGTCTCTTCCTGCCCTACCTCCTCACTAGCTGCTACAGGTCCTGGGGCCTCTCCAGACTCCAACAATGGTGCCAATACTGAGTCGCCAAGAAGCGCTGCTGGTACTAAACTCTCCAAAGTTTTACCAACATTAGCCGTCTTCTCCCGACCGTTCCTCCGTTGATCAGAAGACTGAGGAATAGGCTGTGACACTTTGGATGCAAGAGATCTTGTAACAATGCACGCCATAGGTTGTACATGACACTTCTCTACCCACTCCTGTTCCTCCCTACTCACGTCAGCCGGCTTCTCGGCAACGACTAAGGGTGAAACCTCAGAAGTAGGCACCGCAAAGTCGTTGCCGAGAAGGAGGTCGACGCCCCCAACAGGCAAGTTCTCCACAATTCCCACATCCAACTCTCGTGTCACCATCTACCTCCAGATCCATCCTGACCAACGGGTATGACCTGATAGCATTGATACCTTGCGCCACAACCACCCGTGCCGCGTTTATTGGTCTACCAGTAAAGTTCTTCATCAAAGTCTGAGAGGCACCCGTGTCTCGCAACAGCTCAACTCCATGCTTCTTACCAGCCCACTTTACGCAGCCACGCCCTCAATGGTCGCAAAAGACATCGCGGACAGGGTTCGAGCCTTCCGGATTCTTCTCCACTGGCTGTGTCCCAGCCTCTGACGTTATACCCCGGGCAAACTCAGACGACTTCGGGGACACCCCAATGTTGCGAGCCAAAGACACAACTGCATTAGGTAGCTTGCTTGGACAGGCTCTTGCAAAATGCCCCTTATCATGACAATGAAAACACTCTAACTCCCCCTTGGGCTTCCCTTGAGGCGGGGAAGGGCCCGGACCCTTGCTAAACGGGACGGTACTAGGTTTATGGTCAGTTTTGGTGTCGTTGCTCTTGTTCTTAGTGTAATTATGTGTATCAGTGTTTCGGGGAGGGGGAGGGTTACGCTCCTTATTGCCTGCATCACTTCTCTGTGCAAGACCGCACCAAAGAATCAACGATAACCGAAGGTCAGCCATCTCAGATGCCTCTTGAAGAGTTTTCGTTTTTTTTCTTTAATATTCAACGTCAGATCGCCGCCGTACACTTGAAAAATTGTTCTAGAAGCATCAGCTGTTTCAACTCCTCAAACGTCGATGCCTTCTCAGAACGCAGCCAGTTTCTAAATGCATCGGACAGATCCCGGGCATGCTCAAGAAAGGTGCACTCACGACCCTTCGTTACACCCCGGAACTTCAATCTGTACGTCTCTGGTTGTAACCCATATGCCCGCAGGACAGCCTCCTTCAATACCTCATAATCGATGCACGACTCCAAAGGCAATGCATCACATGCCTTGAGTCCTTTGCCAACCAACCTAGAGGAAACAAGGGCTGCCCACTTAACCTCGGGCCATTGGTGCTCCCGGCACTTCTTCTCAAAACGCATGAAAAATTTGGTTACACCCGACTCGTTAAATACAGGGACTAACTTAAGAAGGTGCGATAAAGACTGATCAAGACCTCGATTCCCAGAACCGAGACGCTGCCCTGTCGACTCCACCCGAGACTTCTCAAGATCTCTGTCTGCACAATATTTCGTAGCCTCAACCTGAAGCTTAGCCTTTCTCTCCTCAGCCTCATTCTCTCGCTGTCGTTGCTCGAGCTCAGCTTTTCGTTGCTCAATCTCAGCCGCCTGCTGCTGCTGCTGAATCTTAGCCATCTCAAGCTGGAAGATGATATCTGCAGTTAAACCTTGAGGAGGAGGAGATGCAACAATTGGATCTTACCCAAGTGCAAACCACGCTGCCAGTGACTATCGGCCTGCGGGAACATACCCGGCTCCGGAGCCCGAGGGGGCGCCATGGTAGGAGTCGAGTGGAACGGGGGCTGGGCCGAAGGTGCCCCAGCTCCCGCTCCACCTGAAGCTCCACGCACCCCGCCGAGCACCCAGGCCATCACCTCTCGTCATGCTGCTAGTGCCCACATGACCCATGACCGTGGCCAAACACTGGAGACCATACCGATCAATCCCCGACACCCGGTCAACAGTAATAGGCATCTCCAGAAACTTCTTTGCATCCTACTCACTAGTTATAACTCTAATGCCTTCTAACAAACCCCGCTGCTGCACCTCAGAGCCTGCTTCCCGTACTGTGTCCTCACTGTACAATGATCTGTCGGCCGACATATTGTCCACCGAAAATTCTCAAAGTTTATAAAAAAAAGAGAAGTACCTAAACTCTTATGTAGCACTATTCACTCCAAAATGCTTGAAGACTCTTAAGTGTTATACTACTTGCCAAAAAAAAATCCACGTGTCCACTATATTCCCTTAAACAAAAAAACAGATGACCACAACACTCCTGCAATATTTCTCTAAGTTCACAAAATCCTAAGCAAGGTCGCCATTTGTTACGACCGGGACTCGTATAAAACAAGGGCTCTTAACTCTGCGACATAGATACCAACACCAGACACAGTACGGTGTCGTCTTTTGCTGATGACACAAAATTAAGCAAGATAGTAAACACACAAGAGGACACAGGCCGACTGCAGGAAGACATGAATGTAGTGTTCGAGTGGACCAGGGAAAACAACATGCAATTCAATGAGGAAAAATTCCAATTAATACGGTACAGAGATAATAATGGTGTTAAAGAAATTACAAATTACTTAACAGAATCTAACCACATAATAGAACGGAAGACAGTGTGAAAGACCTTGGGGTATTAATGTCTGAAAATATGGGTTTCAAATTACATAACCAGGTCAAAGTGGCGGCTGTGAAACGTCTAACGGGTTGGATTCTGCGTACTTTTAAAACACGCGGTGAATTGCCTATGATAACGCTCTTCAATTCTCTAGTGCTACCGCGGCTTGAATACTGTAGCGTATTAACATCCCCATACAAAGCAGGTGAAATAAATGACGTAGAGAGTGTACAAAGAAATTTCACTTCACATATAAGTTCGATAAAACATCTACACTATTGGGAGCGTTTAAGAGCACTGAATCTGTCCTCACTGGAACGTAGAAGAGAATGTTACCTAATAATATACACGTGGAAAATCGCAGAGGGTTTAGTACCAAACCTACATACTCCGATAGTCATGAAATTCAGTGATAGGAGAGGCTGGGAATGCGAAATCCCCCGGATGAATAACAGGGGTGCTATGGGCTCTCTGCGAGAGGGCTGGTTATCACACAGAGGCCCACGTCTCTTCAACAAACTCCCACGGCGAGTAAGAGACATGAGGGACATCTCGTTAGACAACTTCAAGAGAGCCCTAGATGTCGAACTGCAAAAAGTGCCAGACGAGCCCATCCTCGCAAGGGAACGAGCTGTCGCTTCAAACAGTGTACTGCACCAAATCACCTCCCATAATGAGGGGCGTCGCGCTCCTTGGTGTCGCTAGAAGAGCGGCGAACACATCCAAAGGTATGTTAAGGTAATCATTGGACTAGAAAGGCACACAGCCACAACGGTAACACTAGATCCAACCCTCGAACTTATAATGCCGGCGCACAAAAAAGACCTATACCCTCCAGAGTTAAATCTGCAATAGCGGGGTATCCTATAACTCGGTATAAATGCACTACTACTACAGGCTGATGATCTCTGATACAGCCTGATCACAACAACATACAATTACGTTAATAATGTATACAAGGAAAAAGATAGAGAGCGTAATTAAATCACTGGAATGATTTAATGCAAACAAGAAGAAGGTATAATTAAAGTTACTCTAAACAATAATAATCTGTCACTCCTATATTAAAGAAAGTGAATGAAAGTCGTAAAGCATCGACCAGGAATCTTCTGAAGAAAGTCTGATGCTGCTTAAGATGATCGAATCGGATTTTGAACTGTTATATAAAGCAGGAACAAGATATGGCAAGTGTAGGGACATACAGTGTTAACTGGCACGGGAATAACGATAAATGCGCAATAGTATTATCTCCAACAACAAAAGAAGTACTTCCTCTGACAACACAAAAACTTGCTCGGGTTGTGCAACTCAACAACAACCAAGGCTTGCAATCAACGTGAATAAAAATGCTGCATACATAACATAAGAGTTTATAATCTTAATCGGGTGTCTGCTAGGCGAATAAAGTCTAGCTGGGATGTAGTAGGCTAGGAAACAATGGCTATGCAAGCGGCTCGTTGCCTAGCGAGGTCCTTAAGACTGTACGGCCAAATTGGGTTAAAATGACGGGGTGCTCTCTTGAGAGATCCAGATCGCTAGTATCTGGTTCTCTCCTGGCGACCCTCTCAAAGTCAAAGCAAAACGAGTTAGCACAGTGTTGGGTGGCAGAGGCAAAAACCCTCACTCGCAACACAGTGCTAAACTCATAAGGTACACAGTTAGAAAGACAACCTAGGCTTCCCACGTATCCGTTGCAATTGTACAGGTTGTGAGGGCAATCGGTACTAAATAGGACAAGAATTGCTCACAAGGTGATACAAGCATAAAACTTTCCACAATAGTTCACAAAGACCTATTTTACAATTTCAGGCCAGGAGCCACCGAGATTTCAGTGTTGCATAGCAACGGTTGCTAGGCAAATCATTTTCCTTAGCAACCGGCAGCAACAATGCAGTTTCTGGAAAACTGTGAGGTGCTATGGTTTTTTCTCAACTCCTTGTTCTAAAAAAACATGTAGCATTGCATTTGGAGATCATATACAAGAATTATGTGGCATAAAATCCAATTTAGGGCAAGTCAGGCTATAAAAATGCCACTCCTAAAGCTTCAGACACTGTTGTCACAGTCACTTTTGCATTTGCAGTAGGCTGTGCATTTTAGATGCGCATCAACACATTTGCAGTCTGTGCATCCTCCTCGGCAAAAACACTTCAGTAGTTCTGGGCAGGTTGCACTGGCTTCGGGCAAGTTAGACCACAGAGGCCTCCACTTTTCTGGGCAAGTCCATCCCCACTCACTTGGAGAGGGCAACAGTCGTTCTGGCACCGTGGTGCAGCCCCAGTGGTGCCCACCTTGTAGTACTGCCCTCTTCATGTGTTGCTGTAGAGCAGCCTTGGTTGGAGGTAGACATGATATCTGACGTCCTTTGTGGATGAACAGATTCTTTCTGACTTCATTGATGGTCGAGAAGTTGCTGTCCTGTCATAGAGTCGAATGGTGAAGTACTCCAGAGAAGCCTCAGTCGCTTCACCAATTTGTTCAGGTGCATTGTGCAGCTCATAGAATGTCGCAGTAAATTCATCATGTGCCTCCCACACTTTCCATGCAGTCTTCTTTCCCACCTGGACCAGATGGGACACGGTATCACAACCTGTATAAGCATGGAACACAGGCAGTGCCAAGGATCTTTCTGTGCCAAGTGAAGCACATATTTCATGAGCTGGGATGTACCTAAAGTCCTTTCCACAACCAAAGGCAATCCAGAGTTCTATCTGCTGTCTCTGAGCCAGCTGCTGTACGACTGCCACTGCCAATACTACCACGTCAGTGTCCACAGTTCGAACAAGGATCTTGTGGAAGCCCTGCATAACAGCATCACTGACATGCACCATGATTCTCGAGTCTGCCTCCTCATGGTTGCAGGGAGCAATGTTGCTGGTGTCTCGTGTAGGTAAGCATAGCACATTGGCACCATCAGTAACAATGAGATTCTGGTCTCCTGATGCATTTTCCAGCAGTTCCTTGTTCAGGAATGTAAACAGGTCTGTCTTGTTGTTGGCCAAGCGAAGGAACTGCTGCCAGTTCTTTGGTGTTGGGCTAGACGCCCCAACTCGTCTGCGCTGAATAGGACCAGTGACACGTTGTTCTCTTGTCTGTGACTTGAGGCTGTTATCGAAGTACTGGTCCCAGACAACATCCACTCTCAGAGCCTGACTTTGAGCATTGTTTATGTATGGAAGAAAGACCTTGGCAGCATAGTCTCCAAATGTCTTGCAGCCCTCCGGTCTAAGAAAGTGAACAAGTGCCGCACCATCCATGATTCGCACTTCAGTCTCTGGTGTCACATCATTTGATGACCCTACTTTCTTTTCAAGACATTCTATGAGATCAGACTTCTTCCCTGGACGTAGCTGCCCATAGGCAGACAGAGATGGAGGAAATGGGAGGTTTTCATGATTGAAGAAATTGTTCAAGTCACCTTTCCTTGTCTGACATGCAATATACAGACTTGCAAACAGCGAAGATTCACTTTTGAGGAGACTGACTTTGTCCCCTGATTTGTTTGATCGTTTGCCTTGGACATTGAACAGTACCACCTTGTTCCTGGTAATTGTTGCTGTGATTGGCTTAGTATTTGTTCTGAGCCACTCTTCCACAAATGTTGCATACTGCTCCTGACCCTTTAATGCGAGAGTGGTTAGACACTCGACTGACTGCTCATCCATGATGTCCTTTGTATGGAGTCTGAGAAGGTCCTGCCCTTCCTCCTCAAATGGGCTCCCCATGTCCTCCATTACACTAACTAATCCCTGCATCTCTTGATGCTGTTGTACACCAATAGCTGAGCAATGGATAGTATTGGTTGGCTGATAGTTGTGTTGGATGTTTGATCTGTGATGTTTGAACCATTGATAAGCATGCTGACCAGTGACAAAAGGGACTGTGGAACAGACTCCACTTGGCTGTTATGGCCAAACGATCCAGAGAATGTTATTTTGTGTGCGAAGATGTCCTGTCGGATCATTTCAGCAATTTGGGTCATCATGACACTCTGCTCGTCTCGATCAGTCTGGTATCCTTCTCGGAGAATAGAGCCAACATCTTCTTCACAAGCCATGAACACATCTCGTCCTTCTTTGTAAGCTTTCATCCTTGGGAGATGCATGAGAATGCGGTCGTTCAGATGCTTGCTGTTTACTCGTGCAGTAACATCCACTCCAAGTTGATTTAGCCTGTCAGTGTAGAGCTTCACAAGATCTGCAAGTTTGAACACCTTCACATCCTCATCTTGCCTCTTCTCCTCAATGTAGGAAATCAGCTGAGCCAAAGCAATTCCTTTACATGTCTGGTCATCTGAGGCATCCTGATCCTGTGATACCTTTGCACGTGCTCTATTGTAGAGGTTTATAAGGCAGTTTGCATGATACTTTGCCTCCTGGGCAATAAGGTCTCCTGCACTTAATTTTGCAAGAAGATTTTCATCTTGTAGATCATGTGCGCATTTCCTCACACGAAAATCTAGTTGAAAAGTACAGACTTCGCGGAGGTTCTCCTTTGTTTGCTGCTGGGAACAAAAGAAACATTTGGGACAATTGCTGCCAACTGTTCCACTTGAGGCAGTATCACCACCACTGCTAGTGCTACGTGTGAAAATTCATTTTGAAGCAGTCCCATCTTCCTCAGACTTGTGCGTTCCAGTTTGGTATGTGAAAACTTCTGATAACAAGATTTGTGCCACTTTGCATTCTGTTCTTTCAATGTTAATTGAATACCATTCCCATGGTCAAGTCGTGCCAGTTTGATTTTGATTGGCATTGAGTCAAGGTTACTAAACTGTGTGATGTTGTCTACTATAGTTTCATAGCCTCTGTCAGTTGGTGATATGAGAGACTCTTTGGTGTCCAGTTGACAAAAAACACAGATAGTCCAATCAGTTGCTTGAACAGATGAAGATGAGGCACTGGCCATTTCTGTGAATATTCAGTACGTCTGTGCGCAGATCAAATATATCAAACTTGCTGAAACTGGAAACAAAATATGATTAAGGCCGAGGGTTTATCCTTTTACCACCTTTATCAAATACATCTGTTGCACACATTCCTTTATGGGATACAACTAGGTTCAGTTTCCCTACACCTAGCCCGATCGTTCATCCAGTGCCATTTAAGTCCCCTGCGATCTGTACACCTTCCGGGTAATTCTTAAGCCCCGTTACCCTTGGCTCGGCTCTCCCGCGCTGGCACATCCTGTCAATTCAGGCACGGCTATCTAACTACATCTACCAACTACAAACTACAGTTTAGTAGCTAGTGGATTTGGGGCTGTTAGATAGCATTTGGGACACTGATCTAGATCAGCTGGCACTGAACCCCATGCTGAGTTACACAGCAGTGATGTCACCAGTGTGCCCTGGTTGAGTGCTGACATTCACTCTATTATATAGATATATATGCTTTTATACATCTTTTGAACCATTTTAGGAGTGAATATAGGAAAATAAATAAAAGTACAAAGACATAACACTTCATAGTAGTTCAGAAACTGCATCGTTGCTGCCGGTTGCTAAGGAAAATGTTTTGCCTAGCAACCGTTGCTATGCAATACAGAAATTTCGGTGGCTCCTGCTCTGAAATTGTAAAGTAGGTCCTTGTGAACATTTCCGGGAAGTTTCATGCTTGTATCACCTTGTGAGCAATTCTTGCACCAATTTCCTTGACTCAGTCTAGCATTAAATAGCCCAGCAGACAACCAAGCAAAAGGTAGGGAGACACTGTGAGTGTGTCGAACCTCTACAGACAAAATGTTAACCCCTCCAAAATGTCTATCTAAACATGGAATATCTGAGAGCTTCAGCATATAATACGATGGCCGATATATGAAATCGTGCAGAACCAAAGGGGAGTTATGATATTAAATAGATTGGAAGAATGAGAGGTAAGAAGGTGAGAGAGAGAGAAAGTGTTCTATAGGTAGAAGTCGGGGACAGGTAGCAAGGGAGATGTGAAGGGTATGCTGGTCAGGCAAGCTCTGAGCAAGGAAGACACAGAGGCAGCAGGAAGTGCGGGGGGGGACCGCTTCCTGATGCAGCAGGAAGGTGGTGAGGCGGCCAGCCACTCAGAGGGCCCGGCCGTGGCATGACGTTACCGAGACAACGTGTAACACTACGCACACTACCCTCTGCCTCCTGCACTTACTCACTCACACTCTCTAGCTGTATCATTCAGTCTTATACATTAAACTTATAACTGATGATATAAAATATAATCCCTTGTCACAGGCGAAAACAAAGACCACTTCTATACTGCCTGTGACATGACGATTCACAAGAAAGAAAGTACAACATTGTAGATAGACTGTAGCCAAATACATTGCCCTGGCGAGTGTTAGCGAGTGGCCAAGCGAGCGGCTGAGCCCACGTGGCGTTCTGCTAAGCTGCAGGCATCACACTGCATAAGGCCATGCGGCCCAAACGAGGCAGCTCCCATTCACACCCAGCCCATATCATCCACATGGGAATTAAACTTACTCTTAAAGCTTTCAACTGTTCCTGAGCTAATCACTGCTCTGGGCAGTCCATTCCACATGCTAACAACTCTATTCCCAAACCAGCGTTTTCCTATATCAGTCCTAAATCTAAACTTGTCTAACTTGAACCCATTTGAGCGTGTTATGGCGCCGTTCTTTAGCTTTAATACCTTTTCAATATCGCCCTTATTTATCCATTGTATCCATTTAAATACCTCTATCATGTCTCCCCTACATCTTCGTCTTTCTAGTGAGTGCAAGCCTAAAGCAGGGATCCCACTGTGCGACTCCGTCGAATTTGAATGCGATGCGAGTGTTTTTTTGTCTATGTCCAAATATCGCCATTTTCGGCGCCGAATCAATGTGATTTTGTAAGCAAAGAATGTGGTAGGTAACCGTGAGAGAGTATGCGAGTATCGTGCGAGAACATCGGATGTGAGGAGACATTAGCGAAAGTCTGAAGACAATTTGAAAGCGATAAGAACGAATTATGCGAAAGGTATTATTGACAATTGCAATACTGCTCCAATAATGGTGCGCATGCAAGACTACTGGTGCAATTAGACTGAGAATGTTATGCAAACATGTCGAATGATGGACGGTTGTCGCACAGCACATACGTTCCCCTGTAATCCCACCTGCGATGTCACCGATTTTTTAACTGGATGAGGCAGATATGGTATGGTATAAATAGGGTGGTGGCGGAACATTCTCGACCAGATTACCTGGCTCCCAGAGCTCAACCTCACTTTATCTCATGCTAAATATGTTTCAGTACTTTTTAACGTAGTTAAGGGATTTCTTCTTCGATATCCGACAACAAAATGTGACTTCCCCAATTTAAACTAACTGATTGTGTCTACTCTACTTCTGACTACAAAATTTACTTCCCGAATTTATCATCCCCCTGATTTTGACTATTTCATTAGTACTATACTACTTTTTCTTTTAGGACAAACACTCTACACCAGGTATTATAGAGATAGCCGGTTTGCCACAGTTATAACAGAAAACCGATTACGGCGGATGGCTGTGGCCTGATGAAGTCCATCCGCCTCTTTATTTTGCCTTGGGGTGGGTGTTTGACTGTATCTCTATATTTTTCATATATCTATATTAATTTCAACTCTTTTCAAATGTGCCAGTGTGTGTATGTGTGTGTGTGTGTGTATGTATGTGTGGCGGGGGTTTGGACCCTCCTTGTTTCACTCCATTAGTTTGGAGAATTTAGGACATTTCACATCATCCTTTTGGCGATCATAAGACGCTTCACCCCATTCAGGGATCGGTTTTTGGCGGTGATCGATCGCAAACCTGCAATGTCTCGGTCCTTCGATCAGGTAAACATTTATTTTGAAGGAAGTTTGGGGAGGCGTTTTTTCAGTCTACTCGACAAAAAAAAAAATAGGTTGAGAGAGAGAGAGAGAGAGAGAGAGAGAGAGAGAGAGAAAGTTATATATACTGTAGGTAGAAGCACTCACAACCCTTATCAACATTAAACAACACATCATCATAATAATAATGTGTTTTGGTAAAATTTTCAAAATAGTTAGACGTAAGATCGGAGCTCCATAATGCCGGTAAGACACGAGCGTTTTTTCACCCAACATTTATCCTTAACACTGGTCTGGCAGCTTACGAGGTAAACATTTAGATGATTTCGGTTACCTAAATTCATCTACCATCAGTCTAGTTTCCGATACCAGTGTCAAATACTCCAGAAATGTTGCCAGACAAATGTTGATCATCGAATGTTGACTATAAAAGCTCTCGTGTGATACCGGCTCAACCCTCCTTATGTAAGGGCATGGTGTAAAAAACAATTCCTAAATGAGGCTACATCCTTAGACGATTTTATACAGCTTAAGATGGAAGTCTGGGAATTTCAAAGGGTAAAGACTATCTCAAATAAGGCTACATCCTTAGACGATTTTAGACAGCTTAGGAAGGATCTCTGGGAATTTCAAAGGGCATAGACTATCTCAAATAAGGCTATCGGTACAGCCTTAGACGATTTTAAATAGCTTAGGAAGGAACTCTGGGAATTTCAAAGGGTTAAGACTATCACCACGATTTCATACAGCTGAAGAAGAATCTCTGGGAATTTTTAAGGGTAAAGACTATCTCAAAAAAGGCTACATCCTTAGACAATGTTAAACAGCTTAGGGAGGAACTCTGGGAATTTCAAAGGGTACAGACTATCTCAAATATGGCTACCGGTACATCCTTAGACGATTTTAAACAGCTTAGGAAGGAACTCTGGAAATGTTAAAAGGTTAAGACTACCTCCACGATTTCATACAGCTTAAGAAGGATCTTCTTCTTCTTCTTCTCTCATCTTCTTCGTCTTCTTCTTCTCTTTTCCTTTTCTTATATTTCTCTTTCTCTTCGTCTTCTTATCTATTAATTATTATCGTTCATATTCCTTTATTCTAACATGTTATCCCCCTTTTACTTGCCTTCTTCCTCCTCTGCCTTCTTCCTCCCTTTCGTCCTCCTCTTCATTCTATTCACTGTCTTCTTCTTCTTCTTCTTCGTTCCTAATCCTAAACCCTTTCGAACTCCTAATTTCCGATTTTCTGTTGTAATGTTTTTGTTGTATTCGTATTTTCTTCTTTGTTCGCACATTATCTCACTCCTTCGGAACTTGTCTAGTGACAATCTCGTCGCGATAGAAGTTATCGGGTAGACTATCGCGTTTATTGCGCTACCGTTGCACTTTAATCGCTCGGTCATACCAAAAACAGCGTTGCCAATAATGACGGATCGCTGAAATCTCAATGAAGGACGCAATGACGTCGTAATTAATCGATATTGTCGCAATTATGTTGCACAATTGTCGCACTATTTTCGCAATTAACGTTTGAAGGTCGACCATTTCGCACACCTTTTCCACGAGTTGCGACAAACGAGACCTTGGTGCGAGTACTGAGATTCTACTGAGTTAAGGTGAGAAAGAAGTGAGACAATGCCCGATTATGTCGCATTTCTCGCAGCAGTCGTCCATTCGCAGCCGGATTTTAAGCTTGTCAAAATCTAACGGCGACCCTAGCGACTTCTGGGGGTCTCGTTGGAGGGTTTGTGAGACTATTGTGAGAATACTGAGATTAATTGAGACTTTATGGTCGATTAATGCGAATACTGGACATAGTGAAAAAAAAAATGTCGCAAGCTGTCTCATCGCATTCCAAGTCGCCGGAGTCGCACAGTGGGATCCCTGCTTAAGGCTTTCAACCTCTCCTCATACGATAAGTTTCTAATATTATGTATCATTTTCGTCATTCTTCTTTGGACTGCCTCCAAAGGGTCGATATCTATTCTGTAATAAGGGCACCAACATTGGACAGCACAGTCTAAATGGGGTCTTCCTAGTGCTAAGTAAAGCTTTAAGAAAACTTAAGCATTCCTGTTGATAACACTCCTAGATAGGAATCCTAGAACTATATTTGCCCTGTTCCTAACACCTATACATTGTTTTCTGGGTTTCCGATCATTACTAACGAGCACCCCCAGATCCTTCTCGCACTCTAAGTTATCCAGTTCTACATTGTCTAGTTTGTAATTCGATTCTAAATTACGATTTCCAATCCTTAATACTTTACAGTTGTCTAAATTGAAACTCATCTGCCAATTTATGGACCACTCGTGCAAATGATCGAGATCATTTTGAAGAAATTCCCTGTCGCTAGCTGACTCTATTATCCTACCCATTTTAGTATCATCAGAACATTTATTGATCCTACTCTTTATGCCTGAGTCAAGATAATTTATGTAGATAATGAACAGAAGGGGCCCCGAAACCGACCCTTGGGGGACCCCACTTTTAACTAATCCCTAGTCCGATTGTACACCATTGATACCAACTCTCTGCTTCCTACCAATCAGCCTTGACCTAATCCACTTGAGCCGCACCCCCCAATACCATGTCCTTCGATCTTCCTTAACAGTCTTTCATGTGGAACTCTATCAAAGGTTTTACTGAAGTCTAAGTAAACTATATCATATGACTTGTCGTTATCTACTGGTTCATATACCTCCGAGAAAACACTGAGTAAATTTGTTAGGCAGGATCGTCCTGGAGTGAATCCATGTTGAGAGGGTTTAATTAACTTTTACATGTTTAAGTTATTTATAATTGTCCTGGCAATAATTGATTCTAACAATGACCCTATAATTGATGTGAGACTAATGGGACGGTAAATTGATGCTATGGACTTGTAACTTTAAACAAATATCGGAATTATATTTGCAAGCTTCCATGAATCAGTAACTAAGCCTAAATCTAGTGAACTATTAAATAGGTGAGTTACTGGGTTACTTAATTCGTCCTTGCATTCTTTTAACCATTACTGTACCAGAGGATACTATCATAAATGTACCGTCTAGTACCAGGCAGTATGGCCAAAATACTTCAGAGGCAAGAGAGAACATCCTCCTACCTCAAACGTTGGTGATGCACTGGCCCAGACAGCCTGTGGAGGATTGCAACCAAGCTGAGAAGTTGTGTCAATTCCTCAGAGCAGTGTTTACAAGTCATGGTAGCAGCTACCGCTCGATACTGGCAATTACAAGGACCGCCTATTAATGACGGACTTCGTCCATCTCTGGTACTGACGAGTTACTTTTTTACTGACGGACAACATCCTTCACTGGTACAGAATGGTTTAATACCCGAGCATACACCTCATCTGGACCTGGAGATTTCTGAGGTTTTAGTCTATCTATTTCCTTCAATACTTCGTCATTAGTGACCTGAACTTTGCTTAATATGTCGTCTATACTACCGTTAAAACCTTGTTTGACTACTGGAACTTGATCAAAATTTTTGTTTGTAAAAATAGAAAGGAAATTACTATTTAGAGTATTGCACATTTCTAACTCATCTGTAGTCTCACCTATCACATTCTTAAGGGGCCCTACTGTATCCTTTACCTTAGATGTATACAATTGATAAAATGCTTTAGGGTTGTTTTTGGATTAATTTGCTACCTTGATTTCGTAGTTTATTTTGTCCTTCCTAATTTCCTTTTTTGTTGACCTGCCTGGACAATTTATGGTGGTAATCTATTAGGCGGATTTCGCCTTTCTGTATTTTTCTGTACACACCTCTCTGTCTACCTATATGATCTAATAATGTATTTGTCATCCATTTTGGTTGATTTGTATGTGATCTAAATTGTCTTTTTTGGTAGATATTTATGTTGTTCGCTCTGTAAGGCGGGATATAAACTGATTATACACACTATTTATATTTTCAGTTGGTTGTCTACCTCTCTCAGCTGTGTGACCTACCTCGCCTTGAACTCTCTGGCCTGCTGGAACTAATTGGCATACCTGAACTATAGGTCCTGCCTCACCTAAAATGTTGAGTGACCTTTGTAATCCCCTAAAATTCGCCTTTCTAAAGTTAGGGATAAAAACCTTATTTTCCATTTGGTTTAAAATTTAATTTTATAGATAATATATAGATTTTGTTCACTGTTCCCTAGCTGGTCGCCCATTTATAAATGTTTTATCCAATTTTCTTTCTTGCTAAGAACTAGGTCCAGAATATTATATCCTCTAGTTGGCGAATTTTTAAATTGAAAGAGGAAGTTGTCTAGTACTACTGCAAGAAAATCTTCGGATTCGTTATTGCTAGTTTGATTACACAAATCTATACCTGGAAGATTACAGTCGCCTAAAATGCATACATTATTATTCTGATTTCTTCCCATAATAATTTGCCTAAAATTCGACAAAGGCAGCGTGCTCTATAAATGGTTCCCAAAATAATTGCCTCACCTTCCCCGCTAATCTCTACCCACACACTTTCATTATCGCTATTTGTTTTAATATCTTATCTAAGTCAACATTTTAAAGTATCGGTGACATAAGTAATTGCAACTCCACCTCCCCTTCTGTCTGGTCTGTCATACTTAAATAAATTATATCCTGGCATATGAAATTCTGCTAATAGATGGCTAGAGACAGTATTTATCCAGGTTTCTGTAACCGCTACAATGTCTATACCTTCCTTGGTTACAAGTGCCCTAAGCTGATCCATTTCGATACAAACTTCTACAATTTGTATAATATACCCTTAACCTATTACTAGTATTTGCAAAAAATGTCCTATGGTTTTTAACTAACTTATTATTTCCTGTTGAACTAGCATATGACTGAGGATCCTTTTCGCTTTTGCCTGACGCTTGAGTACTAGTACTTTTGATGAGCTCTGTATATTGATTATGTACTGCTGATTGTACACTATATCTTTTGGTCATATATAATACATATATATATATATATATATATATTTATATATATATATATATATATATATATATATATATATATATATATATATATATATAGTATTTACATATACTGTGTATATCAATTGCTTCCCCATTACTTTTGGTCACAGGACAAGCAGCATCAATAATACTGTAATTTTAACCTATTTACACCTATAACACCTAACAGCCAACATTTTTGTTCGCTTAAGCATGGTTCACACATGCCCGAGTCTGATCCTGAGTTTCCACAAGTCCTCAGTTGCGGGAACTCGCGTAATGACTTGTGCATTATCGCGGGAACTCATGGGAACTCTGGGTCACTCCCGGATATTCGTGGGAACTCGGCTTGGGCACCCAAAATTACATCCTGGTATGAAATTCTGGCACCGAGTCATCTCAACTTCAAGACACTCATGAATACTCATAGTTACTCGTAAATACTCGTAGTAACTTGTAACCACTCGTTTTTACTTGTGAACACTCGCGGACAAAACTACGTGGTTGAAATCTGCCCAAGTGATCACGAGTGCCCACGAGTCACTACGAGTCAGTACGAGTAGCCACGAGTGTCCGGCAGTAACTTGTGGTAACTCGAGCTTCCAATGTAATGTACAGGCAAAAATGCCCGAGTTGTCACGAGTGTACCACGAATCAGTATGAGTGTAACACGAATGACTACAATTATAACACGAGTGTGCCGCAAGTAACTGCGAGTGTCTGCGATACAAATTTGTTTTTCAAATTTTGGAACATGAGTTGTCATGAGTCACTACGAGTAATGACGAGTCACCGCGAGTGCCACATGAGTGTACCTCAAGTCACTGCGAGTGTAGCGCGAACGTTCTAGAAACGACTACTCAACCCCGAGTGCTGATAACAACGCCTGGCGAGTTGGCACGCAAGCTTTCATCCGACGCTTGTCCCCTCCCCTTCCCCCACCCCCTATAAAGGACCCCCGGGGTGACAGCTTCACAGTTCACCTCTGGACCTCCATGCACCACCACTTCTCTCCACGCCACCAACCCACTCCCACCTCCATGCCCAATGATACCCCCGTTCACAAGATTGGCAGGGCAAGGAAGCCACAGACACCTCGGTAGGTGCACAAGGTCGTGGATTACCAGGCTTCAGCTTCAACGGACATTCACACGGAAAATATCATTCCAGACAGCCAGCCGCCCCGACATTCAGAACTGAGGGAAGAACATGGAGAAGAAAGCACTGAGGACATTGATTGTGGGCAGCAGGTCGACGATGGAATGGGGGCCTCTCAGGGCTCCCAGGACTCCCCGCTTGATGTCGAGGAGGATGACACCCAGAGCACGCCGGCGATAGCAACGACCCCCTTTTAAAGCAACCCGCAAAAGGAAGCTCACCAGGGTCCTCTTTAATGAAGTGACTAAGTATGAGATAATTGAATGGGTGAAGGAGAACCCTTTCCTGTACGTGAAGCGTATGAAGGACTTCAAGGACGCCAAGAGGAAGCAGAGGTTCTTCGGTGAAAAGGCTGCTTCCTTGAAGCCACCTGTTACAGGTAAGCAACAAATAGTGATTTTCCAGTGATTTGTGGATGTATTCGTTAGGTTTATCTAATGATCAAACTATGTGTTCGCCATGGCCTAGGCGAAATGTTGACATAAATCTAACAGTGATAGTGATACTCTTTTGCAATAATGTGGACAGGTGTCATTGTAATCAGTCTGTGTGGCTTGGATAATTAAATTAATTGTTCCACGAATATCACTAATGTCTTCTCTTGTTCTATCCTTTTTCCACAGGTAACCAGTTGTGTCTATGGGTCACGGGCATGAGGACCAGGTTCGGGAAGCTCACCGACACCAAGAGTGGTAACAGGGCTGTAGGGACAGAGGGTGGAAAGAAGCTGTCTGAGCGTGACGAGTGGATTATGAAGAACTTCGCCTTCATGAGGGGCCACATCTCGCGGACGAAAACCTGTGTCACAGCTGAGGTACGTTATCACATATAACAGTGAAATTATAACAGTCAAATATAAGCCACCTGTTACATATTCGTACATTTCATTCCCACAGCAGTTGCTAGTCAAATCTCTAATCTTAATATGTGATGTGATGTTAGAATGTAGCGTTACCAATAGTTATCAACTCTGCGTAAGCAGAGTGGTATCGTCCCCCGTATAGTGGTACATGCCGGCCGAAATGTCTGTCTGTCTGTCTGTCCGATAACTCCTCCTAGACCGTTCAACGGATTTTCACCAAACTTCACACGAACCTTCGGTGCGTGAATGCGACGGTAATTATTAATATTTTGTTTTAATTTGTGCAATAATTTTGATTTTAGGTTAAACAAATTGTTTTGCCCCCCCCCCCCCCCATCAATGATGATGGCATTCTGGGGGAGAAAACAACTCGCCCCGCATTTGATAGGTTAAGTTAGTTTAGTTGACATTAGAAGCGATGGTAATAATAGTAGGTGACCCATCGCAGAGTTGGGTATGTCGTTTTGATTTTGGGCGAAATGGCAAGTCTACTTTATTGGTATTATAAATTATCTATGTCACAGTACATACATTTGTAGCCCATTATCTTATTAGAATATATAGGGATGATCTGTTATATTGTGGCACTTATTTCTGTATCAATGTTAACCCTCATGACCCGGGCTGCCTTTCCAAAGGACGGAGGTCGTATCCGGGCGATCTGGCCGAAAAACTTCTAGGCTTAGGCTACCGTATTTTTATTTTATTTTAACTGATAGAAATTTCCCATGCATCTATAAACGTAGTGCGGTTTTCAATCCGTAGACTGGCGTTGAGTAGAGCTCTGTAAGTCAACTGGTTCAGTTGTGATGACTATTTCAGTGGAGCAAATTTTGCCGCGATGTTGACAATATCTGAGCTTTTCAGACACTAATTTAGTCTTATGTCACAACAATAACATTGATCCGACGTCTCCTTCTTGTTTTCGGAGGTGCGGTGATTCAACGATCGGCTTTGTTTACATGCGTCGGACGCACAGCGTTCAGACCAAGCTGAATAGGCTTGTAAGCTTACTATCTGTTGAAAGGAAACCCGGGCTCTGGCCCTTCTTTTGCGGTGTCATTTTAAAAGGACACCCGGGCTGAAAGGGTTAATAATCATACACAACGCTATGTTTCTTGTGTGTAAAAACTGTCCTCAAGTAACATCATTCATGTCCTTATCAATATTGATTATTTTTCCCATTGACATATACCTCACTCATTATAATAAGAAAGACAATGAATTTTGGATTGCATTGAAACATAACACACAGTTCCCTTAATTTTATAAAATTTTCATAATCAAGCATACACATAAAACAGTATATTATAAGTATTATGTAAGCATAAGATCAAAATGAATGGTATTTACTTATGAAGTTAACAGTCTATGCCAAACTAATATAAAATATCTCTTGCAGTTCCCTGCCACTCCTGAAGAGACCCCTCCAGCCAACGTGCCTGCCCGTGACTCTCAGCCCTCCACCTCCACCGCCCCACCTGCCGCAGTGGAACTGGAGGGAGGGGTGGACATGGACAGTGGGGCTGAGGACGAGCCTGATGTGCCGCCTGAGGCTCCTTCTGCCGTCTCGTCCTCCCAGGGGTCAGCAGGGAAGAAGCGTCGGAATACGTCTGACTCTGCTGCACCTACAGAGCTAAACTTGAAGCATGATTAATATTTATTGTGGTAATTGTTGCACACAGTAAATATTGTCTAGCTTGACTATCTCTTCTTTATGTTTGTATACTGTTATCATAATAGTTCTTAAAGCTAGCACATGCTAAGCTAGCTAAGGATAGCCCAATAAGCCCAATTGGGCGTATTTCCATTGGGGTTCTGTACTACTACCCCATCCCCTTGCTCATGAGGGACAGTAACGACTCAGTACTTGTAAAAAATATTTAATGTGCCAAGCGTGGGCGCGATCCTGGGATCTTCTGGGTGGAAGTCCAAGACACCAACGAGTCGCTGAAATATGTTTGAATAAAATATCAATTATCATTATGAACCTATAATTTGTGGAATAGTGTACAATATATTTGTACAGGTAAATACATCTCCTCATGTAAAATGAAAGCATTATAAAGTAATTGTTACAAACATCGTAACAGGGAGATTACAACAAAAGTGTTTTATAATGTGTCACTATTTTTTGTCTAGGCCATAGAGCGGGTGGAATGAGCTGAGGAGGGAGATGGCATCGCTGCGGGATTCCCTGGCTGTTCGCCCCAGTAGGCAGGCCACATTTTTTGGTGACAGGTCAGTTGAACCAGTGCCACTTCAACCAGTGCTAACTCAACCAGTGGCCACTTCAACCAGTGACCATTTCAACCAGTGACCATTTTAACCAGTAGGTTAGGTTAGGTTAGGTTAGGTTACTGGTTAAAATGGTCACTGGTTGAAGTGGCCACTGGTTGAGTTAGCACTGGTTAAAGTGGCACTGGTTGAAGTGGCACTGGTTCAACTGACATGGAACCAAATTTGTGGCATACCTGGAGAGTGAACTGGATGATCTCCCTGAACCGGTGTCAAACCAACTGGTGAGGACCATCCTCCGGCTGATACTCATGGCCAGGGAGCAGGTGGAGGCCCAGACGCAACAGCCAGTACTACAGCAGCCACCCCTCCTCCAACAGCAGCCCGTCCTCATCCAACAGCAGCCCCTGCAACAACAGCAACCCCTCCAACAACAGCAACCCCTCCAATAACAGCAGGCCTTCCTCCAGGCCACACTTCAACAGCAGGTCACTACTACTGCCATGCTGCCTCCTACCACCACTCACAGCCTCTTTCCGCAGGGACGGACGGGTGTGGACTCCTTCTGGGGGTCTTTGACCCCTACACATGGGACTAATCTCCGGATGCCTGCGACCCCCACCAGGCCCATCACCCCAGGTGCTTTCATGAACCTGTCCCTCCCGATCACGAGTCCTTTCGCATCGCCCTTTCCTCAACACTCCTCAGCCTCAAGCATCCTCCCCAGATCACCTGACAATGAGGATTAGGTTATATTGTTAATGTACCTGAAACATGACCACTTGCTTATTATTGTACAATTTTACAAATATAACATGTCTTTATCCCCACCTGTTATTATTTCATTAATCGATTTTAGGAGTAGAGTTGGTTGTTGGATAGAACATAATAATTTCATACCCAAGATCATGATAATCTTATATATAAAAGATGAAGCAAAAATACATAAACTTTATATTCAAATGGCAAACATCATACATAAGTGGAATTTTAATTAACCCCTTCTTTACTGGTGACGTCTTTTGTATTTGATTTCAGCTAAATTTAGACGATTTTATGTACCTTAGGAAGGATATATAGTGTTTGAAAGGATTAATTGAGATAGTTTATAGCTTTTTAAATGGTAGACATCCTTCCTAAACTGAATAAAATCGCCTAATAGTAGCCCAAATATAGTAAACCGTACGTCGTTGGTATAGAATGGGTTAATAAATGAAAAAAGATTAATAGAAAATGAGAACTTAAAAAACAATATTAGATGAGAAGAAAATAAATACAATTTAAAACCTTATAAGTCAATACCAATATACAAATATACAAATAGTATTAATTATTAACTATAAAATAGACTAGACAATTATAATCATTAAGAGACAGTCTGAAAAAGGAATAAAACAGTTTTACTATTGATATCACATTATTTATTATAATACACATAACATATAATTATTATCTTGAGACCTGCAATTCAAATATGACAACATGGAAATATTATATATAAAATATTATTTTACTTCCTGGTAGTAACAAGTAGGGAATATACCAGATCATGCCGTCCTGCCATGGAACACTACCCCTGGGTGAGGGATAATACTCGGTGAGGTGGAGTCGCTGTTGCTTAGCCTGGACTATCGCTACATTGCCTGTCAGACTCTCAAGGCCGGCCATCCCATCACCATCCCTCCAGTCCCCCAGGGTGACTATGTGTGTCTCGGGGTCTTCCTCATCCAGCAGTACAGTGCAGCAGTGCAGCAGTGAAGGTTGTGCATGCAGCAGCATGCCAACACCACCGACTGCACACGCCGGGGGTAGAGAGTCATTGTAGTGAGGAGGCACCTGAACCTGAAGTTGAGAGTGAAATGCTATGGGCATGTATATAATGGAATTCATGAAATGGGTATTACATTCCTAAGACTGGAAATTGTAGTGAGGAGGCACCTGAACCTGTACTTAATTTTAATTCGCCTGCAATTCCCTCACTTAAGATCCACACCAGACATGTCAAAACTATTTTGCAGAATCTCTCAGTAGATAAGGCTCCTGGTCCAGATGAAATTCCTCCAATAGTACTTAAGAATTGCTCCTTGGTGCTCGCTCCTGTATTGGCAAAACATTTCCGTCTGTGTACTCATACCTCATGCTTCCCAGTACCCTGGAAAGAAGCAAACATCCATCCAGTTCCTAAAAAAGGTGCCTCTTCAGATCCATCAAACTACAGACCAATAGCTATAACTTCCACTCTTGGTAAAGTCTTTGAAATTATATTAAATAATCACATAATTAAGCATCTTGAGAATAATAAATTAATCAGTGATAGGCAAAATGGTTTTAGACGATGTCGATCAACTGCAGACATGCTTTGCCTTCTTACGCATCAAATCAACCAAGCTACAGACCAACATGGTGAAACACATACAATAGCACTGGATATATCAAAGGCATTTGATAGAATCTGGCATCAATCCTTATTGTCGAAGATGTCACACTACGGCCTTGCATCATTAGTTCCACTAATTTCTTCTTATCTTCATAACAGAAAAATATGTGTAATGGTAGATGGCCTTTATTCTCAATTTCACTCAATAAATGCTGTTGTTCCCCAGGGAGCAGTTTTGGCCCCAATTCTGTTCCTCATTCATATCAATGATCTCATATCTACCACTCATAATCCAATACATTCCTACGCAGATGACTCAACACTCCACAGTTCCTTCATATTTACCAATTCTTTCACCCAACCCGATCTTATAAATTCAAAAATAAACACTGCAATTTCTCTGAACCAGGACCTTTCTTGAATTAATGGATGGGGACAAAAGAATCTAGTTTCCTTTAATGCACAGAAAACCAAATACATTCAATTTTCTAACTGACAGAATCTCACTGACTCCCATATATTTTTTAATGATGTCAATATTCCCACTTCCCCTAGTATTGACATTCTCGGTGTAACATTAACTACTAACTTGAGCTGGACACATTATGTTAGAAGCATTGCTAAGAATGCCTCTAAAAAACTGGGACTCCTGTACAGAGTTCGAGAATTCTTCACTGACGAGCAGTTGGCCGTGATATATGAAAGTCATGTGCGTTCTCAGATGGATTACTGTTCACCTCTGTGGGGTGGAAGTGGAGTGGTTGCATTGAGGCAGTTGGACAAAATTCAAAATAAAGCTATTAGATTAATCAATAACCCTGCAATCACACAGGACCTTCCTACATTATCCATACGAAGAAACGTTGCATCCCTTGCATTATTCTACAGATATTTTCACAGCAATTGTTCCGAGGAACTTGCTTCAATTGTGCCGCCTCTCCACATCTTTCCCCGTAGAACTAGGGCAGCTGAGAGCGCCCATGAATTTACGCTTTCTCCTCCACAATGCAGAACTTCTGCTTATCAGAATTAATTTATCCCCAGAGCAACTACTCTTTTGAATTCACTTCCCTCGAATTGCTTTCCACAAACTTACAATCTACAAATGTTTAAATCCAGTTGTTACAAATATTTTATGAATGGAGGATGCCTTTAGGCACATGGACCTTTTTGTTTTATCTGTGTTTTTCCTTCCTCCGTTAATTGTCTCTTAAAAAAAAAGAAAAAAAAACAAACAAACAAAAAATTGTCAGAATAATATTATGGACATGTGTATAATGATATTTAGGATATAGTTATGACATTCATGAGAATGTGGTGCACACAAGAATCAATGGGAAGGGCGGGAGTTGGTTATATGAAATGCTTACCTGGCTGACATATTCCCAAAGGTGTTCTCCACGACGCATCATGCCTTTGACATTCGGTAGTTGAAGATACGTTCAGGGATAGTCAGCCTGCGAGCTGTGTGGGGCTTCATAAGCCACATATTCATGGTGAAGGCGTCGTCTCCAATGATGAGGTAGGGCACAGGTAGGGTGTCATTAGGCAGGGGTTCACTGACCGGGAGTCCAAGTCTGTTGCCTTCTAGCGCAAGTCTAAGGGTTGTCCTGGCGAATATCCCTCAATCTGAGCAGCTACCATGTGCACCCACATCACAGTAGAGGAACTTGTAATCGGCGTCGACAAGTGCCATGAGGACGATGGAATGGAAGCCCCTATATTTGTAAAACTCGGAGCCTCCATGGAGAGG
Organism: Paralithodes platypus; assembly: GCA_032716605.1. NCBI lineage: Eukaryota > Metazoa > Arthropoda > Malacostraca > Decapoda > Lithodidae > Paralithodes > Paralithodes platypus. Next base: position 29,443,482 of record CM064554.1, read on the forward strand.
ACATCTGATGGCAACATGTTTCCCGTCAAGGGCACCTTTGGCATGCTGGAGATTCCAGCGTTTGGCGAACAGACTGGCCACCTCCCTCCATTCATCAGGTGTTCTGGGGCACCGTAACATTTCTGGCTGATATTCTGCGACAATGGCTTCGCAGGTTTCAGGAACAATGAAGGAGATTGTGTTGCGTGCCACACGGAAGGCATACTGAAGGCTGGCATATGAGTCTCCCGTGGCTAGCTATCAGAATATTCTGGCTACCTGTATGCCAGGTGACAAAGCCTGCCGCCAAAACGTGCCCTGCTTCTCTATCCTGGGACCAACACGAGCCACCAACTCCTTAAACATGGCACTGTCCACACGGAGGAAGTTCTTGAACCTCTTGCGATCCTCGGCCTCGATTTCCCTCATCAGCTGGTCGTACACCCCATAATGTGGCCGTCTGAGTAGCCACTTCCTATCCCACACTCCTTGGTTTCCTCTACCATTGATGCCTGCCTTCATGTTGCAGCTCCTGTTCCTCCAGGTTATACAACTCGAGCTGTAGAAGCGCAAGTTGCACCTTCGCTAGGTTCTGGAGCCTCTTGCGGGACATGGTGCATAGGTGGGGTGGTGTGTGCTGCGCGGTGGTGACTATGGGTATGGCATGGGAGGGCATGGGTAACAATGGGAGGCAGTTGGGGCATACTCTCAACAAACTCTTGGGCATACTTGTGACAACTCGTCGTAACTCGTAAATACTTGTGTCACACTTGTGATAACTCGTAAATACTCACAGGTACTCATGATCCGAAAATGACCGTGAAAATTAAAATTTCCCCACACTCTCAGTACACTCGTAGCACACTCGTAATGACTCGTGAAGGACTGTGAGTGTCCACGAATGCACTCGTGGCTACTCGACGTAACTCGTGGGCACTCGTGTACACTCGTGGAATTTTGCACACTCGGGATCGGACTTGGGCATGTGTGAACTAGGCTTTAGATGCAAAATACATTTAAGAAATTGTGAAATCGAGTTAGTTTTCGAAAACAATGTTGTGCTATATTTTGGTGTTGCATTTTCTATTATTGATACAATGTTCTATGTGTGATTGGCTCCCTTTTCATCTCCCTGGTCGTACGTGAAGTTTCGAGGACATCAATATTTCACTTGACCTCAATATTTCAAAGCAAATGCTTGAATGAAATCCAAAGAAGTAATATCTTAAGCGGATTATGTCTGGGCGCCAAGAGTCATACTTGTATAATGGTTTGCGGAGGATGGAGCTCAAGGGTCAGTGTTGGACGTCTTGAGAAAAGAAGAACGAAAATAAGGATGAGGGGAGAAAGGAGGAAGAGAGACATTAGTGTGGGAGAAGAAAAGGGAAGGAAGAGAGGCATTGGGGAGGCAGAAGAGGCCTTGTAGGAGAACATTAATACAACGAAGGAAGTATAGAGACTAAGAGGGAACCGGGAGAAAGGAAAGGAAAGGAAATGGAGTATAAGAGCAGGAGAGGGAAGAGGAAGAAGAGTCATGGTTCTATAATGAACCGAGTCCGGGGAGTATTGAGGCTGAAGTGGTAATGGTGGAGCTGGGAATAGGAAAACGATAACAAGAGGGAATAGGAGGAAGAAGGAAGAAGTGGAGATAAACGGGAGAAGAACAAGTGCTGAATCATCTAGATTCTAGAATATATAAACCAGAAGATAGCATTGTCTCATGTGGACTTAATACAGATACAAATGAGGGCGTAGACTTCACACAGATAGCAATGGATGTGTAGTTTTAACCCATTCAGTTCCGATGACATTCTGGTCATTATATTCTGGGAACTATTATACGGTTTTATTTAGCTTAGGAAAGATGTCTACCCGTTAGAAGATTACAGACAGTCTCATTGAATCCTTTTAGATACCACATATCCTTCCTAAGCTTCATAAAATCGTCTAAATGCACCTTTAATGCACACAAGCAGACGTCTCCGTTACTGTAAGGGCTAAGTGTTCAAGACTGAACATTATTCTGAACGTAGAAAGTTAGAATTCAATTCAGTAAAATCAATCTTATCCTTACTCGATATATCTCTGGGATATGTTGTTTGAGTTCCAAGAGGCTCCGGGATCCCTGAGTTAGAACCAGAGATCTAAACAGTGTTTATAGCTATTTCACCTCATGGTCAATATATGCTTCCTGACCACTCTACTTCATGACCACTTTACCTCTTTACCTCATGACCAATTTACATCATGCCCACTTTATTACATGACCACTTTTCCTCATGACCACTTAATTCATGGTCAATATACTTCCTGGCCACTTTATCTCTTGGCCACTTTACTTTATGACCACTTTACCTCATGACCACTTTACCTCATGACCACTTTACCTCATGACCACTTTATCTCATGACCATTTTACATCATTACCACTTTACCTCATGACCACTTTACTTTATGTCCATTTTGCCTCATACCCACATAGCCTCTATTACCACTTTAACTCATGGCCAAATTACTTTATGATTCTTTCGCCTCCTAACCACTACTGTACCAGCAATGTCTTTTCAACTGTATTCTAGCTATATTTACACGATTATGTGCAGCTTAAGAACGATCTGTGGTAGTAAAGAGGGTTAAGTGAAATAGTTAGAAGCTTGGTCATTGCTGGAGGGCCGTTTTAAACTGAATACAATCATTTAATAGTTGCCAGAATATAATGAAAAGGACAGCGTCGGTACAGAAGGGGTTAATTTTTTTTTTTTTTTTTTTTTACTAACTTGTTTCGATAACTAGTTTTCAAAATCATCCTTATAAACTGAGTAGGGATTAACTATATTCCATTATCATCTCATACATTAGTATATCAAATGCATGAATGTGGCCATGTTGTTCTTTTCTGGCAAACGTATGTATGATTTACATGCATACATGCAAGAGGTTGGGTCGGTGGGCTTGCGACCCCCACCCGGAAAAAATACCTAAGCAAAGAAAAACGGACGAACAGCCTCGGATGCGGACGGAACCTATGTTGACGAACCAAGACCGACTAAGGACATTCCTTCGAACATTCTGAGAATGGCTACATGGAATGTTAGTGGCATGAATGATGGCAAAATAGAGAGAGAGGTTCTGGAAGTGCTAGTGAATGCCAGGCTGGATGTATGTGGAATGACAGTGACCAAATGGAAAGGTTCAGATGTGAGAGAGTGGAAGTGTGGAATGGGTGTGTGTGCTGGAGTGAGTGAAGGAACAGCGAGAGAAGGTGCGTGTTTGTTTGTAAGTAGCAAATGGAAGGAATGTGTAAGAGAGTATGGGTCTGTGGGTTCAAGGATTGTGTGGGTGAGAATGAAAGTAGCAATACAAACGTGGGTGATTGTGTGTGTGTATGCCCCGACAGAGGATAAATTTGAAAGAAAGAAAGAGGAGTTCTGGATGAATGTGGAGGCGTGCCTGCAGAAGTTTGACAAGAACGAAAGAATATTTCTGATTGGGGATATGAATGGTAAGGTGGGTGATAAGAAAGTTGAGGGAGTGGTGGGAGGGTGGGGGGTACCATCAGAGGTGAATGGGAATGATAGGGCACTTGTGGACGTATGTGTGGGGAGGAGGCTGTGGATAGCTAACACCTTCTTCCGACTGTTACGACCGGGACTCGTATAAAACAAGGGCTCTTAATCATTGGACTAGAAAGGCACACAGCCAAAACGGTAACACTAGATCCAACCCTCGAACTTATAATGCCGGCGCATAAAAACACCTATACCCTCCAGAGTTAAATCTGCGATAGCGGGGTATCCTATAACTCGGTATAAATGCACTACTACTACAGGCTGATGATCTCCGATACAGCCTGATCACAACAACATACAATTACGTTAGTAATGTATACAAGGAAAAGATAGAGATCGTAATTAAATCACTGCAATGATTTAATGCAAACAAGAAGAAGGTATAATTAAAGTTACTCTAAACAATAATAAACTGTCACTCCTATATTAAAGAAAGTGAATGAAAGTCCTAAAGTATGGAGCAGGAATCTTCTGAAGAAAGTCTGATGCTGCTTAAGATGATCGAATCGGATTTTGAACTGTAATATATATATATACTGTATATATATATTTTTGTTAAGAGACAATGAACGGAGGAAGGAAAACACAGATAAAACAAAAAGATCCATGTGCCTAAAGGCATCCTCCATTCATAAAATGTTTGTAACAATTTTTGTTTTCTATGTGATTGAGGGAGGCAAAAGGCATAACTGCCTATAGCGAGTGCCTCCCCCATAGTTGAAAGAGTGACAGGGCCAAAATCAAGGGACGTTCGAGCCAAAATGCCTGGACACACGGAGTTTGAAGCAATTTAAGTCATAGGAAGAGGGAAAGACTGATTCTGGGAAAGAGTTCCAGAGCTCAGATGTTGAGTAGAAGAAAGTTTGAGAGTAACGTTTCACTCTTGGGTTGGAGAGTTGCACAGAGGGTGGAATTGAGTTGCAAAACGGGTACCACGTGCCCTACGTAAAGGAGGTATGCACTGGGATAGCTCTGAGGAACACTGATTATTATAGTAGCGATACAATAGCGAGAGAGATGCAACATTGCGGCGGAGAGAGAGAGATTGCAGAGAGTTGGTGAGTGGACGGGAGTTAATGATATGAAAGGCCTTCCTTTCAACTTTGTCTAGGTGAGCGGTGTGAGAGGAACCTCCCCACACATGTGAACAATACTCAATACAAGGGTGCACTATGCCCCTGTACAGAGCAAGAAGCTGTGCAGGGGAAAAGAACCCCTAAGGCGGTTGAGCACACCCAGCTTCTGGGAGGCTGCCTTAGCAAGACTGGTAATATGGTCCTTCCAAATGAGAGCAGAAGAAAAAGAGACACCAAGAATATTGAGAGAAGATGAAGGGTTGATTTTTGTATTGTTGAAGAATAAGGGATAGTCCGCTGGGAGATCCTGACGGGTAGATAGATGGAGAAATTGGGTTTTGGAAGCATTAAAGTTAACAAGGTTTTCTCTGCCCCAATTGGAAATAGTATTTAGATCAGAATTTAAGAGTTCTATGGCTTCATTACGTTTGTCGTTGAGGGATTGCTGGCTGGGGCGTTCTGAAAAACTAATGGAGTAGTAAGGTAGTTGAGTCGTCTGCGTATGAATGGATGGGATTAAGGTACAGTTAAGGAGATCATTTATAAAAATTAGAAAGAGAATAGGAGATAGGACAGAGCCCTGAGGAACATCGGAGTTTATAGGGTGAGGAAGTGAACAATGGCCGTACACAACCGCAGCTATGGAACGGCCGGAAAGGAAATTAGAGACAAAGGCACAGATGGAGGGATAGAAACCGAAGGAGGGTAGTTTAGAAATTAAAGATTTATGCCAGACTCTATCGAAGGCTTTCGATATGTCTAGTGCAATAGAAAAAGTCTCACCGAAGTCCCGAAAGGAGGATGACCAAGAGTTAGTAAGATCTGAAAGAAGATCACCAGTAGAGCGACCCTTAAGGAAGCCATACAGGCGATCTGAGAGCAGATTATGAGAAGAGAAATGCTTAAGAAATTTGGAAGCAAGAATAGTTTCAAAAACTTTAGAAAGACAAGAGATAAGAGCAATTGGACGAGAGTTGGAGGGTTGAGAGCGGTCACCCTTCTTTGGGACAGGTTGAATGTGAGCAAACAATGTGAGCATGAAGGGAAGACGTTAAACGATGGACAGAGACGAAAGAGTTTGCCTAGGCAGGGAGTCAGCACGGAAGCACAGTTTTTGAGAACAACAGGAGGAACACCGTCCGGACCATACGCCTTATTAGTGATAAGCCCAGAGAGGGTAGAAAGTACATCTTTAGAAGAGATTAGGATATTAGGCATAAGTAAGAGAGTGGAGGGCGGAGAGGGAGGAATAGCACCGGAATCATCCAAGGTGGAGTTTCTAGCAAAAGTTTGAGCGAAGAGTTTAGCTTTGTCAGAGGAAGAAGTGATGGTTGTGCCATCAGAGTGGGAAAGGGGAGGGAAAGACGAGGAAGAGAAATTGGTGGAGAGGTTTTTGGCTAGATGCCAGAAAGCTTGGGAAGAGCTAGAGTTGGATAGTTCAGTGCATTCATTATTGATGAAAGAGTGTTTGCCAAGTCGAAGAACAGATTTGGCTTGATTCCGGGCAGAAACATATGAAAAATGAGAGTCTTGAGTTTTAAGGCGTCGGTACCGTTTGAATGCTTCCTCCTTATTGCGGACAGCAGTAGAAAAGGCGTGAGTAAACCAAGATTTTTTAGCATTAGTCTGAGAGAAAGAGAATGGAATGTATGCTTCCATGCCCGATAGGATTACCTCAGTAATGCGTTCAGCACTCTCCTCGGGTCCTCGGCCATGGAAGCAGAAATCATTCTATGGGAATAAAAGAAGTACTGCCGAAGAGCCTCCCAGTCGTCAGCGCCAAAGTGCCACAAGCGCCGCCGGCTAGGAGGATCGGGTGGCTGTACTGGAGAGATAGGACAGGTGACAGAGATAAGTTTATGGTCGGAGGAGCCCAAAGGAGAGAAAAGATCGACAGTATAAGAAGAAGGGTTAGAAGTTAGAAACAGGTCAAGAATGTTGGGCCGATCTCCGATGCGATCCGGGATACGGGTGGGTTGCTGAACTAACTGCTCTAGGTCATTTAGGATAGAAAAGACGTAGACTTGTTCACCAGGTCGATCAGTAGTGTGAGAGGAGAGCCATTGGCGGTGGTGAACGTTGAAATCTCCTAAGATGGAGATTTCTGAGAAAGGAGAAATGGATTTAAACATTTGTAGATTGTAAGTTTGTGGAAAGCAATTCGAGGGAAGTGAATTCCAAAGAGTAGTAGCTCTGGGGATAAATGAATTCTGATAAGCAGAAGTTCTGCATTGTGGAGGAGAAAGCGTAAATTCATGGGCGCTCTCAGCTGCCCTAGTTCTACGGGGAAAGATGTGGAGAGGCGGCACAATTGAAGCAAGTTCCTCGGAACAATTGCTGTGAAAATATCTGTAGAATAATGCAAGGGATGCAACGTTTCTTCGTATGGATAATGTAGGAAGGTCCTGTGTGATTGCAGTGTTATTGATTAATCTAATAGCTTTATTTTGAATTTTGTCCAACTGCCTCAATGCAACCACTCCACATCCACCCCACAGAGGTGAACAGTAATCCATCTGAGAACGCACATGACTTTTATATATTACGGCCAACTGCTCGTCAGTGAAGAATTCTCGAACTCTGTACAGGAGTCCCAGTTTTTTAGAGGCATTCTTAGCAATGCCTCTAACATAATGTGTCCAGCTCAAGTTAGTAGTTAATGTTACACCAAGAATGTCAATACTAGGGGAAGTGGGAATATTGACATCATTAAAAAATATATGGGAGTCAGTGAGATTCTGTCGGTTAGAAAATTGAATGTACTTGGTTTTCTGTGCATTAAAGGAAACTAGATTCTTTTGTCCCCATTCATTTATTCTAGAAATATCCTGGTTCAGAGAAATTGCAGTGTTTATTTTTGAATTTATAAGATCGGGTTGGGTGAAAGAATTGGTAAATGTGAAGGAACTGTGGAGTGTTGAGTCATCTGCGTAGGAATGTATTGGATTATGAGTGGTAGATAATTATGAGATCATTGATATGAATGAGGAACAGAGTTGGGGCCAAAACTGATCCCTGGGGAACACCAGTATTTATTGAGTGAAATTGAGAATAAAGGCCATCTACCATTACACGTATTTTTCTGTTATGAAGATAAGAAGATATTAGTGGAACTAATGATGCAAGGCCGTAGTGTGACATCTTCGACAATAAGGATTGATGCCAGACTCTATCAAATGCCTTTGATATATCCAGTGCTATTGTATGTGTTTCACCATGTTGGTCTGTAGCTTGGTTGATTTGATGCTTAAAAAGGCAAAGAATGTCTGCAGTTGATCGACATCGTCTAAAACCATATTGCCTATCACTGATTAATTTATTATTCTCAAGATGCTAAATTATGTGATTATTTAATATAATTTCAAAGAGTTTACCAAGAGTGGAAGTTATAGCTATTGGTCTGTAGTTTGATGGATCTGAAGAGGCACCTTTTTTAGGAACTGGATGGATGTTTGCTTCTTTCCAGGGTATTGGGAAGCATGAGGTATGAGTACACAGACGGGGAACATTTGCCAATACAGGAGCGAGCACCAAGGAGCAATTCTTAAGTACTATTGGAGGAATTTCATCTGGACCAGGAGCCTTATCTACTGAGAGATTCTGCAAAATAGTTTTGACATGTCTGGTGTGGATCTTAAGTGAGAGAATTTCAGGCGAATTAAAATTAAGTACAGGGACATCTTGATTTATTTCATCTAAGGTTGAGTTGGTGGAGAAAATATCCGCAAGAAGGTTAACTTTACCTCGTGGGTCACTTACAAGATTGCCAGTCGGAGATTTTAATGGTGGAATGGATGAAGCAGTAGTGAAGTTGGATTTGAATGAGTTAAGAGTAGACGAAAATATTTTGTTATCATTTGGATTATTTAAAAGTTTATTTGCCTGCTTGTGGAGGAAGTTTGATTTAGTTAGGTTTAATACAGTTTTGGCATGATTTCTGTTGTTTCTAAAGTAATTAAAGGCTTCATGTGTTTTTGATCTTGTGTATACATTGTAGGCTATTGCTTTTTGTTCAGTTACTCTAGCACAATTATGGTCAAACCATTTAGGTGAATTAGATCTTTTACTGTACTTTTGATGAGGAATAAAAGTTTCCATTCCAATTTTTACAAAATCTTGTAGCCTATGTGGCTCAAGGTGGAGTGTGCATCATTAGAAAAGAAAGAGGTTCAGGAAAAATCAATAAAAAAACCTTGAAGACCCTCCCAGTCTGCCCTATCGTAATGCCATTTAGTCACCAAAATCGGTTCAGAGTGGGAAGGTGTGGTAGGTGATAGACAGGTGGCCTGTATCAGACAGTGATCAGAAGATCCAAGCGGGACCTCACTGTAACATCATAATTTTCTGAATTGGTTGTTAAAAATAAGTCCAGTAGGTGGGAATTATGATTAGGATTATCTGGTACACGGGTGGGTTGGTTGACTAGTTGAGTGAGATTAAATGAGTCTGCAAATAGCTCACATTCAAGACCAGCATCATCAGTCCTGGCTGAATGAGTGAGCCATTCATCATTATGGACATTAAAATCACCCAACACAGTGATTTCAGAAGAAGCATTTAAGTTGAGGACGCTGAGTTGTGAGGAGAGAGAATCAAAAAGACTTTGCTCTGGAGGAGTATTTGGGGAACGGTAGATGCAACATATGTATTTAAATTTTCCAGCAGAAATTAATTTGTATATAGAATAATCAAAATAGGGACAATTGAAACTAGTAACCTCCTCCAGGGCAATTTCAGATTTTGCGAAGCAACATACACCTCCTTTAGGTCTGAAATTTTTGAGCAGTTGATAACCTGGAAAATTAAATCTAGACGTGTCACATGTGGATGTTACTTGAGTCTCTGTCAAAAAAAGGAGAGTAGGGGATTCTGCTTGAAGAAATTGGTGTACAGAATTGATGTTAGAGTGAAGCCCCCTTATATTACTAAAGAAAAAGCTGCACCGAAGAGCAGCTTTGGGATTTTGCAATATAAAGCAGGAACAAGATATGACAAGTGTAGGGACAGACAGTGTTAACAAACACGGGAATAACGATAAATGCACAATAGTATTATCTCCAACAACAAAAGAAGTACTTCGTCAGGCAACTCAAAAAGCCTGCTCGGGTTGTGCAACTCAACAACAACCAAGGCTTACAATCAACGTGAATAAAAATGCTGCATGCATAACATAAGAGCCCATGATCCTAATCGGGTGTCTGCTAGGCTAATAAAGTCTAGCTGGGATGTCGTAGGCTAGGACACAATGGCTGAGCAAGCGGCTCGTAGCCTAGCGAGGTCCTTAACCCGTTGAGACCCAGCGTCGCACGTGTTGCGTCGGCAGTCTTTGATCACCAACTCCCAGCGACGCATCACGTGCGTCCGACATATAAAAAACACTTACGTGGCTCGTAAGGTAGGAAATGGCGGGAGAATAGGAGGGGGAGGTACCGTAGTGTGTGTGGGAGCCGGGCCAGTAGGTGTGAGCGGGCCGAGACAGCCGCGCGGCTGGTGGTGGTGGGCTTAGTGGGGATAGTTTACACCCCTAGTTCACCGCCACTTTGAACCTTCATTACTCCGGTCGTATGGGAGCTAGAGGCTTGAGATTTATGTGAGATACTCCTTAGGATGTATGCCGTACAATGCCATACTCAGTTTTTACCCTAGTGCTCCCGGGCGGGTGGTCGTGCGGGGGAGACGAACTATTGAAACCCCCGCCCCCCAAATGACCGAAATGATTTTTTTTTTATTTTTGTGTTCATTTCTCACCATTCTCTTCCATTTTGGCTCAACAATTTTTTTTGAGGCTCCCCCCCCCCCCAAAAAAAAAAATGTCAGAGGTGATTTTTTTTTTTTTTTTTTTCATTTCTCATCCTTGTCTTCCATTTTAGCAAACAAAACAAAAATAAGTGAAAATGGCTTGGGACTGGGGTGAACAAAATATTATAACTAGCCGGGGCTCAACGGGTTAAGACTGTGCGGCCAAATTACGTTAAATGACGGGGTGCTCTCTTGAGAGATCCAGATCGCTAGTATCTGGTTCTCTCCTGGCGACCCTCTCAAAGTCAAAACAAAACGAGTTAGCACAGTGTTGGGTGGCAAAGGCAAAAGCCCTCACTCGCAACACAGTGCTAAACTCACAAGCTACACCGTCAGAAAGACCACCTAGGCTTCCCACGTCTCCGTTGCGATTGTACAGGTTCAACAAAACCTGTTACACATCGGAAATCACAACACAAGTAGCCTTACCCAAGTCTAGCATTAAATAGCCCAGCAGACAGCCAAGGAATAGGTAGGGAGACACCGTGAGTGTGTCGAACCTCTACAGACAAAATGGTAACCCCTCCAAAATGCCTAACTAAACATGTAATATCTGAGAGCTTCAGCATATAATACGATGGCCGATATATGAAATCGTGCAGAACCAAAGGGGTTATGATATTAAATAGAGAGGAAGAATGAGAGGTAAGAAGTTGAGAGAGAGAGAAAGTGCTCTATAGGTAGAAGTCGGGGACAGGTGGTAAGGGAGGTGTGAAGGGTATGCTGGTCCAGCAAGCTCTGAAGAGAGTAGCTCCTCGGGACCCCTAGGATCACACAAAGGCATGGTGGTCAGCCAATCACAGGCCGCTACGTCACCAGGCAGCAGACCTGCAGAAGGCGCCAGGAACCACCAGCCAATCAAGAGGCGTGAGACGGCACACGCGCGAGCCTACGAGCGGGGGGAAGGCAGCACATGTATACGCATGCACACACTACCACCCCACTGCCTATATGGTTCTCTCTCTCCTCATCAATATACAATGCATCTTATGTTCTACTCATGATATAAAAATAATGCATTGTCACAGGCGAAAATAAAGACCACTTCTATACTGCCTGTGACAAGACGATTCACAAGAAAGAAAGTACAACATTGTAGACAGACTGTAGCCCATTTCACTGCCCTGGCGAGCGCTAGTGGCTACCGAGAGGCGATTCTGCCAACACTGGCAGGCGTCACACCCCGCCCAAGATATAGGACGCTCAACATTAGGCGAGCACGATATATGACAAGGTAGAATGCCGACAAGACCCGTCACACATAGCCACTCCACCAGAAAGGAAATGCAAAGCTCAAGTCTTACATAAAACAACATATCAACATAAAGAAAATCTTATAACCCCTCCCAAACATAATAGTATAATTTAGCCTACTATGCTCCCTGAGCGAGCTTCACAGAGCCCAGCCTCCTAAGTGAAAGACAGGTTCAACTTAGGACTTTAGCTATAACATAGGCAACTTACAATTAACTATCAAAAGAAAGAGTTTTTATGTGATTTTTTATTTTTAATATGTTTATGGCAGCTGCACTTACAGGGGCAAGCCTAGTTTTTTCTCCACTCTCAACACACACTGACTGAACGGCGAGGGTTCTCCTGCAAACAAACCCTCCCGTGACAAACAATCAGCCAAAACATTATCAGTGCCCTTAGCATGCCACACATCCAACTTGTGTTCCGGCAGCAAAACAACACCTGGCACTGATAAACTGCCCAGTTCATCACAAGACTGGCATTTCTCTTCGCTCTTTCCGGCAACGGGGCCTGCCAAAAGCTGTTCACTAGTTCTACCTTCGTGATAGGCGATGCAGCCCCGAAGCGGTCTATGGTGTCGTCAACTCTCGATAAGGTATAGGCGTCTGTCAGGGATAATGCACACACTATCTTGCAATCAACACACACACTGATCTTGCCACTTAACACAGGTTGCAAAGTTACAGGCAACGACCACTCACGACATTCCTTATCCCTCAGACCCTTCGTCAACACGTAATCCAGCTCTGCTTGCACCACAGGCTGTCGAGCAGGATTTATACGGCAGGGAATTAAACTGAGCCTCGCACTGTCTCCAGCCTCCATGTCGGATTCTACCCCATACATCAGGCCTGGAGAAGCAACAAACATGCGGATGCACTGCCACAGCCTAGTAAACAACTTATCTCGCAGAACAACATGCCTAGTGCCCTCCCACAACCCAGCCGAGACCGCAGCTTCTAACCTGTAGTCTCCCTCCTTCTCCACCTTCGTCCCTAGAACAGCCAGGTCATGAGAGGGACAATCAGTACCACCTGTGCAGTCACTCCCATCGTTCATTATTGCTAAGGCTTCCCCACCGATACCGTACATGCGCACCCCCGCATTCCTTACAACCTTCCGCTTTTAGCGACATGGCCAGATATAGTCGGTATATGGTAGGGCTGTTGCATTCGACTAGAGCAGCATTGGGAGGCTATACGACGATCGGACACATCCACTCCACAGCCAACCTCACTAATCCGCTCAATGTCCTCCTTCTGACTACCACCCTTGGCAGCCATGGGTCGACCCTGACCTGACAACCATGTCCAAGCCTCGTCGCCCACCCTGAACCACCGAAACAACGAGGCTAACGGTCTCCCAACATTCACGTGACCTGCCCGCGGAACATCTTGCACCGCCTGAGTTGTGAGGCTCGGGGACTCGGCACGACCAGTGGGGTATGAACCGAGCTGGTGCTGGAGCGCTGCACACTGCTGCTCAGGCAGGTGCTCTAGCGCTTCCACAGCCACCAGACTCGTGTCCCCCGCCCACTGCTCCGCCGAGACATGACAATCCCTACTCTCCTCCACCTGTGCCCTACTGCCCCCCTCTCCTTCTCCACCTTGGCCACTGCAGACAAATGCAGGGACAGTAGGCTGCTCAGGTAGTTGCCTCACAAACTCCTCCAACAGGTTCACATGACATGATTCCCCGTTCTCATGTTTGAATCTCAACAGCACCATTACCACACATCTGAACTTCCGGATCCTCCAACTGCAGTTTACAAATATCTGAGGGAACCAACCTGTCTGAATGCTTCCGAAGCAACCCAAGTCCTCCCCCAATATCAAACTGAGCAACCCTTTTTTCTCTCCGTGTGTAACGTTGCTGCCTCGGAGTATCTTCCTGCCCTACCTCCTCACTAGCTGTGACAGGTCCTGGGGCTTCTCCAGACTCCAACAATGGTGCCAATACTGAGTCGCCAAGAAGAGCTGCTGGTACTAAACTCTCCAAACTTTTACCAACATTAGCCATCTTCTTCCAACCGTTCCTCCGTTGATCAGAAGACTGAGGATTAGGCTGTGACACTTTGGATGCAAGAGATCTTGTAACACCGCACGCCATAGGTTGTACTTGATACTTCTCTACCCACTCCTGTCCCTCCCTACTCACGTCGGCCGGCTTCTCGGCAACGACTAAGGGTGAAACCTCAGAAGTAGGCACCGCAAAGTCGTTGCCGAGAAGGAGGTCGACGCCCCCAACAGGCAAGTTCTCCACAATTCCCATATCCAACTCTCGTGTCACACCATCTTCCTCCAGTTCCATCCTGACCAACGGGTATGACCTGATAGCATTGATACCTTGCACCACAACCACTCGTGCCGCGTTTATTGGTCTACCAGTAAAGTTCTTCATCAAAGTCTGAGAGGCACCCGTGTCTCGCAACAGCTCAACTCCATGCTTCTTACCAGCCCACTTCACGCAGCCACGCCCTCGATGGTCGCAAAAGACATCGCGGACAGGGTTCGAGCCTTCCGGATTCTTCTCCACTGGCTGTGTCCCAACCTCTGACGTTATACCCCGGGCAAACTCAGACGACTTCAGGGACACCCCAATGTTGCGAGCCAAAGACACAACTGCATTAGGTAGCTTGCTTTGACAGGCTCTTGCAAAATGCCCCTTCTCATGACAATGAAAACACTCTAACTCCCCCTTGGGCTTCCCATGAAGTGGGGAAGGGCACTGACCCTTCTTAAATGGGACGGTACTAGGTTTATGGTCAGTTTTGGTGTCGTTGCTCTTGTTCTTAGTGTAAATATGTGTATCAGTGTTTCAGGGAGGGGGAGGGTTACGCTCCTTATTGCCTGTATCACTTCTCTGTGCAAGACCGCACCCAAGAATCAAAGATAACCGAAGGTCAGCCATCTCAGCTGCTCCTTGAAGAGTTTTCGGGTTTTTCTCTTTAATATTCAAAGTCAGATCGCCGCCCGTACACTTGAAAAATTGTTCTAGAAGCATCAGCTGTTTCAACTCCTCAAACGTCGATGCCTTCTCAGAACGCAGCCAGTTTCTAAATGCATCGGACAGATCCCGAGCATGCTCAAGAAAGGTGCACTCACGACCCTTCGTTACACCCCGGAACTTCAATCTGTACGTCTCTGGTTGTAACTCATATGCCCGCAGGACAGCCTCCTTCAATACCTCATAATCGATGCAAGACTCCAAGGGCAATGCATCATATGCCTTGAGTCCTTTGCCAACCAACCTAGAGGAAACAAGGGCTGCCCACTTAACCTCGGGCCATTGGTGCTCCCGGCACTTCTTCTCAAAACGCATAAAACATTCGGTGACACCTGACTCATCAAACACAGGGACTAACTTAAGAAGGTGCGATAAAGACTGATCAAGACCTCGATTCCCAGAACCGAGACGCTGCCCTGTTGACTCCACCCGAGACTTCTCAAGATCTATGTCTGCACAGTACTTCGTAGCCTCAACCCGAA
Source organism: Paralithodes platypus (assembly GCA_032716605.1). Lineage (NCBI taxonomy): Eukaryota > Metazoa > Arthropoda > Malacostraca > Decapoda > Lithodidae > Paralithodes > Paralithodes platypus. Next base: position 29,458,647 of record CM064554.1, read on the forward strand.
GCTCAGCCTCACTTATGGCCTTTCTCTCCTCAGTCTCATATCTGGCCCTTCTCTCCTCAGCCTGAATCTTAGCCATCTCAAACCCTCGCTGCTGCTGCTCAGATTCCCGCTGCTGCTGCATCTTAGCCATCTCAAGCTGGAAGAGCATATCTGGAGTCAAACCTTGAGGAGGAGGAGATGGAACAATTGGAGACTCACCCAAGTGCAAACCACGCTGCCAGTGACTATCGGCCTGCGGGAACGTACCCGGCTCCGGAGCCCGAGGGGGCGCCATGGTAGGAGTCGAGTGGAATGGGGGCTGGGCCGAAGGTGCCCCAGCTCCCGCTCCACCCGAAGCCCCACGCACCCCGCCGAGCACACAGGCCATCAGGTCACCTCTCGACATGCTGCTAGTGCCCACATGCCCCATGACCGTGGCCAAACACTGGAGACCATACCGATCAATCCCCGACACCCGGTCAACAGTAATAGGTATCTCCAGAAACTTCCTTGCATCCTCCTCACTAGTTATAACTCTAATGCCTTTGGACAAACCCTGCTGCTGCACCTCAGAGCCTGCTTCCCGTACTGTATCCTCACTGTACACTGATCCGTCATCCGACATATTGTCCACCGAAAATTCTCAACGTTTATATATAAAAAAAAAAAAAAAAAGTTCCTAAACTCTTATGTAGCACTATTCACTCAAAAATGCTTGAAGACTCTTAAGTGTTATACTACTTGCCAAAAAAAATCCACGTGTCCACTATATTCCTTTAAACAAAAACAAATGACCCCAACACTCCTGCAATATTTCTCTAAGTTCACAAAATCCTATGCAAGGTCGCCATTTGTTACGACCGGGACTCGTATAAAACAAGGACTCTTAATCATTGGACTAGAAAGGCACACAGCCACAACGGTAACACTACATCCAACCCTCGAACTTATAATGCCGGCGCACAAAAACACCTATACTCTCCAGAGTTAAATCTGCGATAGCGGGGTATCCTATAACTCGGTATAAATGCACTACTACTACAGGCTGATGATCTCTGATACAGCCTGATCACAACAACATACAATTACGTTAGTAAGGTATGCAAGGAAAAGATAGAGATCGTAATTAAATCACTGCAATGATTTAATGCAAACAAGAAGAAGGTATAATTAAAGTTACTCTAAACAATAATAAACTCTCACTCCTATATTAAAGAAAGTGAATGAAAGTCCTAAAACATCGAGCAGGAATCTTCTGAAGAAAGTCTGATGCTGCTTAAGATGATCGAATCGGATTTTGAACTGTTATATAAAGCAGGAACAAGATATGACAAGTGTTGGGACAGACAGTGTTAACTGACACAGGAATAACGATAAATGCACAATAGTATTATCTCCAACAACAAAAGAAGTACTTCGTCAGGCAACTCAAAAAGCCTGCTCAGGTTGTGCAACTCAACAACAACCAAGGCTTACAATCAACGTGAATACAAATGCTGCATACATAACATAAGAGCCCATGATCCTAACCGGGTGTCTGCTAGGCTAATAAAGTCTAGCTGGGATGTCGTAGGCTAGGAAACAATGGCTGAGCAAGCGACTCGTAGCCTAGCGAGGTCCTTAAGACTGTGCGGCCAAATTACGTTAAATGACGGGGTGCTCTCTTGAGAGATCCAGATGGCTAGTATCTGGTTCTCTCCTGGCAACCCTCTCAAAGTCAAAACAAAACGAGTTAGGACAGTGTTGGGTGGCAGAGGCAAAAGCCCTCACTCGCAACACAGTGCTAAACTCACAAGGTACACAGTCAAAAAGACCACCTAGGCTTCCCACATCTCCGTTGCGATTGTACAGGTTCAACAAAACCTGTTACACATCGGAAATCACAACACAAGTAGCCTTATCCCAGTCTAGCATTAAATAGCCCAGCAGACAGCCAAGGAATAGGTAGGGAGACACCGTGAGTGTGTCGAACCTCTACAGACAAAATGGTAACCCCTCCAAAATACCTAACTAAACATGTAATATCTGAGAGCTTCAGCATATAATACGATGGCCGATATATGAAATCATGCAGAACTAAAGGGGAGTTATGATATTAAATAGAGAAGAAGAATAAGAGGTAAGAAGTTGAGAGAGAGAGAAAGTGCTCTATAGGTAGAAGTCGGGGATAGGTGGTAAGGGAGGTGTGAAGGTTACGCTGGTCAAGCAAGCTCTGAAGAGAGTAGTTCCTCGGGACCCCTAGGATCACACAAAGGCATGGTGGTCAGCCAATCACAGGCCGCTACGTCACCAGGCAGCAGACCTGCAGAAGGCGCCAGGAACAACCAGCCAATCAAGAGGCGTGAGACGGCACACGCGCGAGCCTACGAACGGGGGGAAGGCAGCACATGTATACGCACGCACACACTACCACCCCACTGCCTATATGGTTCTCTCTCTCCTCAACAATATACAATGCATCTTATGTTCTACTCATGATATCAAATATAATGCATTGTCACAGGCGAAAATAAAGACCACTTCTATACTGCCTGTGACATGACGATTCACAAGAAAGAAAGTACAACATTGTAGACAAACTGTAGCCCATTTCACTGCCCTGGCGAGCGCTAGTGGCTACCGGGAGGCGATTCTGCCAACGCTGGCAGGCGTCACACGACACAGAATGATCCACAGGTACACGTGGAAATGGGTGTGGACGATGGAGGATGAGACAGTGGTGGAACGAAAGTCATTGATTGATTATGTATGTGTGGATGAACGAATTAAGAAATCTGTGATGGATGCTAGGGTGTATAGGGGTGTTGGAGGGGGTCTGTCTGATCATTATGTAGTGGTAGCTAAGGTTAGGATACAAAAGAAGTGGGTGAGGAGAGCTGGAGGGAGGCGAGAGGAGGGTGGAATGGTGAGGAGGGTGGAGAGGTTGCAGGAGGAGGAAGTCAGGGAGGAGTACAGGAGAATAGTGGAAAGACGACTAGGTGGGTTCGACCTGGAAGGTATGGGGGAGGTGGAGGAGTTGAGCAAGGTGTTTAAGGATGAGATCTGTGCAGCATGTGAGGAGGTGTGTGGAGTGAGGAGAAGAGGGAGGGGAGTGAAAGGTACAGCATGGTGGACAGAAGAGGTAAGAATAGCTGTGGAAGTAAAGAAGAAAGCATATAGAGAGTGGTTGGGTAGTAGAGGGAATGAAGATTTCGAGAGACAGAAACAAGCGAGGTACGTGGTGAGTAAGAGGGTGGTAAAGAAAGTAGTGAAGGAAAGTAAGAGAAGAGTAGATGAGGAATTTGGAAGGAATATGAGTGTAAAATGGAGGGAGAGTAAGAAACTGTTCTGGAAAGAAGTCAAGAAAGTTAGGGAAGGTAGCAAGGGAAACAGTAAGGGTGTGATAGATAAGAATGGGAGAATGCTAGCCGAGAAGCAAGAGAGAGTCAAAAGATGGAGGGAGTACTTCAAATAGTTGCTAAATGTAAGGAATGAAGAGCCAGCAAACATAGCTGGATATGGTATGGGAGGGAGAAGAAGAGAAGTAGTGGAGGAGGAGGTGGGGATCAGGTTAGAAGTGTGGGAAGCCATGAAACGAGTGAAGTTGGGGAAAGCACCAAGAACAGATGGAGTGTGTGGGGAAATGTTGAGGTATGGTGGTGAGATAGTGATCGAATGCGTATGGAAAATGTGCAAACTAGCATGGGAGAAGGGGAGTGCACCCGATGACTGGAAGACTGGCATAATAGTCCCCCTATATAAGGGCAAAGGGGAAAGAGGAGTGTGTGGTAACCACCGAGGAATATGTCTTCTAAGCGTAGTAGGGAAGGTATACAGTAGGGTAGTGATTGAGAGAGTGAGAGTGAGAACGGAGAAATGGATAGGCGACGAGCAGGGAGGTTTTAGGAAGGGAAGAGGATGTGTAGATCAGATTTTTACCCTGAATTGGGTTGTGGAGAAATATCTGGAGAAGAAATAAAAGGTGTATGTTGCCTTTATGGACTTGGAGAAGGCCTATGACAGAGTGGATAGAGAAGGTTTGTGGAAAGTATTTAGAATATACGGAGTAGATGGCAAGTTGCTGAAAGCAGTAAAGAGCATGTATGAGGGTGCAAAGGCGGCAGTACGTGTGGAGAGGGAGCAGAGCGAGTTCTTTGACCTGAATGTTGGTTTGAAACAGGGGTGTGTGATGTCCCCGTGGTTGTTTACTGTATATATGGATGGAGTCATGAAAGAAATACTATCAAGAGCAGTGGATGTTGGTGTATCGCTGAAAAGGGAGGGAATTGAGTGGAAGCTACCTATTCTGCTGTTTGCGGATGATACAATTCTGATGAGTGATAATGAATTGGAGTTGCAGGGTCTGGTAAATGAGTTTGGAACAGTGTGCGAAAAACGGAATTTGAAGGTAAATGCGGGGAAGAGCAAGGTTATGGTCTTCGAAAGGGGTGAAGTCACAGAGTGTGAGGTGAAGTTGAACGGTCAGGCTATGGAGATCGTCAACTCCTTTAAGTATCTGGGCAGTGTGTTGAGTAATGATGGGACTATGGATGAAGATGTGCGGGAGAGGGTACAACAGGGGAAGAGGGTTGTAGGAACACTGAAAGCAGTAACAAGAAATAGGGTGGTCAGTATGGAAGTGAAGAAGTCCTTGCATGACAGTGTGGTAATCCCGACACTGACTTACGGAAGCGAAGCATGGACGTTGGTTGAGAGACTCAGACCAAGAGTGAGAGCAGTGGAAATGAATTACTTAAGAAGTGCGTGCGGAGTTACATGGAGGGATAGACAGACTGATGAGGAAGTAAAAAGGAGGTGTGTTGTGGAGGTAGATGTGCTGGAAAGTGTGAAAAGGAACAACTTGAGATGGTTCGGCCATATGGACCGTATGGAAAGCGAGAGAATGACTAAGAGGGTGTACGAGAGCGAGGTGGAGGGACAGAGAGGGAGAGGTAGACCAATGGAGAGGTGGAAGGATGGAGTGAGGAAGTATATGAACGAAGGCGGTGCTGGTTGGGGGGAGGGGCGTCGACGGACTGGGGATAGAGGTGCATGGGGCGGTTCGTTCGTGGCCACCCCTTCGGGGATCACGGCGTCAGGCAATAGATAGATAGATAGATCAGGGAGATATATATTCCCTTTTTTGTCATACCATAATGTAATTCTTTACATCACTCCACTACACTGTGTTCACTCGCAGCTGTAATGTATTTCAGAGTAACTATGTAAATGTAATATATATGTACAGTAATAGGCCTCTAATGCGGTATACGTATTGTTGTTTACTTTCATGTTTCATCATTTCTGGTATTTATATTATGTGCCAGAGAAACTCAAGTCCTTTGGTTTTATTCTATCATTCAGACGATATTTATTTGTATTTATTATATGTTGTATTTATTATATGTGTTGTGTATGTTACGGTGTAAGAGGAAAACCAGTCGGAGTGAAATTATTAGTCGATATTGATTGTCATTTTATTTATTAGTGGATGTGTTGTATTAATGAGCTGAACAAATCTTTATTTGTTTTAAAGAATTCGTCGTTTTATTGAAATGGTGAAGCTCCTTTGTCTGATTTAGCATAGTCAAGAAACAACATTTATTTTATGGAAACCGTACGTGTATATAATTTAACCTTAACCATCATACATTATGTGCAAGTAAGCGTTGAATAGCTATACACACTTTGCACTTAACAAATTTCACACTCTCTTGTGTACACATCAGCATTTCAATATTTACGACAATCTATCTATTCTCTCTATATGCTCAGGCCCAATCCCAATAAAAATACGACAATGACTATTCATTAACAAATGTTGATATAATTGACCCATAAGATGGCTGATAATATTTTGTACATAAAGGAAATATTGCAATACACCCTCACCTAAAATGTTTAGCACGCGATGAACATTATATGCATCATCCATATAATAGTAAACATATTGTTATATTCGCGTATGTGATATCTGTATTATTTATATTATTGCATATCGCAGACAAAATACAGGTTCTTTATTTAGGCGATATATGTTACGATTTACCATTTTACATTTGAAAATGGACAAGAAGAAAACAACTATTTTAGTGTTCCTTGGATACACACATCTACCAACATAAACACACACACACACCAATAAACATACACACATACACACCCACTCGATCAGCAAGTAACCAAGTTCTGTTCACCCCCGTATCTGTGTTGGTCGCCTGTAACAAATGCCTCTGGTAATTACAGTATTATGGTGTTAAACGGTGTTGGTAATGAGTACAGAATGTTAATGGAGTCTCCGGTCGTTGTGGTTATACGGCTCTGGAGGGTTGAATATAATTTGAGTGTTTTGAATTATATAGAGATATGGCACTGATTTACAGTGCTGTTGTCAGTGTCCAGAGGTGGTAGAGGGGTTACTCCATGATCACAGGCATACACAATTACACACATACACAAACACTCATGAATAAGCACACACACACACACTGGCTGTCACCTGTGCCAAATGTTGGTAATAATGAACCCGTTGCTTATTGTGCAGAACGCTAATTAAGTCCCGGGTCATTGTGTTAATCCGGTGCCCCTACTGAATGGTAGGATATTCCGCAGGCTGTTGGATTAGATGTTGATTTGAGGTGGCATTCCCCTATACTGTAATTCATCGCTATACATACTGGAACACTAATGCCACCAGTACAAACATCAAAATCGTCAACACACCAGTACCAGTGGTAGAGTAACGTGCACTGTTTGAGAGCCACTGATAGGAATAGTATACTGGTTGAATTATATGGTACCGACATCCATACTTCGTGTACGATTTTGTTTGATACCACGACTCTAGTAATATACTTTTGCCGTGCTTAACCTCTTAAATACGCAGAGGGGGTAATAGACACCACACCCCTGTGCACACGTATCACGATTTGGGGGCCCATTGCCAATTTCGATAAAAACTACATCAGCGTCTAGGGAATGTTAGCGTGCAAAGGCCCATATATATTTGACCCCCCAAAAAATTTCTGGGGGGGGGGGGGAGCGGTCCGTAGTTGGAAAATGTGGAGCGAATGGCACCGTGCGGCTCGAATTGTGGCAAAATAAAAGCATAAAATGACTTGATAACTGTGGCGTCACAAGCAAATGTTTTATAACACTCGCGAAGCAGACCAATTTTTGGGGAAATGGAAGAGGAGAAGGAACGAATATGCATTTCAAAAGTAAGTTTGGGATCCAGAATAACTTCTAACAAACGCAGAGTATCCACATTCTCAATTTGCTCGCCAGAAACTTGTAGATAAGGATGGGGAGGATCCAAGGTAAGAGATCTGCTGGTGATTATGGAGGGTGTTTTACTAGCATTAAGTTTCATACCCCAAAGTTCACACCATGATGTAATTTTGGCTAAATCCCTATTCAGAGCAGTAGCACTTACGTGTCGATCAATTGGTGATGGAATTGACGCATATAAAGTTGTATCATCGGCATAGGAGATTAGCTTATTTTCAAGCTCGGAAGACAGGTCAGCAGTAAAAATAATGTAAAACAAAGGCCCAAAGACACTGCCTTGTGGAACTCCAGAAACAACAGGAACTGAAGGGAAATGACACCCATCAATGACCACAGACTGAAATTTTTTCGTCAAAAATTCTTCAGAGATCCTTAAAAAAAATATATATATATATATAAACGACATTGTTAATGTTAGTAGCCAATTATTGTTCATATTATTCGCTGATGGTACAAATGTATTATTATCCAACAAAAATAAATAACAGCTGTATCATACATTAGGCCTGAAAATAGATTCAATCAACAAATTGGTAAATTCAAACAAATTAATGATTAATATTAAGAAAACTCATTATATGTGTTTTACTCATCAGATATCCTCCTATAACCTACCTCTTTTACTTATGGCAAATAAAGTAATGCCTCGTGTTTCTGTTACAAAAGTCCTTGGTGTAACAATTGACGAAACAATGACCTTGAAAAATCATATATCTAATTTAAATAAAAAAACTTCCAAATTATGTGGTATCATATACAAACCAATTAACGTTCTTACTCTTGATGCTTTAAGATGTATGTATAATGTCTTGGTTTACACTCATATTGTATATGGTATAATTTTCTGGGAAAATGCCTATGCAATATATATAAAACAGTCACCCAAAAGAAAATTATTCGGACTATAACTTCTCTGAGGAAATATGAATGAACTATAACACAACAAAAAAATCTAGAGTTGAAATTACTAAGTATTAGACAAATATATAAATATTTTACCACCCTATTTATGATGAAATTTATCAAAGGATTTTACTTCAATCAGCAAGACTTCCAACTTGTAAATCACTCCCATCACACTAGAGGTCATCACCTAAACCTTACCGTACCTTTAGCTCACTTTTCGTTCATTCAAAGAACCATTTTTTTACTCAGGACCCTCATGTTGGATTTCACTACCAAATTTACTCAAAACCTGTGATACTGTAATGTATTAAATTTAAGTTCAAGTTAAAGATGCATCTATTGAATACCAATTGTTAATAGTGTTCAGTATTTAATATTAAGCTAGTATGCTACTTCAACATTTCCTATTGATAAGATTTTGTTCTTGTTTTTAGTTTTCCCTCCAAAATATGTGTACATAATTTTGATTACAAAAATATTGCATAATTTGACCACATTTTACAATTTTAATATAGAAGTTTGTAACAGAGCTTTGGCTTAACACACCTCGCCAAGACAAATATTGTGTACTCTTTTACGTATATATTGTAACTTTGGAAAACTAAACTTTTACTTTGACTTTGAATAACATATGTATACTTCAATCACTCTTTCACAACCCACTACCTCAGTCACCTACACATTCACTCATAAAAACAATAGACAACTATGGGTCACTAGAGGAGCAACGTTGTTCGAGTAAATATTATGATACTAACATCCGCTATATAATATTCTGCAAAGGGTCACTAATAAATATGATATCCCGATACCACGACACCAGTCAACAGATTAGCAGGCACATTCCAAGACAGCGTCCAAACATCACACTCTTGATAGAACAGGCCCTTCACACAGGCCCTCAATCACAGTGGTGATACAGACAGGCTCTTCACACAGGCCATTAACCAGTGGTGATACAGACAGGCTCTTCACACAAGCCCTTTACCAGTGGTGATACAGACAGGCTCTTCACACAGGCCCTTTACCAGTGGTGATACAGACAGGCCCTTCACACAAGCCCTCAACCACAGTGTTGATACAGGGAGGCCCTTCACACAGGCCCTTAACCACAGTGTTGATACAGACAGGCCCTTCACACAGACCCTTAACCACAGTGTTGATACAAACAGGCCCTTAACCACAGTGTTGATACAGACAGGCCCTTCACACAGGTCCTCAACCACAGTGTTGATACAGACAGGCCCTTAACCAGTGGTGATACAGGGAGGCCCTTCACCACAGTGTTGATACAAACAGGCCCTTCACACAGACCCTTAACCAGTGTTGATACAAACAGGCCCTTCACACAGGCCCTTAACCACAGTGTTGATACAGACAGGACCTTCACACAGGTCCTTAACCAGTGTTGATACAGACAGGCCCTTCACACATATCCTTAACCACAGTGTTGATACAGACAGGCCCTTAACCACATTGTTGATACAGACAGGCCCTTCACACAGGTCCTCAACCACAGTGTTGATACAGACAGTCCCTTAACCACATTGTTGATACAAACAGGCCCTTCACACAGGTCCTCAACCACAGTGTTGATACAGACAGGCCCTTAACCACATTCTTGATACAGACAGGCCCTTAACACAGGTCCTTAACCACAGTGTTGATACAGACAGGCCCTTCACACAGGTCCTCAACCACAGTGTTGATACAGACAGGCCCTTAACTACAGTGTTGATACAGACAGGCCCTTCACACAGGCCCTTAATCACAGTGTTGATACAGAGAGGACCTTTACACAGGCCCTTCACACAGGTCCTCAACCACAGTGTTGATACGGACAGGCCCTTCACACAGGTCCTCAACCACAGTGTTGATACAGAGAAGACCTTCACACAGGCCCTTAACCACAGTGTTGATACAGACAGGCCCTTCACACAGGTCCTCAACCACAGTGTTGATACAGACAGGCCCTTAACCACAGTGTTGATACAGGGAGGCCCTTCACACAGGCACTTAACCACAGTGTAGTGTTGATACAGAGAGGACCTTCACACAGGCCCTTAACCACAGTGTTGATACAGACAGGCCCTCCACACAGGTCCTCAACCACAGTGTTGATACAGGGAGGCCCTTCACACAGGCCCTCAGCCACACTCTCATCACCACATCACCAGACTACCACAATGTCCCCAGTCGAGATTGCCAGCCAGCAACCATGTAGGGTGACCAAGACAGGTGACGGTGATGGTTGCACTACTCACTGAGTAATCGGAAGTAACCAGGTATGCAGCTAAGACAGGACCAGGTGCAAGATATCGGGATTATCAAATATTGTATGGAAGATAGGAGCTCTAGGACAAGGTGAGGACCACCCAGCACACGGCAGCAAACACACACTGCCTACAGTAATACAAACAAAAACAAACGTTGTAGAGCAATAGTATATAACACTGATTATCTATTAAAAGACTATAAACTCCACTCATATACTCTTTGGCAAATCACTTACACCACTTTACTCCACGACACTCCACTGTACACCATAAACACTCACCAGGTAAAGGTGGAGCTGTAAACCCATAGTTTGCTGTAGAGACTAGAGAGACTACCTAACAGGGGGTTCAGACATCATTAAGAACGTTAATATTAAGCTTCAACTATCTCGTTATGAATAAAATATAGTTCATGGGTATAATTCGGAAGCACCAAACACTCAGAAAAGAAACTCCCTCTCGCCCTCACATGTACCAAAATTTCTCAAAACAATGAACCCTCAAACAAAACACAGGCTCACTCAAACACCCAAATATTGATTCACTCATCCGATTGTGTTCACACTTCTCAACGAATTACGAATCACAATGATTTCTGACACTTACATATGATTGAAGTCAAACTTATTGGACGGTAGTTGTAAGGTAGTGATTTGTTTTGTGTTTTGAAAGTAGGCGTTACATTAGCTAATTTCCATTCATTGGGTACAATGCCACTTCGCATTGTATTGTTAAAAAGTAGTGCTAATGGTTTTGATATTTCGTCTCTTAATTATTTTAAAACTCTGGGAGAAATATTATCAAGACCAGAGGATTTATTAGACTTTAGTTTGTTTTTGCTGTTTTGTACATTTACTTCCCTGATTACGATATCACTAAACAATAATAATTATTTATTATAGGTGGTGTGGCATGAGGAATTGAATTCAGATCTTCTTCGGTAAAGACTGATGCAAACAAGTTTTTGAGACAATTACTTATCTGGACTTCATCATCGACAAGATCTCCATTTTCATTAGTAAGTGGTCCGATATGAGATGGTATCACCTTTTAACTTCTTCTATATCCATAGAGTTCTTTTGGATTTGCAATACTTAAGCTTGCAATACATGATTCCAAGTTTGTCTTACTTTGCTTAATTAATCAGTTTTTTGGCATTCCGTTGGAGATTAAGATACCTTAACCGGTCTGATTCATTCTTTGTTATGTTGAAAGTATTGTGGGAAGCTTTTTTGGCATATAGACAATTTTAAATTTTGGTGTTCCACCATTTAGGCTTATTGTTTCGAGTTTGGCGTCGATTTTTCGTAAGGATGCAAGAATTAATGGCATTATTATATATTTCTGAGAAGGAATTCCATATCTCATTAGTGTCACTGATGTGGTTTATGAAGTTCCACTCTGTTTTGGCAAAAATAGTCCGTAGTTTATTGAAATGTCCTTTCTTGAAATTGCGTACCTTTTCATTACTCTCATTTGATTTATTGTTTAAAAAGTTGGTTTTGAATGTGATCGAACGATGACCTCTTGTACTAAATTCATCTCCTACTCTCACTTGGTTTACTAAGTCGTCTTTAGTCGCAAAGATTAGATCAATAATGTTGTTGCACAGTGTAGGATATTGAGCAAATTGTAATAATGAACTTTTTAGTAGATCAGAGTACAGGTCCGATCCTGTGTTAGATGTTAGAGATTCACCCCACTGAGCTACTGGCAAGTTGAAGTCTCCATAAAGTACGACATCTTCGGTATCACTTATTTCAGCAATTTGGTCATTGACTTTTCTGTCAATGTTTAGTGATTGTTTAGGGGGGCTATATATTAATCCAAGGGTAATCTCTTCTTGAAGCTTATTTTTCAAATGTACATAAATTGTGTCAATGTTATCTATAGATGGTTTCGTTACTAGCACGGGATGAAGATCTTTCCTGGCGTACAGCAAAACGCCTCTCCCATTTTTGTTTATCCGACTACATTCAAACATTGTATATCCATAAATAGTGTATTCAGCTAAATAGTCTCTATGTTCAATGTTTAGCCATGATATAATATCAAAATGGTCTGTAAAAACTATTTCTTCAAGGTCTGAACATTTGTTACGAATACTTTCGAGCACTTGTACCAGAGGATATTACCATAAATGTACCGTCCAGTACCAGACTATGTGGCCAAAATGGCTTCAGAGGCAAGATAGAACAACCTCCCACCTAAAAGGTTGATGAAGCACTGGCCCAGACAGCCTGTGGAGGATTGCCACCAACCTAAGAAATGTTTCTAATTCCTAAGAGCAGTGTTTAAAAGTCATGGTACAGTACGAGCCAAAATGTGGTATAACCAAACATTTGTTGTGGACACTGACTCAAAGGTACAGTGCAGTGGATGTGTGACAGGATTACTGTTGTCACAGGTGATTATGTTTATCGACTACCATTTTAATACCAGATTTTTACGGCCTATGTCCCAGGTTTATATTTTGACAACTGTACAATATATCTACAGGTATTTAGTATATGTTAATAAGTTCATCAATGTACAGTCGAGGTTCATAATATAATAGGAACTAGGAGTATCGTGCGGGAATGGACACATTTAAATTAAAGTGATAATGTCGAAGATGCAACTCTGGCTAAACGAGTATGGCTCATGGTCTATTAACTTACTTTGAATTATGATCGAAATTATTAGTATGTGAACGAATATACCTGGGGCAAAACTGTCTAAGTAGCAATATTATCATACATTCAAGAACCAACAAATAGTGGAAATATATACATTGAATGACGGGGGAAGAAGAAGAAGAGCAAAGGATGACGAAACAATAGGGAGGATAATTAGAGCAAGGACAGTGAAGATGAGAAGGAAGACGATTAAACAGGGAAACGATGAAAGTTAGAAACATGAATAGGAAGGGATGGAGATAATTCAATGGGGTGAAAGAAGGTAGGGGATGAGAGATAGGGAAGGAAGAGGATACAGGTGGAGAGGGAGGGGAGGAAGATATAGGGGTGCAGAGGGAGGATAGGGAGAGAGAAGGGTAGGGCAGACACGGGGTGGGAGTGAGCCGGAAATAAGGAAAGGGGAGGGGGGAGATAGGGGAGGTTAACAGCACGAACACATAATTATGATCACTCCCTAATTGCCAGATGTAGGATCATACTGTATTTAAATTCCCTTCTATACATTGTTAATGACCATACTATTTTTACTGTATATATCAGAATTTATAATATAACCATGTAGGCTACAGCTCATTCGTTGCATAAATTGGATTAATGTCCATGTGAATTATTTCTTGTTTACAAATCCGATAACATATTTGAAAATAGTATCGCTTGGTGTCTAAATATTTAACTCCTATGTTGACTCAATAATATATTACAGCTATATATATCCAAACCAACTTATAGATAATTATGTTCTATCCAACAACCAACTCTACTCCTAAAATCGATTAATGAAATATTACAAACACATGTGGCAGTCCGTGGATTCGACTCAGGACGCTCACACCGAATATCAACACCTTATGCATTACACCACGAAGACAGTTACAGAATGGTGGACACTGCCTACGATTTTATTATGCAACTTCGAATCCTGCATATCAATCTAAGCATGTACACACATCCCAACTGCAACTCACGTAGGCTATGCATATGTGAATGGAAAGAGCAATTAATGGGGCCTTAACCACTAGGGAAGGCCTCTCGATAAATTACTCCTGAACCAATATCAATTATGTTGTTCTATCCAACAACCAACTCTACTCCTAAAATCGATTAATGAAATATTACAAACACATGTGGCAGTCCGTGGATTCGAACCCAGGACGCTCACACCGAATATCAACACCTTATGCATTACACCACGAAGGCAGTTAAAGAATGGTGGACACTGCCTACGATTTTATTATGCAACTTCGAATCCTGCATATCAATCTAAGCATGTACACACATCCCAACTGCAACTCACGTAGGCTATGCATATGTGAATGGAAAGAGCAATTAATGGGGCCTTAACCAGTAGGGAAGGCCTCTCGATAAATTACTCCTGAACCAATATCAATTATTATGTTCTATCCAACAACAAACTCTACTCCTAAAATCGATTAATGAAATATTACAAACACATGTGGCAGTCCGTGGATTCGAACCCAGGACGCTCACACCGAATATCAACACCTTATGCATTACACCACGAAGGCAGTTAAAGAATGGTGGACACTGCCTACGATTTTATTATGCAACTTCGAATCCTGCATATCAATCTAAGCATGTACACACATCCCAACTGCAACTCACGTAGGCTATGCATATGTGAATGGAGAGAGCAATTAATGGGGCCTTAACCACTAGGGAAGGCCTCTCGATAAATTACTCCTGTCTCCTGATAGGAGACAACCAAGCTTAACCTAGAGGTGTAAATTAAAGCCAACATTATTGATAACATTTAATATATATATATATATTATAAACGTACAAAATAGCTAAAATCACTACCACTGTGTCGTTGGTTAGGTTGCTGAAAAAAGTTTAGGTTATGTGTTGTTATGTTCTGTTTGTGTTATGTTTATGTTATGTTTTGTGCAGTTATGTGTTCATTTAGGTTATGTTTGTGTTTGCTATGATATGACATTGCTATGTATTTGTTATGTTTTGTTTATGCTATTTTGTTCAGTTATTTGTTATTTTATGTGTTGTTTATGTTATGTGTTTTGTTATGTTTTGTTTTGAGTTGTTTTTTGTTTATGTTATGTGTTGTTCATGTTATGGTGTGTTTATTATGTTTTGTTTTGAGTTATTTGTTTATGTTACCGGTATTTGTTGTTCTTGTTATGTTTTGTTTCTTAAGCTTTGTTTTGAGCTATTTGTTGTGTATGGAATGTGTTGTTTCCAGTATCTTATGTTTTGTTTATGTTATGTTATGTTTTGTATTATCTGTTGTTTGTGGTATATGCCGGAAAAAGGCGCTCGTGTGACATCGTCTTAACCCTTTCAAGATCCGATTCTGCATTTGTTTTATGTGTTCTGGCTATGATTAGAAAAATTTATATAGATTAGGAAGGGTATATGGAGGTCACAGGGTTAATCGAGATAGTCTTGAACCCTATAATCCCCACAGATCCTTCCAAAACTGCATACAATCGTGTAATGATAGCCAGAACAAAACTGTCAAAATATGACCATAATCTTCAAAGGGTTAAGCAAATGAATTAACCTAAGAAACATTTTCAGATAACCAGGGTCTGAAATAAATCTCATAGAACTCCATCAGTAAATGACAATTGGTAATGCATTTGTATACTTGAATTCTGATGCATTGTACACATGTTATAAGAATGGATTATCTATTATAGGTTATCTTAGGGCTACTTCCACTTGATTTTTGGTGATTAATGGGAGGTTTTAGTTTGCTCCGAAGACCTCCATCAAGCTTTCTTAATAATCCCCAACACCTCCCTTCGAGACAATGTGTATGTTTATCGGTAGAAAATTTTCCAGGATATGGCCGAATCCTGCTAAATTGAAGGTTTGCTATAGCTATGGGGCTGTTTGTGGGGCTGGGATGTTAATAGAGGTATAGGTAGCAAGCTTAAACAAAACATAATACTAATACATATAATAAATACAAAGACAAAACAATAATAATGAATAATAATTAACCATTTCTCAAATGTCGTTAGTTATTGAGTTTCTGATAAAGGCTCTACGTGGTATGTCGTTGCTTACCTTAACTAGTTTCTGATAGATGCTCTACGTAGTATGTCGTTGTTTACCTTAACTAGTTTCTGATAAAGGCTCTACGTGGTATGTCGTTGTTTACCTTAACTAGTTTCTGATAAAGGCTCTACGTGGTATGTCGTTGTTTACCTTAACTAGTTTCTGATAAAGGCTCTACATGGTATGTCGTTGTTTACCTTAACTAGTTTCTGATAAAGGCTCTACGTGGTATGTCGTTGTTTACCTTAACTAGTTTCTGATAAAGGCTCTACGTGGTATGTCGTTGTTTACCTTAACTAGTTTCTGATAAAGGCTCTACGTGGTATGTCGTTGTTTACCTTAACTAGTTTCTGATAAAGGCTCTACGTGGTATGTCGTTGTTTGCCTTAACTAGTTTCTGATAAAGGCTCTACGTAGTATGTCGTTGTTTACCTTAACTAGTTTCTGATAAAGGCTCTACGTGGTATGTCGTTGTTTACCTTAACTAGTTTCTGATAAAGGCTCTACGTGGTATGTCGTTGTTTACCTTAACTAGTTTCTGATAAAGGCTCTACGTGGTATGTCGTTGTTTACCTTAACTAGTTTCTGATAAAGGCTCTACGTGGTATGTCGTTGTTTGCCTTAACTAGTTTCTGATAAAGGCTCTACGTAGTATGTCGTTGTTTACCTTAACTAGTTTCTGATAAAGGCTCTACGTGGTATGTCGTTGTTTACCTTAACTAGTTTCTGATAAAGGCTCTACGTGGTATGTCGTTGTTTACCTTAACTAGGGGAGTTTGTTAACGCGGCACCAGCCCTTCTCATCTGAATGACCTATAATAGATAATAACCGTGTAGGTAAGATACAGACGACACGGATATCAGCTCAGCGACAAAGCACAGTCTACCTGACTACCATATGCTCGTCATTACATATTAAACGGGTTAAGTTTTTCCTCTTAGAAGTAGATGTAGCCTTGTAAAGGCTTACCAGGTGCATTAGGAAGTAAGTTTGGCAAATTTTTATACCTACCAATATGCTCGTTTTCCATAATTATAATGAAAACTGAACTTGGAGAGAATAGTATAATTGACCACACACAATACATGCACACATGTTCTTGCTTATAACAGCTTAATCGAAATAGATCATGTGATTTAAAAAATGAATCTTTCAGAGGTTAGCATGCTCGGCTAACAACCAAGAGTCCCGGGTTCGATTACCAGGTAGGGCGAGACTAAGAGGCCGTCTTCTAGCACCCCGTTCACCTAAACAGCAAATTAGGTAAAGTTCTGACATCCTCCTTAGGGAAGTAAACTGTGTTAACACACAAAATTGGGTTAATAACCTCAGGGTCCAAAGGGCTAAGAGATGGAGATGAGCCCCGCGGCTACGAGCTGTTTCACCATATGCCCATGAACATTACCATAAACCATACTATTCTGTACTGTACCAGAACAGACTGTACATTACCATAAACCATACTATTCTGTACTGTACCAGAACAGACTGTACATTACCATAAACCATACTATTCTGTACTGTACCAGAACAGACTGTACATTACCATAAACCATACTATTCTGTACTGTACCAGAACAGACTGTACAGATTCAAGATGTGCACATGCTTCACAAGTTTTGACTCTGCCTGTACATGAGGCAGACAGAGAGAGAGAGTGAGAGTGAGTGCAAATAAGTACAAAGGAGTGCAAAGGAAATCAAGCAATAACAGGTCTAGCGACCCCTCTAGGCTGCTTATCCTCTAAAACACTGATGATCAAGTGTCCAAACAGTGGTTTAGAGTCGGTAAGGGAAAGTTGGAAAGGGAACTATTGCCCTGAAACTAATGTCCATCGCAGGATTGGGAGATGTTAGTAAGGGACAGTTGGGTTAGTAACATAACACAGCTATAAGTGATCTTTTGTGTAGTTTTTAATTTACACAATAATCGTTGATGAATCTGAAGGGAGAAAATACAATTATTCATATACAAATGCAGTAAGTTGCAGGTTTGAGGCCAGATGTTGGTCTAGGCGAAGTTTAAAAGAATCAACAGTGCTGTAGTCTATAGCGTCTCGGGGAAGCCCATTCCACAAATTGACAATTCAGTCGAATAAGACATTCTTAGAATCATGTGAGTTAAAAGATTTACCAATAATTTTGCAACCGTTTCCCTGTGTGTAATTAGAATTGGTCGATAGTGAAGTACTTATTACAGTTCAAAATGTCGTTGCCATTGATGATTTTAAACACTTGAATTAAGTGACCTCTTACTATGCGCTGGGTTTAGGGAAATATATTTAATTTTATAAGACGCTCCTCATATTGTTTGTTCCTTAGGCTAGGTATCATTTTGGTAACTACGTTGAACTTGTTTTAAATTGTCTATATATTTTTGGTAGTAAGTGCATCAGGATTGAACGCAATGTTCCAGAAGAAGGCGGGCTAAGGAATGGTAAAGAGTTAGGATTACATATGTGGATATATACTTAAATGACCTGCCTATAAAGACAATTATTTTCTTTGCCTTCTTAACAACTTCTGTACATTGTTGACTGGGTTTTAGGTTACTCGATAATTGTTACTACTAAATCAGTTTCTCTGTTTACACTCTTAAGCTGGGTGCCATTCATTGAATAGTTTGCGTCTTCATTTGGGTTTCCGATATGGAGTACTTTACATTTTTCCGCATTGAAACTCATTTGCCAAATTTGAGACCATCATAACAAATTATCTAGTTTGTGTTGCATATCTTCAACTTGTTCTTTTGAGACTACGATATTTGCAATGTTTGTAGTGTCAGCAAACTTCGAGATTGTACAAGCGAGATCCTAATCTTTGTCATTGATACAAACTAGGAAAATAATTGGCCCTAATACCGATCCCTGGGGTACCCCGCTACTTACATTGATTCATCTGGATGCCTTACCGTTTATTACTACTCATTGCTTTCTCTTGCTGAGCCAATCTTCTATCCATTTCAACACACTGTCTTGTATTCCATGAACTTTTAGTTTTAGCAATATTAGTTTTTGTGGGAACTTTGTCAAAGGCCTTTTGAAAATCAAGGTATACAATATCTACCGCTTCACTCTCATCATACAGGTTGAGGATATTGTGGTAGAAGTCTAATAGGTTTGTTAAGCAGGATCATTTATTACGAAGGCCGTGTTGTGTAGAAGTATGTTGTTTTCCTCTAAGTGATTTACGAGTTTGTCTCTTATGAGTGCTTCTAGCATTTTACATACAACTGAAGTTAAGCTAATTGGACGATAGTTACTGGGTAAGGAGTTGCTGCCTGTTCATAATATCGGTGTTACTTTGTCGAGCTTCCACTGATCATGCATAGTCCCAGACTGCAAGGATTTACAGAATAGCAATTTCAGTGGTTTGGAGAGCTCATCCTTAGCTTCCTTTAGAACTCTAGGTGAGATTGTATCAAGTCCAGGCGTTATATTTACTTAGTTTATCTAAACATTTCAATACTTCTCTCTCTGTAATGCTGATATTGCTTAGAACGTCAGAATTATATATCTGAACCAGCGATGCTGTAGGGATATCACTAAGAGAGAGAGAGATATTTACATACATACACTGTCACACAGATATAATGATCCCTGCGAGGTGGCCAGGACTTAATTATAATAGATAGCAACCCTAAGATAAAGTGGAAGGAAAGGATAGCAAAGATGAAAGCTCTCTCCCCACCCTCCATCAATTTGCCATACATGAACAGTTAGAAATGAATAACCTTACAAGGCTAAGACATCGTCTGAAGGAATGTATAGTATAGTTAGAAATGGAAAGGAAAAAGGCATGCAAACCACCACTTTTTTGTTTTTGTTGTTTTGTTCTGCTCTCTTCAACTGAAAACAGTGTTCATTTCTGCCAGGTTCTCTTGTCAGTCATAAGAGTCTATTGCAGACCAACTTCTCTGTGATATGAGTTTAACCTTTGTTTAAATGTGTATATGAAGTAACTGTCTATAACTTCATTAGGGAACTTATTCCACTCACCCATAATACTGTGGGTGAAGATTTGTTTAGTTATGTTTAGGTTTGCTTTCCTGCTTGTTAGTTATAATTTCTTTCCTCTTGTGGAACCTTTTTTGGCCATCTTACATAGATTATTAAAGTTTTCGTTACTAAATCCTTTTAGTATCTTAAAACACTCTTTCAACAGTCCCCTTATTCTCCGTTTCTTAAGCGAAAACAGGTCGAGTTTTCTTAATCTCTCATTGTATGGTTTCTTTCTAAGGGAAGTGATAAAATTTGTTGCTCTACGCTGAACGGATTCAAGTTTTGTTATGTCTTTTATTAAGTAGGGAGACCAAAACTGCACAGCATACTCCAGATGCGGCCTCACAATGCTTTTATATAATGGTACACCTATGTCTTTACTATGACAATGAAAATGACTTTTCATAAAACCTAGTGCTCTATTCGCTTTGTTGGATGCTGTGGTGCATTGGCTTGTAGATTTTAGATTTTCGTTGACAAGCACTCCTATCTCTTTTGTCTGTCATACGCTCTTTATATTTTCTCCATTCATGTGGTATTCGTATTTGTTGTTTTGGGAGCCCATTTGTAGTATCTGGCATGTGTTTACATTAAAGGGCATCTGCCTTTTTCTGACCACTCCGATATTTTGTTTGGTCTGATTACAGGCTAAGTCTATCGTTTTCCGAGATTATTGCATTTCCTATCTTAAGCCTGGTTCACATATTCAAGAGTAGGTGCCAGAGTAAAGTACGAGTGAGCGAACAGTGACACTCTTCGTGGTTCTTCGTGACTCTGGCCAGAACCAGCCCTAGTAAGGTCACTGTTCCCGATTCACCAAGAGTCAACAAGAGTCAGTACGTGTTCATCCTAGAGTCAGTGAGTCACAGAGAGTCAACAAGAGTCACGAAGAGTGTAACACGAACCCAACACGAGTTGAGGAAATTTGAATAATAAAGGTAAATTTTCCGGGCCCAAAAACAAAGAGTCCGTACGAGTCAACAGGAGTCAACAAGAGTGTAACAAGAGTGTAACAAGAGTCAACAAGAGTGTAACGGGAGTCAATAAGAGATACTTAGAGTCCAACAAGAGTCACAAAGAGTGCTCCCAAAAGTGGCCCCCATTGTGCAGGTGCCCTGCCACGACGCCCACCCCTGCCACACATCCACTCACCACCACACAGGAAACACCCTGGCACCCACACCCCGGAACCCACGCAACATGTGCTTGCACAAAACCTATGAACCTCGAATCATGATTTCAACTCTTGGTGACTCACGTTGCACACTTGTTGACTCTTGTTGAACCCTGCATAAACTCTTTGTGACTCGTGTTGACTCTTGTACATTTCGGCCACATTTGAATTTCCACGATCGAGCCCGATTCACCCAAGAGTGTAACAAGAGTCAACACGAGTCACTAAGAGTTATGCAGAGTTCAACAAGAGTCAACACGTGTTGACACGTGTCTACACATGTGTCCTTGGGATTCTTGATGGGGACATAAATTTCATGCAGGCATGAAAATTCTAGGCCACGTCAAGAGTCCCAAGGACACACCCCAATACCAACACGACTCACACTAGTGTAACATGAGTCACGAAGAGTCACAAAGAGTATGCCTGAGTCATGGCCGAATCTGAAAATGTCCATACTCGTGCTACACTCGGGCACCGACTCTTTTATGTGTGAACCAGGCTTTAGTGTTATCGGCGAATTTGGAAATTGTATTATATATGCCGTTGTCTATAACATTAATATATATAATGACCAATAATGGACCCAGTACTGAACCCTGGGGGACTCCACTAGTCACTTGAGTCCAATCTGATTCCACTACATTAATAATTATATAATTAATCTTTGCTTTCTTTCGTTTAACCAATTACTTATCAAATTAAGTGTTTTATCTTGTATTCCTAGGTTATCGACCTTCTGAAGTAATTTATTATGAGGGACCTTGGCGAAGGCCTTCTGAAAGTTCAGGTAGACAATATCAAGACTTTTGGTAAAATCCTTAATTTTAAATAGGCTGTCATATAATTTGATAAGGTTCGTTATGCATGATCCCTTTGCTCTGAAGCCGTGTTGACTATTATTGATAAGATTGTTATTCTCTATGAAAAGTACAATTTCGTCTCTTATGATTGATTCAAATAGTTTTACAATAACGAAAGTTAAGGTAATGGGTCTATAATTACCTGGTAGTTTTGTATCACCCTTTTTAAATATTGGTGTAATATTCGCTGTCTTCCTGTCAGTGGGTAATTCTCCATGTTGGAGTGACATGTTAAACATTTTGGTTAGGGCTTCGGCATCTTCATCTTTAACACATTTTAGAATTTAGGGGATAAATAGGTCTGGGCCAGGAGATTTATATATTTTCAGTAAATCAATCTTTCTAGTGACGTTTGTTTGGCTGATTTTGAAGTTACGGAGTACAGCTTTGCATGGTTAATTAGTAGCTCGTGTTGGTAGCAGTGTTAAAAACGAAGCTGAAATAATCGTTAAGAGTCGAGGCTATGTCTCTGCTACCTGTTTCTAGAACACCTTGAGTGTTAACTACGGGGGGGGGGGGGGGAGAGAGTAAAACTGTGTTTCCGATAATCCTGGCCAGTCCCAGCGCACACACTTAGCCCAGTCGGCCAGAACAAAAACACTCACGAATATTATGTGCATTTTTGTTAAGCAGATTTGGAATATTGGTGTAGAGATGTTACACCTCTCAGTAAACGTTGATGCTATGTATGTTGTATTTTGGCTAACATTCTGCTCAGGAAGGGCCTCTGACGGACGAATAGAGCACAAACTATCTCCATTAACCCCTTCTGTACCAGCGATGTCTTCTTAACCCTTTCAGGTCAGAGGGTTGCCATTTAGTATTCAGAAATATATTTATCTTAATTTCATAATTACGTCTCTAAAAATTAGTGTTCTGCCCACAACTCGCTCAAAGACAACTGCAGATGTTGAAGTAATTAAACTAAAGGATTTTAAACACCCCTGATGGTCACAAAGGTTTTAAAGTATCCCTGTAAGGACGCAATCGCGTCCTGGTGTGCGAAAGGGTAAATTATATTGTAGCTATATTTAGACGAATGTGTGCAGTTTAAGAAGGATCTGAGGTAGTGAAAGGGGTTAAGTGAGATAGGTCGAAGCTTGTTAATTGCTGGAGGCCCTTTTTTAGACTAAATACAATCGTCTAATAGTAGCCAGAATAAAGTTAAAAGGACGGCACCGGTACTGAACCGGTATATTTAAAAGTGTAACGGAGTATTGTATGTAAATATAAAAAAAAAAAAAAAAGTCTTTTGGTATTTAATTTCTGGTTAATTATTATTCATTCTGGTATCACGTAAAATAATATAGTTACTTATTTCACATTAATTTACAAATGTATCTACTTTGGTTAGGCTTTTAACGCATTATTAACCCCTTCACCACGATGACTTAATTTTCATCATATTCTGGTTACCATTATATTGGTATATTGGTATATATATATTGGTAGATTGTGATATTTTAACCCCATTTGATTATTTATGCTCCTCTTTAAGGGGGTAGTTGCTATTTGTTTTGGTCTATTTGCATGTTTAATTATTAATTTGTTAGTTTCATCCCTAGACCTCTATCAAACCTTGAATAAAACATTCATTAAATCACCCTTCTAGATACATATGTACATTTTTAGGTAGACAAGTGTACCGGCCGAAGGCCGGTCCTTCCAATATTACAGACTCACTATCGTTCGCCAGGAAAACAAAATCCACACCTATATAGCACGAAAAGGTATTAATATTGACAAATAAATGGGGTGAAAGGTCTTAAAACCGACGAACTAATGGGGCAAAGATCTTAAAATATGAAAACTAAGGAGGCTAATCACGTGGAAAAAGGGAGACCATAAAAACGGCCCAACTCCCCTAAATTTTAATACAATCCTTTAGCAATACAAACTTTAAAATTAAATTGCACCCATATATTTCGAAGGGGGGGGGGGGGGCCCCTTGGGAGGAATTTGTTTAAGCTTGATGGAGGTCTAGGGAGGAAACTGAAAACAGAGACACATCAAAAAACAAATACACAGATATATAACCATTTCCTCTTTATTATCGTTATGACTTCCGCAAACCCCTCCTAAGATGAATAATGTCCTCCAATAATAGTAGTTGTACATGGTAGACTGAGAAGTCTAACAATGGAGAATATATCAGCATATATTTGTTTTCAGCCAGTCTCGAGCAATATTATGCGTGTTGACAGTATATTATGGCTATCATTACGCGATGTGATACAGCTTAGGAAGGATCTGTGGCAATACAAGGGTAAGGACTATCTCAATTAACCCTAACTTCCGTATACCCTTCCTATTGCTTTTATTTTCTATGTGTATGAAGCAGACAAAAGGGTTAGCTGCCTGTAAAAAGTGACCCCCCCCCCCCCCCCCAAGGGTGAGAGAGTGGTAGAGTGCCAAAATCAAGGTACTGTACATTAAAGGTAATGTAGGTGTGTTGGAAGGAAGTGTGGTGTGTTTGCAAACTGTAGTGAAAGAGTTAGCTGGATTACTCTCTGTGTAGGTGAGACACAACAGAAACAGAGGGGGAAGCCTGCCAAATGAAACAGGAGTTCCATCAACTCCTTATCATATGCCTATGTGGCGTCCCCTGGGTACTGCCATGAATATAATCGTCTAATAATAATCAAACAACAGAAGATAAATGCCTCATCATACCTTGAAAGGGTTTATTACTGTGTAAGGTGAAGTGCAAATGTAATTGTAAGTATTTTATAGTGTATACAATAATACAGTCAATGTTACTTGATATAATTTTACTATGATATAATTTTATCCAATTATTTTATTCAGTAATTATGTAATTAGATCATGGAAATAAACTGCGATATGCGAGCATGTAAATAAATACATGCCGAATCAGCACTATTCAACCTTTTATGCATCGTTCAGGATGAAGGCTTAACAATACCAAGTTTGTACAAATATTAAACATTTGCAAAATATATGGTAAAAATAATGTTTTGGAACGACACTTAAGAACAAGCAAAGTTTCTGTTCACTTTTGTTTTTGCTCAACCAAAACATTTCAAAGGGCTATTCACTCTTGTTTGCAAAACCGAACCAAACATGTTCGCTCCTCAGTGCCGTATCAAAATGTGCTGTAAATCTGCATGGCTATTAAATATTGTGCTATTAAATATTGTGCTAGGCAATTGTATATAGGCACGTTCTCCTCACAACTTACTTCATTAAGTGGACATCGACCTTACTCACTTTGATATGGTGGTGCACCTTTAATAATCTTGAGTATGCGTGTATTTTATTTTCGGAACCATGCTTTGTGCATCTCGTCTATCTGATATTTGCGCTCCGTTACCAATGGTATTATGGTGCGTATATATTCATATATATATATATATATACAGTATATATGTGGTCTGAAAATGGTGGTTGATCAGAATGGATAAACAAATAATCACAGAATCGAAAAAAGGAACTAAGTATACTATTTTAACCAGAAGGAACACTAACTACAGAGTCTTGCGGTTTGACATTCCTTTATATTAGATATAACACAAACAATATATAGTTTTCGCATTTAATTAAGAATATAGTCATTCTATAACGAAAATAATGTACATAATATTATAATATGTTTCCAAAGTTAGGATAGTACACAACAAGCCTATTGAATATGTTTCCTTCTGCCGTTATATTTTTCACATTTTACACAGCATGACATATTTGACCAACTCTTTTCAGTTGTCCCTGAGTGTCTGTATATAAAGGTGGCAATTGTAGTCGGGCATTTTCAAAATTAAAAATGTATCATAATTCAGTAACCTAGCACAATCTACCTTCAGTCTAGTTTCTAATTCCAATCTGAAAGAGCCTCAAAATATCACAAGACAAAACTTGCTCATCGAAAATTGCCGTAAATAAACGCTCGAGTGACACTGGCTTAGCGGGATAATGTAATCTCAGCAGGCCGTTGACAGCTCCTCCCTACTGCCTGGGGAGGAGCAGAGCATAGATACCATCTGCTGGGGGGCCTTACTGCTGTCTGCTGGGAGGCAGGGCAAGCAGGGGGCTTGGGGGTGGAAGTGGGTGTCGAACTTTAGTCTGGGTTGGGAAGAAAGGAGGGGGCTTGT
Organism: Paralithodes platypus; assembly: GCA_032716605.1. NCBI lineage: Eukaryota > Metazoa > Arthropoda > Malacostraca > Decapoda > Lithodidae > Paralithodes > Paralithodes platypus. The sequence continues at coordinate 29,484,944 of CM064554.1, forward strand.
CTGGGGGTCGGCCCCCTGTGTTTGTATCACCAGGTCCACTACCCTCACTTACGCCTTTCCTTTCTTCACTACCATCCATCCCTTCATTCGCCTCCCGTCCATCACATGCCCCCCGCCGTTCACTTGCCCCCCACCCCTCACTTTCTCCTCGCCCCTCACGTGCACCCCGCCCTTCACCTGCCCCCCGCCTGTTCCTGGTGATCAGTGAGGGTGACTTAGCAGCCTCTGGCAGGTTCCTCAGTAAGTCCATCACCTCCAGGAACTCACTCACTAGCGGCTTGATGCCTCCCTCCTCCTCCATCTCCGGCCGCAAACCTTTATGTGGAGAAATTATACAAATATAGAGAGGACATAAAAATAGAGAGAGATAAACAAGTGGATTGATAGATACAAATAGAAAGAGTGGTATAGGGAATGAAGTTATCAGTCACATTAATGTCGCTTGGCTGGTCATGTGAAAATGGTACACATTGCGCCACAAAGGGCAGGCAATGCTGTCACTACCTTCCAAATTCAAGATAGTGTACTGCATTAAAGTAATACATACCTGGAGTCATGGTGATTGAAGGGTTTCAAGTCATAGTAAGACAGAAATTGATCAGAGAAATAAAAATACAAATCCGAGTTTGTCAAGACGTTATTGTTAATGTTATTTCCACTAGTGTTTGGTGTATTGAAGAGTACCACGATTATATGTTTGAACAATTAACAATATGTCGAGTAAAATGCGACGTTACCCATTAATTTGCACTAATATGCTTTTGATAATTATATGCATATATATTTGTTATTTATATACTTTTTTGCCCTACAGATATGTACTTTTATTTACCGTGTTAATGTTTTGCCTAAGTTAATGTTACCGTAATTCAACTACTAATGCCTGCAAACAATCCATCATTGCTCAGGAAGCCAGACCATATGACAAAGTGTTATAATGATGTATAGCATTACTTTTGTATATGTAAATACTCTATTGCCAATACATTAAATAATTTGAATATCAATTTGTTAAGGGATCGGCGAAAATATTTTGCTCATAAATTAGAATGTTGGAAAGGATATTACCTGGTATCGTACCTGACTTTGCAGACCCCAGGGAGCCTGAGGATGAGTCATCCCCCTCATAGGCATAGGCTCTGAGGTCATCCTTGGCCAACCAAGGCTCGGGAGGAGGGCCCACGTTCACCCTCATACCAGCTATTGATGACTTACAAGGGGTGCACGCTAATTCAGACTCATCTGCTGTGCCTTTTTTACAGTCTGAGAAAAAGAAAATTTGAAAGACATGGTAAATGCAATTGGACGATATAGTGTGTAATTATTTTCATATTTAGTTAAATGTGATGATTTAAAAAAATACTCAAGTCATCCATTATTTTTCCATATTTAACCCCTATGTAATGAGTGGGACAGATCTGTCTACTGATGTAGTTGTAGCTACTGCTCAGACAAAGGGGACAGATTCTGCGCGGCAACAAGGTAAAGGCAGGACAATTGTAACAGACCAAGTCATCATCCTCCAAACAACACCCATGCCACAAAATACACACATACACTCAAAGCTCGGTTTGAAATCAAGTCAATGGGAATAAGACGTCAATCTTATTCGACTTAGGGAGGCAATTTCACCCGATAATACTATGTTTTATTATATTTAATTTTGTACTTCCAGATGTTTGCAATCATTCTCTTAGCATAGAGAAGAGAACGAATTTATATTAGAATGTATATTTCTTAATTTTATTGCAGTTTAAGTGAAATAAAGCTATTCACTATTGTGACCCTAAGTGGTTAACCCAACAACTATGATGGTCCTTCCGGAATGTTTTACTGGGCGAGTGCGACGTTCCTTCCGGAAGATGACACTTAAAAAACAACGACCAAAAAAGCACCAGTGCTGGAGAAATGGATGCAATGTGATTAGGTGGCATGTCTCCTTACCACCACCTCCTCTCTTCCTTACATAATGTCTCCCCTTCTCCCTAAGTTTCCCCCTCCTTCTTTATTCCACTTTATGCCTCTCCCACTCCCTATACTTACTCCCTCCCACCTCAAATACGTGCAGTCACCCTCCTCTACACCTCTCCTACCTACTCCCTTCCTCATACATGCACAAGACAACAGTTGGACCTGTCAGTGTCTCAAGACTCCAGAGAGACTACACTTATGTCGCTCTGCCTCCTATGCACTCGCTACCCTCCCTTCACAACAATACGGTTATACATTGGATATTGGCACTTTACTCCTATTTTCTGGTTCTTAAATGTTCAATTGTTCATTATACAAGTAAAATGTGCACATATAGTGCAGTAATATTTCTTTATTTATTAAATAAAATATATTGTGTCCAACTTGAAGCTATATCTTTCACATTGGCGGACCTTTCAGATTTATGTCTAAAGCTGTCAGGTTAATGTACTCAAAGATTTAACTACAAAAGCAAGTACCAGTTTCAGTAGTACACATATACCATTTACCATACTGTATATGCACACAAATATACCAATGAAAATATTTATTCTATGAACTGCTTCAAGGTCCGTGTGTATAGAAATTTTAACTCTAATGCACTTTCAATTTGGCTTTATATCAATTTGGAGGGGGGGGGGAGGAGAGAAGAACACTTGTCTCCTTCATACACATAGTAAAACAAACAGACAAACCTATATGCTCACACAAGGTAACAATTATATCAACTTTTTTTTGGGGGGTGGGGGCACTTGCAACAGGCAGCTTTGTCTATTCTTTCCTTCATACGCATAGGAAAAAAGAGACAAACATATTGCTTAAACAAGCTAACAATATATGCGACCACTTTGGACCGATATTAAACTTCCTTTACGATCAGAAAATATTACGTAGCCTGATTACACCTACCCTTTTCCCTGGGTGCAGGTGGTGGCGCTGGTGGTGGTGGTGGTGAAGGTGGCAGTGAAGGCTGTTGTAGGTTGTATTTGAGGCAGTCTATGAAAGTGGTGTCTTGGTGGTGATGGAGGGCTTCCTTGCCTCCCCCTCCTTCGTCTGGTACCCTTCCTAACTTCATCGTTGTACCTCCTCCCCCCTCCCCTCCTCCACTTATATCTCTGACCTGTTGCCCACTACAACCCCCCATTCCTCGCCTCCCAAGCCATTGACGACGGAGCCGGGCTGACAGGAGCACGGCCAACAGTACTGAAGAGAGAAACAGACCAGTTTAGTTTGTTTTGAGTATTCGCAGAGGACCTTTTATCATTGAATACCCAAGAAATACCTACCCTGCCAAGCATACTATTGTTTGATAACCTATGATTATGTGATGCGTATTACAAAGATTATTAGTACATCAAGACCTACTCTAGCACATTTAGAGTGTTCTATAATAATATATAAAGACAGCCAGGGAACATATAACTCACCCAGTACCAGGCAAGACACTGTGAGAGTGGCTATGGCTATGGGTGCCGCTAGAGGATGGAGGGGTGCATCTAGGGTGTTCCACTGACAGTTATCCCCTGTGTACCTGGGGCCACACACACACTGGTAACCAGGCACTAGGTTGTAGCAGGTGCCACCGTGGAGGCAAGGGCGCCACTGGCACTCGTCCAGGTCTTCACACCGGTGCCCAGACAGATGACGACCTACACCACAGCTGTGGCAGGGGAAGAGAGAGAGTGGGACTTATAGATAATATGTTCAAGGACAGACCGACATTAAGACATGCAATTATATATGCAGACACACATTAAAATAAAATACAAAGGTCACCAACCTGCAGACTGCATGACCCCAAGAGCTGGAACAGACCAGAGGGGGGGCGCAGGTAGTGTTAAGGCAGGCATCATGGGGGGCAGTGCACCCCTCCACCACACCCACAGAGGTAGTCACTTGACCCCAGGTGCTGCCGTTGAGACCGGGGGGAAGGGGCAGCGAGCGACCACAGATGCGAAGGTCGTCCATGCAGGCTAAAGGAAGAACAAAATAAAATAGGAACATTTTATGGTGCATTTTCATGCTTTGTTCTATCACTAGACAATTTGTTATGTCATAAGAAGGATCTCTAACATTGAAAGGGGTAAAAAAAAATGTTTTTGTTCTTTTCAATGTGTGTGTGTGTGAAGTGTTGTCCCTGTTCGGGCTCTGTCTTGAGTCGGCCACCCCCAGCAATGGGGCATGTGCCTGAGTATATACATACATAACAAACTATATAACATAATTATGGTGTGGGTAAGAGTTATCTGTAGCCTACACACATACACATACACCCATACCCACAAGGGGCTTGGTCCCTCCTTCCCCACGCTAGGGCCCAGTTATTGTATGTTTTATACATGCTGTATCTCCATCACAAGGCTGGTGTTAAAGTCAAACTTTAGATGTGCACATAGTAAAGCTGATCACAATGTTTTTGAAAAGGTTTGAGTCCCCCCCCCCCCCCACCCCCACCCTGCTACATGTCAGTTCCCACAAAACATCAAATGTAGGGTATTACACAGAACTGTGCCAAGTTTGGCTGTGAAACTTAAAATTTACAGTAATACTAGGTTGTAGAACATAACTACATTTTCATCTTTCTATGTCCCCAAACTTCCCACCCCCATCCTCAAGAGACTCGAATCCCGCTGCTGCTACCATACGTTTCGCGTTAAATTAATATAATCCAATTAATTTTATATAACTTTTGATCAAGGAAAGTATATAATTTTGATTAGGCTTATGTTGAACCATTTTTCTTGGAGCACGATCTCTCCCCAACCCCGACTAGGCACCACTTTTACATGACTTTTGAACAGTCTATCTCATTACACAGGCTGATCTTTGTAGCAAATTTCACATGAGCATTATGGTTATGGAAAGACAAACTTGATATATTTTAAAGGGGTTTGGTTCTCCTTCTCCCTGTTCTCGTTAGGGGTATTGGTGTACATAAGCATTATCGATTAACAAGAGGCTATATTCCCTCCTCCCTCAATTAGGGAGTATTTTATCCCAAGTTTACACACAGTGTTTCTTGTTAACCGGGCGGCTTTTTATGAATGTCTACATGTGAAAGAGGGCTATGATAAACACATTCCATATCAAATGTCATGGGGCATAGTCCTCATCCTTCCTGTCATGGAAGTCACATTTTCTGGCTGGTGGACAAACGTTGACTGCCCACTTTAGCTCTTGGCTTCCCGGACTTGGTTCACCAAGCCTAACTTTTGACCGTCTGTCTAGAGTTTAGACGTTGTATGCCTGGCCAATGTTCTGCTTAAATTTTGGCCACTGTCAAACCCGGCAAAAAAGTTTACCAACTCATCAAGTTTTTGCCCACCCTGTTGAGTTTATGCTCGCTCAGCCAAATTAGTGTCGCTTTGGCATTCCCAGCAAGCTTTAGGCTGCTATGCCAAACTTTTACTTGCCCACTCAAGCTGTTGGCTGCCCAGTCAAAATTTGTCCTGCTCATACAAACTATCTGCCTTACTAGTTGCTTAGCCATGAATCCAAAATTTCGGCAGCCCCACTTGGTTGACCAGAGGGCACACCAAACTTCTGCTCACGCGGCATACTTTTGGACTAGAAAATAGTTTGTCAGGCGCCTGTCCCGGGGAGCTGGTGTATGTATGAATGGTCATACTTGGATGTGAGGTGGGCGGGCATTGTGTAGGAGAGGCTTCGCTGTGTGTCTGCCTGCTAAGATCGGAACCTCTCCGGGAGGTTTGGGACCTGGGAGTCTTTTGCTGGAGACCCCAAATGGACCTAGGTCTCTGGGTTTTCTTCTGGGTGACCTAGATGTGTTTTTTATGTTTTGTTGTGTTGTCCTTGTTCGGACTCTGTCTCGAGTCGGCCACCCCCACCTATGGTGTATGTGCTTCAGAATATACATACATAGACTTTTGGCAGCCCTCCCAAACTTAAGGCCTCCAAAACCATCTCTTGACTTCCTAGGGTTACTTATTAATCTTTTCCTATTGTTTTGTTATATCCGGACAACATTTTAGCCATCCAACTGAACGTTTGGCTGTCAAAACAAGCCTTCTAGCCAAGTGGCTAATCTTTTGTTTTTCTTATCAAACATTTGGGTGTCTTACTGAATTTTTGGCTACATAGACAAACTTTTTCTCATATGTACACAGTTTTGGCCTTTCGATGTACTTGTGGCCACCTGGACAAACTATGGTGGTCTCGATTAATTTTCAGCACCGTGACCACACTTTGGCAGCTTGGCAAAATCTGTGCTGCATAGATGAACTTATGGCAATTTTGTGTCGAAATGCTGGCCGTACATCCAAACTTATTATAACCTATCTAACCTGACAACTATTTTGCTGTCCTGTTGAGCTTTTGGCTACCCAGCTGAAAAGTTGCCTACCTAACTGAATATGTTATCACAATTCCGAAATCTTGGTTATTCTGCTAACGTTTGAATGTCGATCCTATTTTTTTATAAATCACTGAACTCATGCCACAGCCTTTTTATCACCTCTGTTAAATTTTGGGGTGATTGGTCGCCCTGATGAGGTTTTGGCCGCTCTCCCAATCTTTAGACTGCTCAACTGAATTATTTAATGCATAAATATTTGTTTAGCCATCCGGCTTATATTTTCATCCCTATGTACTTTTGGCCACCTACTAAGATTAATTGACGCCCAACCAGTCTTCTGATTATCTCGCCAAACTATTCAAACTATTATCCTCTCGGTTGATACGAAGGCAGTAGGTGTATGGAGAAGTATGACAGCAGGGGGATAAAATGGTGTTCGCACAGTGAATGGTTAGCTACTGGTTGTATTTTTTCCTGTTAGCCAGTCCTCAACCCAATGAATTACAATAAGAGCATTTCCTGGATTTGTTATTTATTCACTACTATATTATTGTTTAGTATTCATTATGAAGAAGCTAATACATTAACTGTGACATCTAAATTTCAATTATTTGTCCATGAGTCCTAATGTACACTTATAAGCTCGGGATTATTACCTCCACCAACGAAGTTGAATGGATGTTGTTTTTACCCCCGCTTGTTTGACTGTAAACAAGATATCCCAAATCTTATGAACCGATTTTCAAGAAATTTGGTGGGCAGATAAAATATGGCCGAAGGAAGAAGTTATTTAAATTAAGCAGTAATCGGTAGAGCGCATACCTCCACCACCATAGGCGGAGGTATGCGCCCTCCCGAGCACCCCTCTATCTATTATAATTTATATAAACTGCCAGAATAGATAACAGTTGAGGTAACAATCGTGTGTTTTTGTTTCAGCATTCTATTAAGAACTAATTCAAAGTTTAGATAAAGAATATCAAATGCTCTATTTTCAGTACTATGTATCGCCTTAAATTTCGTAATGCAAGGAAGAAGCCTAATCATACTCATGTTGAGTTTGCTAAGTACCTCCGTGATTGTTTGTCTCGTTGGCTTTTCAGTGAAAATGTAACCAATTTAAATGAGGCAATTGAGCTATTCCTCCTAGAACACTTTACCAACAATGTCGACAGAGAGATTTGCCAAAAGATCCGTGAGAAGTGCCCCGGTAAGCTGTCTGATGCTGCCGTGTGGGCTGACGATCGAGTGTTGGCAACCAAGGGTTTTACTGATCGTGCCAGATATGCCCCCCCCACGACTGCACGTGACGAGAAGTTCCGAGCAGGTGGAAGTGGAGGGTACAGTAATAGTGGCCCTGGTCCCACACGTAATAATAATGGTGGAGACAAACAAAAATCACCAAATTCAGCCCAACCTGATTCCAGTGTTGTTAGGTGTTATGGGTGTAAACAGACCGGACATATTAAACCAAACTGTCCCCAGGCTAAGTCTTCTGCAGCGCTTGCTAAGCCTGTGTCGTTAGTGGTTGGTATCCAGGGAGGAGGAGATGAATCTTTGTTACCGAGGTTGGAGGCAGACCGAAGGGTGAAGCATGGGGTGCCAACGGCCGTGGCACAGCCTGCCCCCGACAAAGTGTCTCAACTAGGTACCATTGCAGGTCCAGAAGCCTCGCTCGCTTGGTGCCAGGCTTTCGTTCATGAGGGTGAAGTAGAGCTGTGTGGGAAGGTGTATCCAGTCAAGGTTCTTAGGGATTCAGGAGCTAAGCAGCCCATGTGTTTGAACTTGACTGGGAAGCCTATAAAATCTGACGAGTTTGTGTTATGTCGAGGTGTAAACACTGAGGCCTGTTATAGCCTCGTTCCTGTTCATCTTAGGTGTCCTGTAGTCACGGCGACGGCGAAGGTAGCGGTCGTGGACTCATTACCTGTGGAGGCGATTGATTTTCTGCTTGGAGCAGATATGGCAGGGAGTAGAGTCTTTCCATCTCCGGTAGTGGTGTCGGAGCAAGTACAGTCGGAGGAGAGGAACAAGGAGGCTAAGAAGCTGCCTCCCGATTGGTTTCCGGTGTGTGAGGGCATGAGATTTATGGCCCAGGTTGCACAGCCGGAGGAATTGTTAGGGGAGGAGATAGATCTGATCGAGGGGATGCACAGTAATGAATATGCATCACCCATAGATTCGACTGATCTGCAGGGTGCCGAGGGTGTGCAGGACGAGTAGGAAAGTCAGCGGAAAGCTCCTTACTCGTTTCACCCGGTGCCAGAGGTGATACTGAAGGGAACGATTGAGTCCCTACGGGAGGACCGGTTGATCCTGTATCATCGAATAAGACTGACTTGGAGGCTATACCTAATCTTACCACCGTGGCACCGGGGGAGATTGGTGAGGCACCGCAGAGTGATGCTTCATTAACACACTTGTTTTCTAAGGTCGGGAAAGTACTCCAGACAGACGTAAGACCCATCAGCTCTGCCATATTAACATGTTGAAGAGGTACTATCGTGCGGCGGGCACACAGGCGATGTCACCTAAAGGGGCTAGCCGAGAGAGTTGCCTGGGCGCCGATCAGTCACATCCTGGTGTTAACGGGGAGTTGTCTGAGGCAGTTTGTGCTACTGTATCCGCTCAGAACGGGTCAGTAGAGAAAGTTGAGTCAGAGACGGTCAATTTCTTGCCTATGTTTTTGACTGGCGAGTTGGAGTCGGAGGTGCAGGGTGAGCCCGGGCCTGGTGGATGGTGGTTGGATAACCCGGGTCCCGGGGCTAGAGGTTCATGCACTGTGGGAATGCCAGGCAAGGCTCCTGCAGTGCCTCTCAACCCCCCTCTGCACTCTCCCCAATTCTCCGGTCCGAGGGACCAGGATGCCGTGTTTCGTTGCCCTGTCCTGGTTGTAGAAGGCATGAAGGAGGAGCAGGAGCTCTTCCCAGGTGAGGCTGTGCCGGCTGGGACATGGGCCGAGAACGGGTACCTGGCCCTGCGGGAGAAATTTACCCATTTACCTCCGGAAAGGGTTGAGGAGATGTTTACTACCTTGTGGGCTTATCCACACGTGTTCGGGGATGCACCCGGTTTGACATCTTGGGCGGTGCATAACATCGATGTGGAAGAGAACAAGCCTATAAAATTACCACCTTGCAAAGTAAATTTACTCTCCAAGACAGATACCTACCCTTTACCGAGAGTTGATGACTCGGTAGACAAGATTGGGGCAGCCACGTTCATCACAAAGGTGGACTTAGTTAAAGGCTATTGGCAAGTCCCACTACCAGAACGTGCCAAGAAAATCGCTAGTTTTGTGGTGGGTGGAGGAGTGTATCAGTGCCAGGTAATGCCTTAAGGCTTGAAGAATGCTCCCGCCACATTTCAGCGGTTAATGGACAGGGTTGTGCATGATGTCCCCAATTGTTTAGTCTACATAGATGATGTTGTTGTTTATGACACAAATTGGACCGACCATTTGGCCAATGTGGGTGAGCTTTTCCGGAAGGTGTCTGAGGCTGGTTTAGTGGTCAACCTGGCAAAGTGCGAGTTCGTGCAGGCTCGAGTGCAATATCTGTGTTATGTTGTTGGCCACGGCCAAGTCTGTCCCCCTCGGGCAAAGGTAGAGGCTATCCAGAGTTTCCGAGCACCTCATAATAAAAAAGCCGTACAACGTTTCCTTGGCATGATAGGCTATTATCGCTGGTTCATCAAAGGATATTCCACCGTGCTTGCCCCATTGACAAATTTGCTACAAAAGAACAAACCATTTAAATGGACAACAGAGTGTGAGCAGGCTTTCAAAGATGTCAAAAGCCTCCTCTGTTGCCATCCTATATTACGTGCCCCAGAGAGTGGCGATGGGCTGGTCTATTTGGCGATGGGCTGGTCTATTTGGCGATGGGCTGGTCTATCAGAGTGAGACCTGAGCGATCTCTGCCATACCCATAGCTTACTCTGACTGTTCCTTTTACTTATATATTTTCTAAATCTCAAGTGACGGCGTCTCTTCCGTGGATTGACCTCCCAATCTACCAAGATTGGAAGCTAAAGCGTCACATTATTCCTTTGCCCCTCAACTTTCTCTTCATAATTGCTGAGGGGCACAGGGCCCTGGGTGGGGCTTTGGTTTCCCGGGCGTTTACGCACCCTCTCAGCTCCCCGCCATGGAGTGGCTTCGGTCACCCAGGCTTTATTGTGGTCGGCAGGGAGGGTTCTGTGGGGGCGCTCGTTTATGGCCTTGGCCTTACTCGGGGCCTTGGGGCTGTTCGGCCAGGCAGCTTGGGGAACAACAACAACAACAACAACAACGTGCCCCAGATTTCAACAGGCCTTTCGTCTTGGCAGTAGACGCGAGCGATGTGGGTGCCGGCTCTGTGTTGATGCAAGAGTTCGGAGATGATGCTGAGCACCCCATTTCCTACTTTTCAAAAAAGTTTAACCGAGCACAAAAGAATTATTCTGTGATCGAAAGGGAGTTGCTAGCTATTATTTTGAGTTTACACCATTTCGCTGTTTATTTGCCACCATATGGGCCCGTGCTCAGAAGCTACTCTGACCATCATCCTCTGCAGTTTCTTAATAGGCTCAGGGACAAGAACCAGAGACTTACTCGCTGGAGTTTGATGTTGCAAGAATATCATCTCGATGTTAGGCACATCCGTGGTGTGGATAATGTCCTGGCAGACTGTTTGTCCCGTGAGTCTTCTGAGGAATGATAGGAGAGCACGAGCCTATTTAGTTAGTAAGTCATATTTACTCATGTTAAAAAATCTATAAAATGTAAAAATACAAAAGACTGTCAATGTACATATTTTGCAGTTGTAAACTAATGATGAAAGTTTTGTTTCAAAGCTTCAAAACTTCCCCCCCCCCCATGTGAGGGCATCACAATGACCAGGGTCTTTTAGGAGTAGCCAGACTCTAGTGGCACCTGACTTCTGACAGCAGCTGTGGCAAGTCTATTAGAAATACCTGGTATTGTAAGTTTCTCTCCGATACCCTTCCAATTACTCATGACTAGTTTTGCCATATCTCTAAGCATTTTTGTCTCAATAAACATTTGTGTAGAATGAGCCAATAGAGTGTTACTAGGTTCGTATAATTATGAAGTTGTGTTTTAGTGGCAACCCTGTAATTTGCAGGCTGGGTGTGGCTGGTGAGGGGAGGAAGGAATGTTGCTCCAGTCTCGCGGTGGGGGAGGCGATGTTGCTAAGCAACACAAGTTTAATTAATTATGTGACCATTGCAAGTTTAGTTGTGTTGCAATATCAAGATGTACTTTATTTTATCTGCCACACTGTTTTAGTAAATTTGTTACACAGTAATATTTTAGTATAAGTTATTCTTGTGAAGTTTCTTAGTGTTATCATATCGTGTGGTGATATCTTGCAACCCCCCTTAGTTTGAGCCTGGCTCCCGCCAGCTTCGCCAGGTCCAGGCCTCATCATTCTCTCGTGGGTGGCCAGACAGTATAAGTGGTGGTAGCTCTCTCTTGTGGCACCCCAGTCGGCCCCTGTTTAGTTTTCCTTGCTTGCATAATAGTAACGTAACGTAATTAACAGAGAATCCTAGACATTCGTTCATTCTTTAATTATTCTTTTCCTCTGATCAGCATTTATTATATTTCCCTTTGTTTCATATGTTCTGTACCTCCGGTGGCTTACGTCGGAATCTGTGGTAGGGAAGAGCTGGGAGGTTTGCCGGGGTCCTTAATAATAAGCTCTGTTAATCCCATAGACAGTCCACACACACACACATCCATAACTCCTACATATTTTTCCCAGTGTTCGTGCATAGGACCCGTTAACAACCTTGACGGTTCTGCCCCAGCACTTGTGTGTTCCCTATCTCAGGTTGCGAACTGAGGCAACGGAGTGTTTAATATTAATTAGGAATCCAGCTTCAGTCTGGACCCCCCCCATAGTTGAGTGAGTGTGGGAGGTGGACTCTAAGAGTTCATTGTTTGGGTGGTACCTCACTGGGGGGCCCAGGTTGAAGCAGGATATACTGGTGTGATATTAGAGGTGGTCAGGGCAACTTGCTTCCACTAATATCACCCCGAGGTTAGTAGTCATATTAGGACACTGCCTTGTATTGTTAGTTCATTATTATGTATGCAATATTATTATGTGCAACTCTCTTGGGTTGAGAGTGGATTACTGTTGGCTGGTTTGCGCACGGTTTAGTCTTGTCGAGGGCGCGCATAGCCTGTTATGCTCAAAGCACACCTGCACTCTTTTTTTTCGTTGATGTCTGCTGGTAGCCTATATTATGTATTTAACTGTTTTGATTATCCAACCCAGCATTGCTTAGCCCGGTGTTGGTTTCGAGTTCTCGTAGCTAGTAAGTTACATGATTATTTCTGTTCTACTTATTATTCAGAATAGGAGCAGGGCAGTGTGCACCTTAAGCCCTGAGAAGAGCCTGGAAGCATTCAAAGTGCTCTTACCTGTTGCGTCGTGGTGTTGTTTGGTAGAGAGACAAGGTGCATTTCCATTAGTAATTATTATTTTTTTTTTTTTTTTTTTTTTTTCTATAATCCAACTACTCCCTCTCGGGCATAGGCTGAGAGCCTGTACATTCCACCACTCAACACGGTGAAGCCCGTGAGGTCTTGTTCCAGTCTGGGGAGTGAGACATGCGAAGCATCCATCATGGTTCGAATCAGGCTCCATCTCTGAAGCGGCCGGTTGCTTCACTCAAGTGCTTCACCGTCTCACCCTCCAAACTCAGACCCTCACTCTCAGAACGCCACCTATTGAGCAGTGTAGTCACTCACCGTCTCTAAACAACTGAGGTCCAGATTCGTAACAATATATATATATAATTATATATAAGCATACGTGAGTGTGTGTGATGTATGTATGTACGTATACAAATATGTGTGTGTTTGTGTTATAATTATAAGTATTCACACTCACTGTGTTGAAGATCGTCGTGGACCGTGACAACATTCACTCCAGTAAATTCCGGCAAACCCCCCACTGTCACCCCATCGTGCTTATCCACCTCTAGGGGGGTGGGGAGTGGGAGCAAGAATGGCGCATCGCCATTACTGCGAGTGGAAGAGGGGGTTGGCTGGAAAAGCGACACCAGTGATTCGTTACACCCTCTCCACCCATCGCCATCGTCCACTGTAACGAGTAGGTTGTGGCCATGTCGTTCCGCTCGTACCGTGTGCCATTCCCCATCCCCCAGTGGTCGGCCATCCACACACACCGAACGTGCCACCAGTCCTGCACCGGAAACCGATGCGCAGGCCATCCCTGCTCGTAACTGAAGATAGGAAAGAGGTTAAAAATTACACAATGAAACATCTCATATTATTCGGAAGGGAGTGGGTTATATATGTAGCTAAAGGGAAGTTGTGTTTGTTTGATAAAGTATTTACTTGCATGCAGAGTAACTTACATGTAGACTGAATGCTGCAGCACGATGATGGGCGGCCAGGTGCACAAGCAGCCCTTCTCGTTGTCCCCTAGTCCGCACCTGCACCTGCACCCACACCCGCTGTGGCGCCGGTGTGAATGACAGCGCCACCTTCAGGTACGACGACATCCCGAGACTGGCTGGCACTGTGGGCGTATGGCACCCCAGACCTGTCCATCCTGCATCACACTGGCACTCAGGAAGGTTCAGCCCCCCGACGCAGCGTCCCCGGTAGCCACATCCCCCACTAGGGTCCCGGGGGCAGCTCTCCTCCTGGATCCGGCAGCCCGGCTCACTGGCCCGGCTGTATGCTGGCTCCCCCAGGTCCACCAACTGCAACATCAACCATTTCTCATTCATGCATTAGGTCTTGAGTATTGAAAACACAAATATATCTCAAATAATCTAGCCATTATATCTTGTGTTCGTTCCTACAAAATCAATTTTCATAATATATATCACAGTATTGACAGTAGTTTGTGGACAAAAATGCTTAATATTCTATGTGTGTTTTGTTTCCCAATCTGTAGACTCTTGATCCTAATTGTGAAGTTGTTGCACATCACCTAGCTTATATTTGGTTAGGTTCGGTTATACTAGACTAGCTTCAGAGACAGTTGGATAGGAGACAGTATGGTAGGGTATTTAATTTAGATTTCAGTGCTGCACTTGATTGAGTAAATCACAGCCGGTTAACCCATAAACGGCGGCAAAGCTCTTAAGAGGTTTTGCTGGGCGACGGCGGCAAAGCTCTTAACACCTTATTGGCGGGCTAGGTGGTCTATTTGACCGTACCGCACAGCGGGGGGGGTTTTACCCTAAATAGGGTTGTTTCCATGCTCATTTTCATGCCTAAATAAGACCAAGAGCGTAAAACAAGTATCTATCCCTGAAAGGGCGTAAACAGAGCTTTCCAATGACATCCGAACCATCCTTGTACGGCCACTGGTTCTCTTGCAACGATTTTGCAACACGAGTGCAAAAACTCTGAAATAAGGTAATTTCCTTACATAATTCCCTGTGTAGCGATTGAGAAAGGGGGGAGGAAAGTAGAATATAGTTCAGTATGTCCACGGAGGTCGTGGGGAGCGGTCATAAGGTTACTACGCTCGTCCCACCGCTCAGCTCTCTCTCTCAGCAACATTACGTGCTGAAAATGGCGCTCGACAGCTGTCGTGCACTGCCACTTAGTCCAAATTTATTTCACTCGACATATGTTGCGCGCCGCCAGTTAAGGGTTAAGAGGGAGGCCTAAAAAAAACATTTAAACAGCCCCAGCATCACTAAATAATTTTGTTTTTGGTTCCCCTATACCTCATATCACTCCTCCACATCCCCTCCTTCCTCCCTTTCCCCTCCCCCTTCAATTATCACCTATTTTCCCTGTTATTCCCTAATTCGTTGGTATATTTTTGTGCTAACATTAGCAAACTGTGTGGAGGATGTGCTTACGTGCCTAGAGGGTGTGTTACATAACCAAGTGTGTGTATGAGGTAGGCTCAGTGTGGCTTGAGGCCTCGTGGAGGGAGGGGTTGCCTCAATTTTCTCCATAATTCATGAATGGGCTGGTCCATCTATATTCGCGATTTTGACCAGAAACATTATATTTTCACTTGTTTTATTGTTGTTACAGGTTACTATCTTCATAGTGAAGGTAAAATAGGCTCATATGAATAAATAATAACTATATTTATCGGAAAATGACGATTATAGGCCTGATTGGAGCCTATATGCTTGCCCATGGGGACCGGGTTCAATACCCCCCCCCCTCTCGCCCTTACCGGGTTAATTAAATAAATAAGTAATTGGGCATAAGTGGCAAAACTTTCAGAGTTTGTAGTGAATTCCTCGCAAATTGTATGAATGCAGAGTGTAGTGGTTGACAAGAGTTTAATGATCATGTTGGAGATGTCCTTGGTGTGCACCAGGTGTGTATTCTGGGCCCTCTTCTGTTTTGTCTTGTATACTTGGAATCTGCTTGACGCAGTGAAATATAACTTTTTGGTTTTTCCAATTAATACTCTTATGGCAAATATGTATAGGTCTTTCTTCTGTGTTGGAGTTCTTCAACAGAGATCTTGAATGGAGATCATTGCTTTGGTGTTCTCATTGGAAAATGTTGTATAATGCTTGTAAAACTGAAGCCATTAGGTTTAGAACATTTGACCCATATTATGGTGATCTAAAAGGGTAGGCTGAACCTCTGCGGAGCCCAAAAATCTAAATTTCAATTTGTTTTGTTCTTGTTCTAAAATGCTTCTTTCAACATAGGAGAATAGCATAGGAGGGAACAAAAAAACATATCGCATCCATAAACCCCCGGGGCGGGGGTTCGCCCACGACCCCAGAGAAACAAAAATGTTTGCTTTCAGCCACCAAAATAAAATGTTTGTGTCTTTTATCTAAAGGGCTTCTGTAAGCAATCGAAATTATCATATGAGGGCATAAACACCCATATGACATCCCTAGCACTCCTCTGGGGGGGCCCCAATATAATGGATTTTGGTAAAAAATGGTGTGAAATTATTTAATCATGAATGCCCCTGACAAAATTTTAGTTTAGTTGGTCATAAAACTCGATCTTCTATGAGCGCGCCATGATAGAAAACGTTCTCTAAGGAGGCCTAACTATTATATCTCCCCCAAAATGGTATTTGTCTGCTGAAAATCTAAGAATTTCAGTGGCCAGCGATCATATATTGGCACTTACGAGTGCATCTATATTTTTTTGTATTGCTCAAATGCATTTCCCTTCTAAATACTATACATAGGGGTATATAGGAACGCCTGTACGTTTAGATAATGGACGTTTTGCCGAAAAAATCCGAGTTTTGACCATTTTGGTGTTACAATCAGATGTACCCCAAAAATAATTATATAATATATTTTTTTCAGCCCCTTCTATTATTCAATATGGGTAAACGAAAATGCTACATTGTAGGGGATGCTTGTAGAATACGCCATACAAAAATTGCGGGAAATTTGAAAATTTTTGAGTGACTAGATGATTTTAGAAATTGTGCAATGAAATTCTGCGTTCGCTCGCGCGCGCGCGCACATAGAGAGATTATTTTTTCAGCGAGTCTTAGTATTTCCATTGGTAATAAGATGGTATAATGCCAGAAACACAATCTCTTATACAGGATGACTTGGGGGTCAATGGTTCAGCCTTCAAAAATGTAATTTAATTTTAATTACCAAAAAGTATTGCCACCTTGACATTCTTGGTATGGAGCTTGATCTTAACCCAAGTCAGAAGGCTAATACATTTTGTATTTCTTGCGCTTTAAAAGTGCTCCCAGGGTGACGAGATTTCACCAGATTAGGTCAGCTGTGTGAGCTAAGCCAAGCTCAGTCCTGTGTAATCCATCCAAGCAGGCGCATGCCTCTTCAGGCACTCATAGTTTAACACTGGGCTCAAACACATACAGTGTCACTTCATGTAGTAGCTGTGATGGACATGTAGCAGTTACGAACATCAGGTTTGTGTCTACGCACAGCTCTGATTATGAGCTTTAGTTCACATGTTCTGTTTTCACAAAACACTTTCACAAATAAATAGCGGATTGAAAAAAAACTATAAACATTGAAACAAGATCTCTCTGAAGAGGTTAGACTTACGTTTGAGAAGCACATTAGGACGATGGTGTCTGGAGTCTTTCAGAAGAGAGCCCTTTCGAGGAGGACTAGAAGTTTGCTTTATCACTCTGCATTCATGTTGGGGTACTATCATACTTTTGTGCTCATCCTTTCATTTTAGAGAATTGGTTGTCTGGCTGTGGGTCTGCTGATTATGATTATTTGGTGTTTCGGTTCACTTTGTGCAGTCAGTTGAGGGTCTCTGACTGACCTAGTTCTGGCATTAATAACCCACAGACATTGTGTGACTGGTCTGTATGGTTTTTTTCTTTTATTTTCTGTGTGAATGAGGGAGGCAAAAGACAGAACTGCCTGGAGTGCCTGCCTCCATAAGAGCTGAATAAGTGACAGAGCCAAAATAAAGGGACGTTTGAGCCAAAATGCCTGGACACACAGAGTTTGAAGCAATTTAAGTCAAAGGAAGAGGGAAAGGTTGATTCTGGGATAGAGTTCCAGAGCTCAGCTGTTGAATGGAAGAAAGATTGAGAATAGTGTTTCACTCTTGGGTTGGAGAGTTGCACAGAGTAGGGGTGGAGGATTGTGTTGCAAGATGGGACGTGAGTTAATGAGACGGAAGGCTTTCCTTTCTACTTTGTCCAGAAGTGCTGTGTGAGAGGATCCCCCCCCCCCCCCTCCCCACACACGTGTGAACAATACTCAACACATAGACGCACTGTGCCCCTGTACAGAGCAAGAAGCTGCGCAGGGGTAAAGAACCCTCGGAGGCGGTTGAGCACACTCTTTCCAAGAGATATCAATAGAAAAAGAGACACTGAGAATATTAAGAGAAGATGAAGGGTTAACTTGTATGTTGAAGAAGAGTAGCTCATAGTTTTCTGGAAGGGGGCGACGAGTAGACTGATGGAGACATTGAGTTTTTGAAGCATTGAAAGTAACAAGGTTTTCTCTGCTCCAGTTAGAGATAGTAGAGAGATCAGACGATAGGTGCTCTATGGCCTCATTACGTGAGTTTTGGAGTTCCTCCTGTGTATGTTGTTGAGGAAGTCTAGTTGATTAGTGTACCGTAGAGTCATCAGCATATGAGTAAATGGGGCTGGGGTGCAGTTGAGAAGGTCGTTAATGAATACAAGATCTACATTAATCCCAAGTATTTCTGGTATTCTGGTTTGCCTCTGCTTGCAGCTCGGCGCAGCATTGTCTTACACCATATTGTGTTAGGATATGGAATAATTTGTCTTCTGATATATTTAGAAGAAAACATTGAATATGTATAAGTCTGTGGCAAATAAGGTATTACTTAGTACAGCTGGCTTTTATCTTTCATGATTTGTGCTTTGGGTGTTTTCGGAATTGTAATGAACTATTAATCGATTTTTCTATTGTTCTACTCTGGTCTAATCCTCTACTTTCATAATAATAAAAATTAGCTTAGATGATTGAGAATTAAGGTGTTAATACGACTGAAGAAAAATGATGCGATGTGATTCTCACCTGACCATTGAGAGTGAGGTGGGAGATACAGCCTTCTAGTGGGTGGGGTACAGGTGTTGTACTCCACCCATGGTCCTCGGGGTCGGGCGGGGTGTGTGCCAGGCCGCCCACTTGTAGGGGCCACCCACCCCCCGCTGCCCACGACACACCCTCACTTCCACCACCCTTAGCCTTGGTAGTAACCCATGATGCCCTTGTCAGACAGTGGGTGTCATCAGTAGCATTCTCCCAACCCTGCCCACATAGATCCACCATCATTGATACACCCTGAAAATATATAAAAATTATCAAAATGTTTATGTTTACTTCCATTAACATAATATGTTATTAGTAGCAACCGTATCTATGTATTGCATTGAGAAAAGTATGTAACCTGTTATTTTGATTAACAATGGGAAATAGTGTACATTTTCATAATCTTCTGGTTACAGCCCTGTCATCTGCTTTGTAAACACTGTTGTTCCCCCCAATTAATAACATTAAACTAATCTGAGAGTTATTGAGTTACCTGTGTGTTAATGTGAAGATGGATGTGGTGCCAGTCGCCATCACTTAGTGTAGTATTAACAATAAGCCTCAATGGACCACCCGCACCATCTACCAATGCTTGTGGTTGTCCGCCTACCAGCTGCAGGGCCAACATGGGTGTGGATGGGCGGCTCGGGTGTCGTGGGTGAGGCGCCATGGGTCCAGAGTACAGTAGGAGGGCATTTGGTCGTCGAGTCAGAACCTGGCAATTGAGATTCAATCCTCATTTTTCAAGTCTAGTTGATTCAATGTTCTAACAGGAGAATAGTACAAAAACACGGATGATTGACCAGAACGATGAATATCATTATAGATGGTTATTAAATATTGCACCAGTATCAGCATACAGCTACACATTCAGTAAAATATGTAAATGCGTGTTCTGGGCTTTCTACTATTACTGTATATACAGTACGTATCGGTAACAGGTATTAGAAGAAATTGTTAGGCATCAGAAGATTTTTATGAGCAGTTAACCCAGGGACTGCTGCCAGACTCTTAAGAGGTTCTACTGGGTGAATGCATCCAGACTCTTAAGATCCAAGGGATAAAATAAAACTTTCAAAACATCCCAGTGGCACTCAAAACAAAGCAATTTGTGATTAGGTGAGATAATTCCCCTCCATTACTTTCTACCACTCCTACACATATGTCCCAACCACCCACTTCCCCTCCTCCCCCCCTTTTTCCCCCCTCCTCAATTATCCGGTATCTTCCCTATTATTCTCGATATTTATCTAATAGTTTCGTGCGACGATGGCTGGGAGAGAGGGGGGAGGATGGGGGAGTGAATCTCTGACCCTGTAAGCCAGTCTGAGAGCTCCCCTTGTCTGTCAGTAACATGTGAGACAAGAGAGAGAGAGGGTGTTTCTCTCTGGCCGGACAAGGTCAGATCATGACCTTGGGGCTAAGATATATGATTTTCACCAGCCAATTGCTATTACCACTTGTTTTATTGCTTTCCAATACACATACATAAATAAATAACATTATAAGACTGAGTGCTCCACACATACATGCAGTTTCAGTCTCTTGTCCTAATGGCGGCATTCCAGGCAACCCTGTTAAGAGGTGCTTCACTTGTCAAGTTTTGACAATATCGGCACGTATAGTCTGATCCCAGGTCTTTCTCGGTCCACCCTTTGGTGCAGCTCCCTCCACAATCACAGACCTGCATTTTTTCAATCAAATTTGTTAATCTATTCTCTCCACATGTCCATACCATCCCAGTCTACTTGTACGCATCTCCTCGCTAATAGTCTTTATACCTAAACGTCTCCTCAGCTTATCAATTGTAATTCTATCCTGTAGCCTGGCCCCACACATCCATCCCACCATTCTCATCTCATTATGTTCCACTCTGTTGACATCATCTACTTTAACGGCCCATGTTTCTGAGGCATCGTCATTGCACTTGTAACACATGAGGCATACACCTTTCCCTTCAGGGGGAAAGGCATTCTTTTCATGGTCAAAATTGGCAGCAGTTCTCTAAACTTCCCCCAGCCACATCTAATTCTAGCGACAGTGGCAGCCTTGGCCCCACCACCGGCATAGATGGTATCTCCTAGGTAACAAAACTTGTTCACCAGCTCCAATGACTCATTTCCAAAATTCACAGCCACAGGATCATCATTTAACACAAGCTCGCCTTTGCATACTACGCACTCAAATATTTTTATTTCTGACTTATCCTTCGGCAGGGGTCCTTATATTCTACTACAGCGCTTACTCCCATGGAGCACCCAACAGATACTACATCGAATCGAGTTAGTGCTCACACCCTTTCCACACTCTGCAAATGGGTATGCACCGCTCTTTTCCACATTGCCTCGTCTCAATCGAAAATGCAAAACCTTGGTTTTGTTAATATTGACTCTTATCACAGGGGAGGTGTGGTGGAGTGGTCTTGCCACTGGCCTGGTAATCCAAAGGTCCCGGGTTCAAATCCCGATGTATCAATGGGAAGATATTATTGGGATGGAATTTGTGCTGTACCTAGTATCAGTGCATTACCACAAGCCCACCGAAACGTCAATAAAATACCCTCATTGTTCCCTGATTAAATAGCAGTGTATGAATATTCCCATATTCAAAATATGCTATAGGGGTGCAATGCCTTGTGAGTTATCTGCTCAACAGGTGGCGTTGTGTGTGTGTAAGTGTGAGAGTCCGAGTGTAGGGGGTGAGACAGTGAAGCACGGGAACGAGATGGCTTCAGAGATGGGGTCGTTTCGGGCCATAAGTGAGCACCGTGCCTCATGTGAAGGCAAGATGGCAGGTGCTCGTTGTGCTCTACGTGCTTCACATGTCTCACTCCCTAGACTGGAACAAGACCTCACGGGCTTCACTGTTCATTGTAAAGCGGTGAATGTTAAGGATCTCAGCCTATGCCCGAGAGGAAGTAAGTTGGAATATAGAAAAAAAAAAAAAAAAAAAAAAAAACACTTGCTCGCCATGCCCTCTCTCCATCTTCTGAATTTGGCCTTAGCATCTTGCACATTTTCAGCTATTAGGACTAAATCATCTGAATAAAACAGGTCCCACGGGAGTCTAGATTTAAAAACTCTAGGCAGTGCCTCCAGGACCATAATAAAGAGGAGGGGGCTTAACACTGAACCCTGATGAACTCCAACATATGTTCATATGTTCATATTAAAGGTAAAATAGGCGCATATGGACACGTATTATTTATATGTATGGTAAAT
The DNA here is from genome assembly GCA_032716605.1 of Paralithodes platypus. Classification (NCBI taxonomy): domain Eukaryota; kingdom Metazoa; phylum Arthropoda; class Malacostraca; order Decapoda; family Lithodidae; genus Paralithodes; species Paralithodes platypus. The sequence continues at coordinate 29,506,970 of CM064554.1, forward strand.
TGACGATTTTTCTCAAGAATGCACCAAAATTCCTTCGCACGGCTGGCACTTTCAAATACCATAGCTGTGCAGCTTATGAGTTATAATCAATGTATTCAAAGTACCTTGAAGGCGAGGGTGGTAGGTAGACAGGGAGGTACTGATTGAACCCAGGCCCACCCCGTCCCGAAGAAAGACCGGGCTAGGACCTTACACCGGGGGCCTGAGGACCCCTGGGGACAGATACACCTGGGGAAGAAATCTTTATTAATAAATAAGTAAATAAATACAGAAGACTAAAGTAATCTAGATTAATATAAATTGTGGTATGACTGAAAGGATTATGTCGATAGAGCTCTCAGCCTTAGTGAATACACTGTGTTATGTACATGTTGGGTTTTTTTCATATAATTTTTGTTTGTCTTTGCATTGCTATATCATTATATTTATGTTCAGTTTAATCTACAACTTTCAGAACTAAATGCTAAACCATTTATATGTGAAAGCAATGTAAACAGAGAGACAGCATTCATATAAGTAACCATGTATCCCGTTCTCTGTTTTCTTTGAAGGAAGCCAGCATCCTAATAAGTAACCAAGTATCCCATTTTCTTTGAAGGAAGCCAGCTTCTAAAGAAGTAACCAAGTATCACAATCTTCGTTTTCCTTGAAGGATCTGCCCAATGCTGCCGTCCACTCGTTTTCTTTGTCAAAAGGTATGGGGTGGAACCCTACAGACATCACCAGGTAGGTTACCTACCATGTCCAACTTTACTGTTCGATACCTTTGGTTTGTTCTGTAGTCAGATTGGGCAGGGCGGCTCTGTGGGGCGTCCGGGGCCGAGCCAAACTGACCATATTAGCTCAGGGCATAGAGATCAGGGTTTCGTGCATCTATGACCGCCTGGGAGTATATCGATATATTGAACATTGACCTTTATGTATCCTGGTTATAAAGGATACCTTACCTTTGGATACCTTTGGATGTGTTCGCCGCTCTTCTAGCGGCACCAAGGAGCGCGACGCCCCTCGTTATGGGTGGTGATTTGGTACAGTAGACTGTTTGAAGCGACAGCTCGCTCCCTTGCGAGGATGGGCTCGTCTGGCCCTTTTTGCAGTTCGACATTTAGGGCTCTCTTGAAGTTGTCTAACGAGATGTCCCTCATGTCTCTTACTCGCCGTGGGAGTTTGTTGAAGAGACGTGGGCCTCTGTGTGATAACCAGCCCTCTCGCAGAGAGCCCATAGTACCCCTGTTATTCATCCGGGGGATTTCGCATTCCCAGCCTCTCCTATCACTGAATTTCATGACTATCGGAGTATGTAGGTTTGGTACTAAACCCTCTGCGATTTTCCACGTGTATATTATTAGGTAACGTTCTCTTCTACGTTCCAGTGAGTACAGATTCAGTGCTCTTAAACGCTCCCAATAGTGTAGATGTTTTATCGAACTTATATGCCAAGTGAAATTTCTTTGTACACTCTCTACGTCATTTATTTCACCTGCTTTGTATGGGGATGTTAATACGCTACAGTATTCAAGCCGCGGTAGCACTAGAGATTTGAAGAGCGTTATCATAGGCAATATATTACTATGCCACACTATAGATACTTATCACCAGGTATCGAACAGTTGATAACAGAATCCACATCTCATCATCAACTACTTGTTAATTGTACATTATCATTCATATATTAATTAATTATATATATATATATATATATATATATATATATATATATATATATATATATATATATATATATATATATATATATATATATATATGGCATATTGTATAGTGAATTAGACTACGTTAGGTTAGGTTAACAGATGTAAATGTTACTATACGTATCACTAATTACTGACTTCTTGCAAATGTTGTGGTATTCGGTAGTTTAAGCTATAAACATCGATATGTCCCAGATATGCAAACATACTGTACAACAGGCTACTTGTGAATGTGAAGGAGGAATATTATGTGGAAATTGGTTAAATATATTTACGTGCGTACTTTATTTTTAATGAAGCTTCTATTTCTGCTTAACCCCATCCATCATTTATATACATTTCGGGGAGATTTTCACTTAAGATTTGTTTTTTATGGACCCCCTTCTCCCCCCATGTTTAGAACCATTAGTTTTTACATTGTAAAACGTTTGCCCTATTAGTTTAGTGATTTTCAAACCTTTCGCCCCATTTATTTGTCAATTTTAAGACCTTTCGTATCATTTAGGAGTATTTCTTTTCCTGACAAGCCTGCAATTTAGGAGGAACTCGCAGGGGGGTCTTGGGGGTATATACAGTATTTATACTTGACGGTGGTCTACGGAGGAAACAATAAACCTCCCGTTAAACTGAAGTTTTATAATTTGTTAATTATCACCTACTTTTTTTGGTTTGGGGGGGGGGGGGGATTTTGTCTTGATAAATATATTGGTTCGTTATCGGAGCAGCTGGAAATATTTCTTCGGTTTCTTCTGCTACGCACTGGTATATTATATACATACAATACACATAATGACCTTCACAAATGATGTACAAGATGGTTCACATATACAGTATATTCAAATGCTTTCAATATATAGTCTCAGTAGGAAATAACTTGAAAACCATATGAAGATTATTGAAGTGCTAATCCAACATCTTTAAAAATGTATATAGGCACTATATCTAAACACTTCAATAATACAAATCTATATATAAAGATACACGGAAATTGGGACGCCCAATGTCAAACCACCCACTTTCATGACTGAGTAGAAACTGAAGTTCAAGAGGCCTGGGACCCTTGCATACTCTTCCCTCTCTACCCAGGTGCCCTACCTCTCCCCCCCCCCCACCACCAACAAACAAACAGAAAGTGCACTACCATACATATTATATCCTCACAATATTTCACTATCAAAGAACTCATAAGGACTCATTATTTGACCCACAAACCGCATTTTGTGCTATGTGTGTGAAGGAGACAAAAGGAAAAGCTGTTGTAACAAGTGCCCCCCCCCCCCCCCCCATAAGTTGAATGAGTAAAGAGAGCCAAGTTCAAAGTAAGTTATATTCAAATTATCTGGACACACGGAGCTTAAAGGGACACTGACTGCTTTTTTTGGCCTACAAATTCATTCATTCATAAATGTTTAGTTTCCTCACTAGACATCCCTCAAACTTAGAAAAACATCCCCTAGACCCCCTCAAGATAAATTTGTTCATTTTTCGGTAGAAAAACTTCGGCCGGTTCCTCTTACAAAATCGACACCTAAATGGCACGATAGGTCTTATAATATATAATTAAATGGGACGAAAGGTCTTAAAATTGCCAAACAAATAGGCCGAACGTCTTTAAAATCTAAAAAAAACGGGACTAAACACGAGGGAAAAAGGGGACAAGAAAAACGACCGCCTCCCCTTAAAGCGAGTTCCAAAGCTTACTTGTTGAGTAGAAGAAAGATGGGAAAATCCATTCAATCTTGGGTTAGACATTTGTGCTGAAAGGCGGGTGCCCTCCACCGCAAGGGAGGAGGTATACACATTTCGCATCTTCATCTGCTCAGAGGGTTATTATTGATGTTCATAGCTTGACTTTTCTATATGCCAATACCCCAAGTGGTCAACTTCGTACCTGTTTCCGTGTGTGGCCCAGACGCAGCGACCCCCATTAAGACAGGTGGAAGGGGTACACGCTCCCCTGGGTTCTTGGGTGAGACAGGGGGCGGGTCGGCTGAGGCGTGGGGTCACCAGGGAGGTACTGTTGGTGTCCACTACCTGGGGGGGGGGGGGGGGGGAGGGAGGTGCATCAGAAATGAGAGAGACAATGAAACATTAATACATGTCGATTTATAATGCATTTTTCCAGCGTGGTTATTAGGAAATATAGAATGTTGGTGTGCTATTTATTGGATTAAAGAAAAAAATAGATACACAACTATATAAATATACCCACCTCATACGGCACATAAGTAGATTACAGAATTTACTATAGTAAGGAGTTCTGGGACCGGGTAATCCTTTGCTGGGGACCCCAAATGGACCATGGGTCTCTGAATCTCCTCCAAGGTGCCCTAGATGTGTGTGAGTTTTTTGTTTTATTTTGTGTTGTGTTGTCCCTGTTCGGGCTCTGTCTCGAGTCGGCCACCCCCAGCTATAGGATATGTGCCTGAGTATATATGTACATACATGCAAGGAGTTGATTATCATAGATAGATTAGTAGAATGTAAAGTAATTACTTTATAATTTCATTGCATCAAAATATTCATTATAATCAGGCCAGAAAACATGACTACTAACCTCTCATAACTCAAAAGGGATGTGAGCAATCGATCTGACATATAGGGAAGAGTCAACCACGAAGAATAATTATGAGGAAATTTGCAGCTTTAGAACCTTCTTGATTTTAAGAGATTTGTGGTTAACAAATCTGGCCTAATTATAGTGAACAGACTAGTGTAATGTAATTTGTATCTCATATAAGGTACCTAAATGAGGTAGTCAAGGTGAAAAGGACAGAAGGAACTTGTATGTTTAGTTATGGGGGTTTGACGCGGGTTTCCCACCATGCACTCCCTGCTCAGGAGTGTGGCTAAGGTGAGTGCCCTGATGTTTCAAGGACTTCAGTGGACAGTTAGCACAGATTGCCAGACAGTTAGCACATATAGCTAGCACAGTTTGCAGGCAAGGGCTCTACCAACCACAATTCGGCATGTTGCACATAATGATCGGATTTTGAACCATGGTTGGTTGTCGGAGGAGAGGGTGTAGTACCTAACTCGGAACACCACTGGCTACATAATACTCCTGACATTGTTAATCATGGAAGGGTTATATCATGATAGCTTAGCTATCCTTTTCATCTTTTTTTATTTTTAAGAGACAATGAACGGAGGGCTTTTGGGGGCTTTCTCTGAGCCTTTTGTTCTGTTATCGCTGCTCTTTCAACGTTTATTCGTTTTGAAGAGTTATTTTCTCATGATTAAGCCTTTAGGTTAGCTTTTTGAGGGGTATAATTAATTTTAATTAATTATGTGTGAATGATTTTGTGTCCCCTTTTCTTGCGCTCCCTGTGGGTTAGTGTTGCACACTTCCCGGGAGTCCAAGGAAACGTCCTTACGTCAGGATTGGTTTGAGAGTAGGGTTGTTTTCACTCGTTGTTGTGCTTTTTCACCGAGTGGACTCCTCGTTTGACCCGCCGGCCTCTGTTCTGCGACCTTGGGTCCGTGCCGCCGTGCCGCCGTGAGGCTTTCTTACTCTTTTTCCCCCGTTCTTGTGATCTTTGTGGTAGTGTGCCACTATCCCTCCTTCCGGCGACCTTGCATGGCCGGCGGAAAGAGATACGTTCTGTAAAGATAATGATTTTGGCGTGCCGCCCGGCCATTGTTGTGTTTACCCCGTTTTTGCAGCGGCTGTGTATGTAAACGTACCGGCGGCTGCTAGCAATTGTTTTTAATAGCACGCAGATACCCGCCGCCAACTGGCCTAAACAACTATAACCCATGTCATAGGATGGCACTCCGTCTTCTGCGTGAGTCGACGCCTCTAGAGATTTTTTTATTGTTTCTCCGGCGGTTTTCTTAGCAGGGCCGCCGGGTTCAATTTTTGCAAATATTTAGAAACTCTCCAAATGTCCCGGCGTTTGTGCTTACCTACATATCTCCCGACGGAAATTGCTACTTCCTAAAAGGGACCTTTTACTCGGCCCGCCGAGGGAACTCGCCCTGAACGATAGCCTAGCACAATAAGCTTACCCTCTCCGACATATGACGCGAGTTTGAGCCTTTTACAAATGTTTTAACCATCAGGAGTATTTAGAAACCTTTAGTTTCGTTAATTCAACCTCTCCTGTTATCTTTGAATTAGCTGTGGGCAGAAAACTAATTTTGGAGAGGTCATTTTAAGAGTAAGAGATCTCTATTTCTTATAACTAATCTGGCTACCTCTGGGTCATATGAATCTGAAAGGGTTAATCGCTCAGCGATTCCGTCTTAGTGAGGAAGTCTATATCACCTGGACATTTTTTGTTTCTTTTTTTAAGAGACAATGAACGGAGGAAGGAAAAACACAGATAAAACAAAAAGGTCCATGTGCCTCAAGGCATCCTCAATTCATAAAACTTTTGTAACAACTGGATTTAAACTTTTGTAGATTGTAAGTTTGTGGAAAGCAACTCGAGGGAAGTGAATTTCAAAGAGTAGTAGTTCTAGGGATAAATTAATTTTGATAAGCAGAAGTTCTGCATTGTGGAGGAGAAAGTGTAAATTCATGGGCGCTCTCAGCTGCCCTAGTTCTACGGGGAAAGATGTGGAGAGGCGGCACAATTGAAGCAAGTTCCTCGGAACAATTGCTGTGAAAATATCTGTAGAATAATGCAAGGGATGCAACGTTTCTTCGTATGGATGATGTAGGAAGGTCCTGTGTGATTGCAGGGTCATTGATTAATCTAATAGCTTTATTTTTAATTTTGTCCAACTGCCTCAATGCAACCACTCCACTTCCACTCCACAGAGGTGAACAGTAATCCATCTGAGAATGCACATGACTTTTATATATTACGGCCAACTGCTCGTCAGTGAAGAATTCTCGAACTCTGTACAGGAGTCCCAGTTTTTTAGAGGCATTCTTAGCAATGCTTCTAACATAATGTGTCCAGCTCAAGTTAGTAGTTAATGTTACACCGAGAATGTCAATACTAGGGGAAGTGGGAATATTTACATCATTAAAAAATATATGGGAGTCAGTGAGATTCTGTCGGTTAGAAAATTGAATGAACTTGGTTTTCTGTGCATTAAAGGAAACTATATTCTTTTGTCCCCATTCATTAATTCTAGAAAGGTCCTGGTTCAGAGAAATTGCAGTGTTTATTTTTGAATTTATAAGATCGGGTTGGGTGAAAGAATTGGTAAATGTGAAGGAACTGTGGAGTGGTGAGTCATCTGCGTAGAAATTTATTGGATTATGAGTGGTAGATATGAGATCATTGATATGAATGAGGAACAGAGTTGGGGCCAAAACTGATCCCTGGGGAACACCAGCATTTATTGAGTGAAATTGAGAATAAAGGCCATCTACCATTACACATATTTTTCTGTTATGAAGATAAGAAGAAATTAGTGGAACTAATGATGCAACGCCGTAGTGTGACATCTACGACAATAAGGATTGATGCCAGACTCTATCAAATGCCTTTGATATATCCAATGCTATTGTATGTGTTTCACCATGTTGGTCTGTAGCTTGGTTGATTTGATGCGTAAGAAGGCAAAGAATGTCTGCAGTTGATCGACATCGTCTAAAACCATATTGCCTATCACTGATTAATTTATTATTCTCAAGATGCTTAATTATGTGATTATTTAATATAATTTCAAAGACTTTACCAAGAGTGGAAGTTATAGCTATTGGTGTGTAGTTTGATGGATCTAAAGAGGCACCTTTTTTAGGAACTGGATGGATGTTTGCTTCTTTCCAGGGTACTGGGAAGCATGAGGTATGAGTACACAGACGGAAATTTTTTGCCAATACAGGAGCGAGCACCAAGGAGCAATTCTTAAGTACTATTGGAGGAATTTCATATGGACCAGGAGCTTATCTACTGAGAGATTCTGCAAAATAGTTTTGACATGTCTGGTGTGGATCTTAAGAGAGGGAATTTCAGGCGAATTAAAATTTAGTACAGGGACATCTTGATTTATTTCATCTAAGGTTGAGTTGGTGGAGAAAATATCCGCAAGAAGGTTAGCTTTACCTCGTGGGTCACTAACAAGATTGCCAGTCGGAGATTTTAATGGTGGAATGGATGAAGCAGTAGTGAAGTTGGATTTGAATAAGTTAAGAATAGACCAAAATATTTTGTTATCATTTGGATTATTTAGAAGTTTATTTGCCTGCTTGTGGAGAAAGTTTGATTTAGCTAGGTTTAATACAGTTTTGGCATGTTTTTGATGTTTCTAAAGTAATTAAAGGCTTCATGTGTTTTTGACCTTGTGTATGCGTTGTAGGCTATTACTTTATGTTCAGTTACTCTAGCACAATTATGGTCAAACACTTTAGGTGAATTAGATCTTTTACTGTACTTTTGATGAGGAAAAAGGATCTGGAGTGCCAGGTAGGCTATCCCTGCCAGCTAACATATAAGATACACCTACCTGAAGGGGCAGTGCAGTGGATGGTCTAGTAGCCGCGGAGGATGGATCGGGAGCCCCTATATCCAAGCTGGGCAGAGATGAGCCTCCAATAGTCTCCAGGCCCCCTTCCTCCCCTTCCCCCTCCTGGGCATGGTGAAGGGGGGCCCTGGAGTTGGAGGTGGCAGCGGTGGGATCCTCAGCTGCCACACTTAAGTTTGTTCGGGCCTCAAGCTATATGAAGAAAGAGGTGTGGATTTGTTTACATGAGCATTTATGAATTGAGATACTTGACTAGTTCTTTGAATTGTAACCTTGTAATAATCAACCTAATGGAGAGTGATTCGCCTCATGAGTCATCATTAGTCATGTTTTAGAACATACAGGAGTTACATAGAAAGTAATCCTCTTATTCTGTAATACAAAGGCCCACTTTCCCTAGAGGATATACCCTTAAACATATGTATTTTTGATCAACCCAAACAGCCCGAAGCCAACTCTCTGACTCACTAGCCTGGTGTGTAGACCCAAGAGTCCCTGAAGCTTGACAGGGTCCATGAAGCTCCCTCCTCTGGCTTCCCTCACACTGATCCACACACACGCAGAGGGCCGCTCCCGGTCTTGAAGGTTCCCGTCTTGGATCTCTGGGCTAAGTTGATCTGGTGGGCTGTGCATAAAACATTATTAAAGCAACGCAAAACATTCGTCTGGCTGACTATTTTAATGATTCTCGAGCTATGGATAATTTTATAGACTAGTAGGCCCTATGTGGGACTTGCCATTAATTAATATAGTCAAGCATTTCAGTCACTGGCTAGTTCATTTCTCTGACACAATTTGAAACCTGAACTATAGTGACAAATCACAACAAGCAAATAAGAACACTGCTGAACTAACCTTTGAGACAAAGCAGGACTACTTTGTGTTGTAGGTGATGGTAGGAGGTGGTGTTCCCTGAGGCCATATACACTAACAACCTCCACGGTGTGACTATTAGTCTGTGGTTCCATCACTTCCCTCACGGCATCCAGGAGGCGACCCAGTCCTCCACCCCCTCCCTGTTGGTGTACGAGACAAACAATATATGGTAGAAATACATACCTGTACATACTCACCTTCAGTATATGCTTATACAGGTTTAAATTTTTTTTTTTTTCTATGTGATTGAGGGAGGCAAAAGGCAGAACTGCCTATAGCGAGTGCCTCCCCCATAGTTGAAAGAGTGACAGGGCCAAAATCAAGGGACGTTCGAGCCAAAATGCCTGGACACACTGAGTTTGAAGCAATTTAAGTCATAGGAAGAGGGAAAAACTGATTCTGGGCGAGAGTTCCAGAGCTCAGCTGTTGAGTAGAAGAAAGTTTGAGAGTAACGTTATACTCTTGGGTTGGAGAGTTGCACAGAGTAGGGGTGGGATTGAGTTGCAAGACGGGTACCACGTGCTCTATGTAAAGGAGGTGGTATACACTGGGAAAGCTCTGAGGAACACTGATTATTATAGTAGCGATAGAATAGCGAAAGAGATGCAACATTGCGGCGGAGAGAGAGAGATTGCAGAGAGTTGGTGAGTGGATGGGAGTTAATGATACGAAAGGCCTTCCTTTCAACTTTGTCTAGGAGAGCGGTGTGAGAGGAACCTCCCCACACATGTGAACAATACTCAATACAAGGACGCACTATGCCCCTGTACAGAGCAAGAAGCTGTGCAGGGGAAAAGAACCCCCTAATGCGGTTGAGCACACCCAGCTTCTGGGAGGCTGCCTTAGCAAGACTGGTATTATGGTCCTTCCAACTGAGAGCAGAAGAAAAGGAGACACCAAGAATATTGAGAGAAGATGAAGGATTGATATTTGTATTGTTGAAGAATAAGCGATAGTCCGCTGGGAGTTCCTTACAGGTAAATAGATGGAGAAATTGGGTTTTGGAAGCATTAAAGGTAACAAGGTTTTCTCTGCCCCAATTGGAGATAGTATTTAGATCATAATTTAAGAGTTCTATGGCTTCATTACGTTTGTCGTTGAGGGATTGCTGGCTGGGGCGTTCTGAAAAACTAAAGGAGTAGTGTAAGGTTGAGTCGTCTGCGTATGAATGGATGGGAATTGAGGTACAGTTGAGGAGATCATTTATAAAAATTAGAAAAAGAATAGGAGATAGGACAGAGCCCTGAGGAACACCGGAGTTTATAGGGTGAGGAAGTGAACAATGGCCGTCCACAACCGCGGCTATGGAACGGCCGGAAAGGAAATTAGAGACAAAGGCACAGATGGAGGGATAGAAACCGAAGGAGGGTAGTTTAGAAATTAAAGATTTGTGCCAGACTCTATCGAAGGCTTTTGATATGTCTAGTGCAATAGAAAAAGTCTCACCGAAGTTCCGAAAGGAGGATGACCAAGAGTTAGTAAGATATGAAAGAAGATCACCAGTAGAGCGACCCTTAAGGAAGCCATACTGGCGATCTGAGAGCAGATTATGAGAAGAGAAATGCTTAAGAAATTTGGAAGCAAGAATAGTTTCAAAAACTTTAGAAAGACAAGAGATGAGAGCAATTGGACGATAGTTGGAGGGTTGAGAGCGGTCACCCTTCTTTGGGACAGTTTGAATGTGAGCAAACTTCCAGCATGAAGGGAAGACGTTAGAGGATAGACAGAGACGAAAGAGTTTGCCTAGGCAGGGAGTCAGCACGGAAGCACAGTTTTTGAGAACAACAGGAGGAACACCGTCCGGACCGTACGCCTTATTAGTATTAAGCCCAGAGAGGGTAGAAAGTACATCTTTAGAAGAGATAAGGATATTAGGCATAAGTAAGAGAGAGGAGGGTGGAGAGGGAGGAATAGCACTGGAATCATCCAAGGTGGAGTTTCTAGCAAAAGTTTGAGCGAAGAGTTTAGCTTTGTCAGAGGAAGAAGTGATGGTTGTGCCATCAGAATGGGAAAGGGGAGGGAAAGACGAGGAAGAGAAATTGTTGGAGTGGTTTTTGGCTAGATGCCAGAAAGCTTGGGAAGAGCTAGAGTTGGATAGTTCAGTGCATTTATTATTGATGAAAGAGTGTTTGGCAAGTCGAAGAACTGATTTGGCTTGATTCCGGGCAGAAACATTGGAAAAATGAGAGTCTTGAGTTTTAAGGCGTCGGTACCGTTTGAATGCTTCCTCCTTATTGCGGACAGCAGTAGAACAGGCGTGAGTAAACCAAGATTTTTTAGCATTAGTCTGAGAGAAAGAGAATGGAATGTATGCTTCCATGCCCGATAGGATTACCTCGGTAATGCGTTCAGCACTCTCCAAGGGTCCCCGGCCACGGAAGCAGAAATAATTCCATGGGAAATCAAAGAAGCACTGCCGGAGAGCCTCCCAGTCGGCAGCGCCAAAGTGCCACAAGCGCCGCCGGCTAGGAGGATCGGGTGGCCGTACTGGAGAGATAGGGCAGTTGACAGAGATAAGTTTATGGTCGGAGGAGCCCAAAGGAGAGAAAAGATTGACAGTATAAGAAGAAGGGTTAGAAGTTAGAAACAAGTCAAGAATGTTGGGCTGATCTCCGATGCGATCCGGGATACGGGTGGGATGCTGAACTAACTGCTCTAGGTCATTTATGATAGAAAAGACGTAGTCTTGTTCACCAGGTGGATCAGTAGTGTGAGAGGAGAGCCAGAGAGGTGGTGAACGTTGAAATCTCCTAAGATGGAAATTTCTGAGAAAGGAGAAATGAATAGAATGTGTTCCACTGTAGAGTTTAGATAGTCAAAGAATTTGAAAAAGTTGGTAGAGTTAGGGGAAAGATAGACAGCACAGAAATATTTAGTAAGAGAATGACAGGAAAGTTTGAGCCATAAAGTAGAGAATTCAGAGGAGTCGAAATCGGGAACACGAGAGCAAGTGAGTTTGTTGTGCACATATGCACAACATCCGCCTTTAGCTTTGAAACTAGGATAGAGAAAGTAGGAGGATTTGACAAGTTCAGTCAGTTTAGGAAGGACCAATAGGAATCAATTGGGTACAAACTATCTCAATTTATATATCTGACACTCAAAGATCCTGCCAAAGGTCAATAAAGACTGTAAACGATTACAGTTGAAACCGGATATCCTTGTACTTTTACAATGCTATCTATAACCCCTTCAATCCTATAGTGCTATATAAACATTGTTCTGGTTAGCGATATGTTATTGATCCTGGGAAGGATCACTGTGACTAAACAAAAAATAAGCACATAATCAATTGCCCCTCATATCTTTCTCAAGCTGAATGATACAGACTAACGATAGCCAGAAGGAAATGTGGTTGAAAGTATATGCATATAAGTCAGTACCGTATATGAAGATGCATTCTCCCCATTATATATTGCTATCAATAGTTGATTTTCTTGAGTTTTGGAAGGACCCATAGCATATCAGCATAACATATCCTAAAGAAGAGATAGTTTACCTTAGGCGTCCATCCACGTGTGAGTGTGTGTGGGGTGGTGGGTGTGAGGGTTAGGGGGGTGGCGTGAGAGAGTGTATCATGGGTCAGTAGTCGCACCTCTACTGTCACGTTGGCTTCCACCTCACTCTGCCGCCACGTGCTGTCACTCACCCAGAATTGCAGGAAGTATCTGGCGTGGGAAGTAGATAAACATAGAAGTACAGTTGCCAACAAAAGTTCAGTTCCTCGTTGTGATCTTATTTATGAAAGTAAAATAGTATGAATGAATTGCAAGTGTAATTTCTGTAATATATCAGTCAACCACTGCATAAGTAACTACACTCAAAATTCAATCATGCGTATTACAGTTCTATAAGATTTCAGAGAGGAACGAAACTCATGTGGGCAACCATACATATATTAAAATGGGACCGGCCCATACTCCTAAACCTAAGACCTCATAGAATAATAATGTAGCCATAAACCCCATCGACCCCTACCCACAAAAAAGGCAATGGCGATGAAACAAAGAATATATCGAACACTAAATTCGAGAAAAATAATAAACAGAAATAAAATATATATATACACATAGGACAAAATATATTTAACTCAAAATATGTAACTCAATAAACAATCCCTGTGATGCCCTCACCTGCCCTCCCTGACGAGACTGGAGGCGTATATGTCACCGCGGGTGGGGTGGAGAGAGAATAAGGGGTGGGGGTTGTCACCTTTCCACCTGAAGGACTTGTCGGCCAGGTCCCAATCGTCTGGGTCTTCTACATAGATTCTTCCCAGGGGGGCGTCCGAACCTCCACCCTGCAGTAGAGAGGTAGATAGTTATCGATAAATATAGGTAAAAAAGGTCTTCACCCCAGATGTTGATGTGAAGCGACTTTGTTGTGGAAAATTAATACCATCCGAGGTGAAACCAACGATTTTGGAAGCTGGTTAGTGGATGGTGTTCCGAATGCTAGAGTGCTTGCTTTGGTTGGCGTATGTTATTATGTATTCTTACCCTGTCATCTCTGTTCTATTTCCTAGGTTTTTATTGTATTTATTTCTATGTGAGTGAGGGAGACAGAAGGCAGAACTGCCTGTAGCAAGTGCCTCCCCCATAGTTGAAATAGAGACAGGGCCAAAATCAAGGGACGTTCGAGCTAAAATGCTTGGACACACGGAGTTTGAAGCAATTTAAGTCATAGGAGGAGGGAAAGACTGATACTGGGAGAGAGTTCCAGAACTCGGCTGTTGAATAGAAGAAAGACTGGAAGTAACATTTCACTCTTGGGTTGGAGAGTTGCACAGAGTAGGGGCGGGATTGTGTTGCAAGACAGGTACCACGTACCCTACGTAGAGGAGGTAGTATACACTGGGAGAGCTCTGAGGAACACTGATTATTGTAGTAGCGAATAATACTTGTTGAGTGGGCAGGAATTAATGATACGAAAGGCCTTCCTTTCTACTTTGTCTAGGAGTGCGGTGTGAGAAGATCCTCCCCACACATGTGAACAATGCTCAAGCAAGGACATACTGTGCCCCTGTATAGAACAAGAACCTGCGCAGGGGTAAAGAACTCATTGAGGCGGTTTGAGCACACCAAGCTTCTGGGAGGCTGCCCTAGCAAGACTGGTAATATGGGCCTTCCAAGTGAGAGCAGAAGAAAAAGAGACTCCAAGAATATTGAGAGAAGATGAAGGATTGATTTTTGTATTGTTGAAGAATAAGGGATAGTCCTCTGGGAGTTTCGGACGGGTAGATAGATGGATAAAATGGGTTTTGGAAGCATTAAAGTCAACAAGGTTTTCTCTGCCCCAATTGGAAATAGTAGTTAGATAGGAAGATTAGTGTTCTATGATCTCATTACGTTTGTCTTTGAGGGATTGCTGGCTGGGGCATTCTGGAAAACTAATTGAGTAGTGCAAGGTAGAGTCATCTACGTATGATTGGATGGGACGTGGGGTACATTTGAGAAGATCATTTATGAAAATTAGAAAGAGAATAGGAGATAGGACAGAGCCCTGAGGAACACCAGAGTTGATAGGATGAGGAAGTGAGCGATGGCCGTCCACAACCGCAGCTATGGAACGGCCGAAATGGAAATTAGAGATAAAGGCACAGATGGAGGGATAGAAACCGAAGGAGGGTAGTATAGAAATTAAAGATTTGTGCCTAACTCGATCGAAGGCCTTTGATATGTCTAGTGCAATATAAAAGGTCTCACCGAAGTCCCGAAAGGAAGATGACCAAGAGTTAAGAAGGAAAAACGTTAGAGGAGAGACAGACAATAGAGTTTGCCGAGGCAGGGAGTCCGCACGGAAGCACAGTTTTTGAGTACAACGGGAAGAACACCATCCGGACCGTACGCCTTCTTAGTATTAAGCCCAGAGAAGGTAGAAAGTACATCTTTAGAATAGATTAGGATATAAGGCATAAGTAGGAGATAGGGGGTTAGAGAGGGAGGAATAGCACCGGAATCATCCAAGGTGGAGTTTCTAGCAAAAGTTTGAGTAAAAACTTCAGCTTTGTCAGAGGAAGAAGTTATGGTTGTGCCATCAGAATGGACAAGGGAAGGGAAAGACGAGGAAGAAATATTGTTGGAGAGTTTTTTGGTTAGATGCCAGAAAGCTTGGGAAAAGCTAGAGTTGGATAGTTCAGTGCATTTATTATTGATGATAGAGTACTTGGCAAGTCGAAGAACAAATTTGGCTTGATTCTGGGCAGAAACATAGGAAGAATGAGATTCTTGAGGTTTAAGGCGTCGGTACCGTTTGAATGTTTTCTCCTTGTTGCGGACAGCAGTAGAGCAAGGGTGAGTAAACCAAGATTTTTTTGCATTAGACTGAGAGAAATTGAATGTATGCTTCCATGACCGAGAGGATTACCTCGGTAATGCGTTCAGCACTCTCCGAGGGTCCTCAGCCACGGAAGCAAAAGTCATTCCATGGAAAATCAAAGAAGAACTGCCGAAGAGCCTCCCAGTCGCTAGCGCCAAGGTTGCTTGCTGATCCTCCTTACCCCTTTAACCCTTGTCTAGCGGGGTTTTTTTGGGGCTATTTTGGGCATATTCAGGCCCTCCTGAATGATCAATCAAGTATCTGCATGAAAAGAAATGTATTCAGCAAAACACTAGGCGCTAAAAGCTTCAAAATGAGACCAGAACGAGCTACGTAGCACTCGTCGTTCTCACGCAGTGGTACCACTAACATGGGAGTTTAGCATATAGCGGCATATTTTTTCCCGCTACGCTCACTACTGGCAACACTGCCGGCCTCTCGAGAACAGAGGGAGCGTGAGTCAGTGGGTGGCGGTAAGCCCTGGGTGTCGGACGTGTGGCCTGCTGCGCTCCCAGCCATTTGCACTCGATATTAACCCTTTAAAAGCCTTAATAATGCTCCTAACTTGCTGCAAATTGGAGCCCGACTTAAGGCGGGACCCGCCAGTTAAGGGTTAAGGAAGTGTGGGTTTGGGTACTGACTGACTGACTGATCAAAGGGGCTTACCACACAATGTTGCACACCTGAATTCTCCTTCTCCTTGTGGGGTTTTCCAGGCAAGGCTCTAGTCAACTCATCCTAAGTAGTTTTTGGCATGATGAAGTGACTTTATTCAGCCATGAGCTATGTGTTCTTTCCATTGATCTCATATTCATAGAGTTGTCGCTCACCAGGAAAAATAAACACCTAAATAGCACAAAAGGTCTTACAATTGACAACAAAATGGCGAGAAAGATCTAAAAATCGCCAATCTAATAGGGCGAACGTCTTAAATCTAAAAGAATAATGGGGCTAAACATGAGAATGAATTAACTACATGGAGATGAGCTGCGTGCAAATAGAGTTTAGCCAAAACTGGCACTCACAAACTTTGTAACCAAATTGTCTCGCATCAGGTTCAGAGACTAGAGGTTGGTTTCATATGTAGTCATATTATTGGTAGCAAAATCAGGTTTGCTAGATTTCACCAAAACTGACCACATTTTTTAATTGAGAAAGTAACAATGAGTTAATGCTTTCGTTCAAGTTACAATCTAGGTTCATACCTCGCAATAAGGAACACCATAGCCTTGAAGATCAGTTCTGTAATGTTCTCAACCTGCATAAATATCTAAAGCGCGAAATTGTTTGGAGAATTCGTAGACTCCAATGGGAGGATCAGACGACAATTTATGTCGTGGACTAACCTAACATTATCACACAATCAAGATGATCAAATCTGTTCCATGCCTTATTTTTCACATGTATAAACCGATTGCACCGTTTCATTCAATAGCTCACCGTGTGCCTGAACTTTAGCCTTAGTTCAATAAACATTTAGTATTGAGAAATGTTGTGGAATAATTTTGGACTACTTGATGAGAAACTGCACAATTATTTCAGTCTCTTTCTTCAAACAGACAGAAGGAACACACTGAGATGGAACCGAATAATTGATGTGAATTGTACACCCATGCCAAAAGTGATGTCCCACGAACGTTGTAGAAGTTGATAGTAAAAAATGACCAGGTTCTGATATTGCGGTACCAGAAACTCAGAGGCTGGGTGTGGTGATACCATATTTTAAACATTTTGGTGTATTGGAAGGAAGTATAATATACTTGTGTGGTGTATGGTTAAACAGAGGAAATGTTTCATGAGATATAGTGGAATTACTCTGTTTTAGTGATTCACAAAGAAGGTCAGTACGAGTAACACCTAACATCTCTTATGCTCTACATTCCTTTTGTCTGTTTCTGTCTTCTTGTCGTGTCTTCTCTTAAATCGTATCAAATTGTACTGAATCAAAATCATATTGTATCGTATCATATTGTAATGAATTCTGTCATGTGACCCACCTGAGTCTTCCAGAGGTAGACAGTCTTGGATCCAGGCTTCATGGGGTTGTCGTTAACATCGTCTATAATCAAGGTAACAGTGTGGATGGCTGACAGTCCCTGGGCGTCACTCACAGCCACCCACATTTGTAGTTGGGCGTGCTGCTCCCGGTCAATACTCTTGATAGTCCATAGCTCGGCACCGCCGCGCCCACTGTCTAGGTCTGGTGAAAAAGGAGATGAGATTATAGGATCATGCTTAGTGTGAGTTACAGCATCTCATGATCCACAATTTTCGCTGTCCGTAGTTCAGGAGCTTCTTGTCCCATCTAGAACACATGATCAAATGTAGGTAATTGGGAGACAGGTAGTGCATTCAGAATGAGTCATTATAGAGTATTTACAGAGGGTGACGACTTATGTGAATTGAAAGCCACTGAGATATTTGAGAAGACAGTTACCGGTACGTTGGTAGATGCAATATCAATAGTAGAAAGGACAATTAAATGTATTTTAGACCGTGGCATAAAGCATTGCTGAAATGTATTTATATATTTAAGTATTTACTAATTTATAATTTGTTTACTCCAATTGTGCTGCCAGATTGTTACAGTGTGGAGTATCTATAGTCTAGTATAAATGATAACCATGTAGAAGTCAGGGGCCCATGTATAGTGATTAATGTTAACTTTGACCTAACCCGAATGCTGACTTCAAGACCTAATATTCTTGAATTTATTTGTATTTGTGCTTAACCAAAGGATGTACAGTTTGTAGCACATATTTCGTTCATCAACCATCCCAGAAAAAACGTAACTTGGCAGAGACGCACCCACTCCACATCCCCCCTTCCTCACTCCACCTCTTACCAACAGTGGAATGAAGAGAGGAAAGGTGGGGTGGAAGGCAGAAGGTGGAACGAGGGACGGGGGTTAGGGTTGTGGGAACGGCACAGCTAAAGCACGACCCCATCTGGATAATTGAGGATCGGAATGTGTGGGGCAAACTGTACAGTAGATTTTTATCCATCATTGTCCAAATGAATCCAGTTAAGTCCCTGTAAAAAGGGCATGCCCTAGCCCTGTCAATCAAGGGAGTGTTCAGCGTAAAAACTGCAAACTGCATTGTACCACAAAAAATTCTCTTTTGGTAAAATCTCAAGCTTTCAATGTTAACAAAGAACACTACCACAGCTGTTCACCCATGTATCTTGGGTCTATTTTGTAAACAACAAAGGAGGTGGGTGGGAAATTGGATTAGAAAACGAACGGGGAAGAATAAACTTGGTCGCTTAATGCAGTTGAGTACGAGTGGACCTGGTTGACTTTTAACCCGAGGAGGGCGACAGGCCTTACTGAAGTGTCTGTATAGCGCATGCGATAGGCATCACAGAAGAAAACACATGTAATAAAATAATCTCCCCACAGGTACTCAAATACATACATACATACAAAACATTTTAAGACTGAGTGTTCCACACATAAGTGCAGTTTCAGTCTCTTGTCCTAATGGCAGCGTTCCAGGCAACCCTGTTAAGGGCTGCTTCACTTGTCAAGTTCTTGGATTTGAGATCGGCACGTATAGTCCGATCCCAGGTCTTCCTCGGTCCACCCCTAGGTGCAGCTCCCTCCACAATCACAGACCTGCATTTTTTCACCCAATTTTGTTCATCCATTCTCTCCACATGTCCATACCATCCCAGTCTACTTGTACGCATCACCTCGCTAATACTCTTTATACCTAAACGTCTCCTCAGCTCAACATTTGTTATTCTATCCTGTAGCCTGGCCCCACACATCCATCTCACCATTCTCATCTCATTACGCTCCATTCTGTTGACATCCTCTACTTTAACGGCCCATGTTTCTGAGGCATACGTCATTGCACTTCTAACACATGAGGCATACACCTTTCCCTTCAGGGGGAGAGGCATTCTTTTCATGGTCAGGATTGGCATCAATTCTCTGAACTTCCCCCAGCCACACCTAATTCTAGCAACAGTGGCAGCCTCGGCCTCACCACCGGCAGAGATGGTATCTCCTAGGTAACAAAACTTGTTCACCAGCTCCAGAGACTCATTTCCAAAATTCACAGCCACAAGATCATCACTTAACACAAGCTCGCCTTTGCACACTACGCACTCAAATTTCTCTATTTCTGACTTATCCTTCGGCAGGGGCCCCTTTATTCTACTACAGCGCTTACTCCCATGGTGTACCCAACATCGACAGATGCTACATTGAATTGAGTTAACGCCCACTCCCTTTCCACACACTGCACATGGGTATACACTGCTCTTTTCCACATTGCCTCGTCTCAATCTACAATGCATAACCTTGGTTTTGTTAATATTGACTCTTAAACCCTTGCTCGCCATGCCCTCTCTCCACTCTCTGAATTTGGCCTCAGCATCGTGCATACTGTCAGCTATTAGGACTAAATCGTCTGCATAAAACAGTTTCAACGGGTGGCATATTTACCCTCTAATACCTCCTTTATCGCCCCCACATGTGCCCCCCCCCTCCCTCTCCTTCTCCCCTCTCTTCCCCCCCTCCTCAATTCTCCCTACCAATAAATGCCTACAGTGGCCGATAGAGGCGCTGACCGCAAGGTTTACCGCGATGCATTGTGGGAAATGGGCGACATCGCAGAGTTATCCACCCTCCCTCTCCTTCAACAATTCTATAATATATGCAGTTAGTCGAAATTTCTGTAGCTGACACATACTTTGGTCTATGCATACTTTTGTTTTATATATTTAAAAATCACCCATATTCATAAATAACGTATATTTACAATACAAAGTCAGCAGGTATTTTCCCGCCAATTTTGTTATGATAATTAATCAGCTTATAATTATATTTGTTCTCATTATAAGCTGCATATGGACTTTCCCTTTATTACTATACTATATACACACTTAGTGTAGTCGTATACTGTATAATAAAAACGTGTAGAATCACACAATAATTGAGATAAACTGTTCATATCCTAGGTGTTCGGTAAAGTGATGTCTACAGTCGTAGCTCTGGCGCTAGTTCAGAAGCGTCCACCAAAGGTCTCAAAGGAATTGTTGGTAGAGAGAATGATTGGCTAATTTTCCTCTTATTATCGTAATTACTCCCTTTCCCTGCGCAAAATATTATGAGTCATGCTCTTCCTCACTCCTTTGTCCCCTTCACATGAGCGGCAGACAGCTGGGTCCGTCAGATTGCCCCAAGGAGGCCCAGGAAGCACATCTATGTCACTCTCTCTTTCTCATCTCCATCCACCCTCTCCTGTCACATATATACGTTTTTCACTAGATACTTGTTGTTTATACCTATTTTCTGGTCTTCAGTGTTCTAATGTTCATCATATGAGTAATATATACGCACATAGAGCAGAAATAATCCTTTATATGTTAAATATAACTAATTCTGTCAGAATTGAAGGTAATAAATTGGCATATGCAGGCTTTTCAAAAACATGAATGGCATGCTCCTCGGGTTAAGAAGGGTGAATGAATGTGGTGGAGAGAGAGAGAGAGAGGGTAAGAAGAATTATGGAAGGATGTGAGATACATAGATAGCGAGAGCCTGGGGGGTTTCACTCATCCATATTAACCCTCTCCCGCTTGCAAAAGAGTTATTTACCAGACGAAAGCGCAATTGAGGGCCTCAGAGCCAGAAGGGCGCAAGTGCCGCCGTGAGGGACGTCCGAAAGATGCCTTGTGAGAGCCTGGAATCCGTGAATCCAATCCTCATGTAGTGGCTCTTGCGGTCTTCTGGTTCTATAGGCCTTTCAGAACCAGAAGGCCCCAAGCGCCACTGCATCAGAATGGATTTAACCCGGCAGCAGCGGGGAGACTCTTAAGAGGTTTAACTGGGCGACTGCGGGGAGACTCTTAAGATCCTAGGCCTAAAAACAAAATTTTAAAAGGCCCCAGTAGCACTTAAAAATTTGATTTATTTTTGTTTGTTTTCCTCCATACCTCATATCACTTCTCTACATCTGTCAAAGTCCCCTCCTTCCCCCCCCCCTTCAATTATCACCGATTTTCCCTGTTATTCCCTTATTCATTGGTATATTTTTGTACTAACATCTGCCTCACTTACACTGAGAGTAGTCCAGCATGCTCTCACAAACCACTCCTCCTCCTATCTAGTTTACTACACTTAACATGCACACCACACTTTGTCCTTCATAATTATTAATAATGATGATGAAAACAGGCCCAGCCTCGGAGTCCCCAGGGGGGGGGGGGCATAAATACCCCCTCACATGCCCGACCTTCCCCTGACGACCCTTCTAAAGACTCTGGACCATGGCCTGTCACTCTTACTATCAACTTCTGCAATATTCGCGGCCTTTCCTCTAATTTTCACTCTATCGAACACCTTCTCTCCTCCTCCAAACCTGATCTTCTTTTCCTTACTGAAACTCAGGTGTCTGAAGTAACTGCCAGCAGCCCCTTCTCTGTATCCTCCTACTTTCGCTATTCTAGTTTCAAAGCCAAAGGCAGATGTTGTGCATATGTGCACAACAAACTCACTTGCTCTCGTGTTCCCGATTTCGACTCCTCTGAATTCTCAACTTTATGGCTCAAACAATCCTGTCATTCTCATACTAAATATTTCTGTGCTGCCTATCTTTCCCCTAACTCTACCAAATTTCCCAAATTCTTCGACAATCTAAACTCTAAATTGGAACACATTCTATCTATCTCTCCATTCTTTGAAATCTCCATCTTAGGAGATTTCAACATTCACCACCGCCAAAGGCTCTCCTCTCACTCTACTGACCCACCTGGTGAACAAGCCTACGTCTTTTCTATCATAAATGTCCTAGAGCAGCTGGTCCAGCAACCCATCCGTATCCCGGATCGCTTCGAAGATCGGCCCAACATTCTTGACTTATTTCTGACTTCTAACCCTTCTTCTTATACTGTCAATCTTTTCTCTCCTTTGGGCTCCTCCAACCATAAACTTATCTCCGCCACCTGTCCTATCTCTTCAGTACGGCCATCCGATCCTCCCAGCCGGCGGCGCTTGTGGCACTTTGGCACTGCCGACTGGGAGGCTCTTCGGCAGTACTTCTTTGATCTCCCATGGAATTACTTCTGCTTCCGTGGCCGAGGGCCCTCAGAGAGTGCTGAACGCATTACCGAGGTAATCCTCTTGGGCATGGAAGCGTACATTCCATTTTCTTTCTCTCAGTCTAATGCAAAAAATATCTTGGTTTACTCACGCTTGTTCTACTGCTGTCCGCAACAAGGAGGAAGCATTCAAACGGTACCGACGCCTTAAAACTCAAGAATCTTATTCTTCTTATGTTTAATAATAATAATAATAATAATCTTTATTGTCATATAATATACATAAATACAATTATATTATTAACAGTTTACATAATACAATAGTATACAGTATATGACAAGGGGACTTGATACCGACTGGTATACTGTATATGTCCTTTATTATATATTGCCAATATACTTTGATGGTGGAAAAGAAGTGAAGTGCGGGTGCAGACAGGAACATTAATAATAATAATAATAATAATAATAATAATAATAATTTAAATAATAATAATAATATATATATTTGTTTAAGAGCAGTGCATACATACAATAATTCGTCGTTTATAACATAATCATAATAACATTTACTGATAGTATCTATATTACAAATTTACAAATTTGGTACTTCATTATTGAGTAGAAATGTCTTAAGTCTATTTACATACATACTAACTGAATAGTTGTGTGATAAATGGTTTGTCAGCATGAAGACAAACATTACATTGCATATAAGAAAATGTGCAATTATGTGTGCAAAAAAAAAGTAATAAAAGTATGTAAAATAGTTGATTATGAAAGAAAGTTAATTGAAAATGCATGAATAATATATCACCTCGCTGTGGATATGTGCATAATTCAAGGATAGTTAACATAATAATAATGTATAAGATAAGAGTACGGTAAAGGTTGAAGAGTCATGGACGCTAAATTAACCATTATCCAGTTCTAGAAGTTCTAATTCATCAATCAGTTGTTAAAACAAATCAAACATCCCATAACATCCAATATATTATGGGCAGAATTACGGAATATATAATCCCACCTGATTATGATTATCGCCACCATTATAATATATGCATAGCCAATGAAATAGCAATACAGCAATGGTAGTAATAACATCGGTGAAAATAATAAAACGAGAGAAATAGTTAGAGAGACCTGACCTGAAACAAAATATTAATAATGACCAAGCTTCGAACACTGGTTACAAGCATCCACATCATAATAATCCCGTACTTCTTACTCGTCTAAAAATTAGCCTGTAATTCCCCTACATTTTTCACCGATTGAATTCTACCATGTTTATTTTTAATCAAAATAGTCCCGTTAATCGACCAGCAACCCTTTATTTTATTTTCTCCTTTGGCCCCTCGCGCTAAGCACAGCAGTTTTGCCTTACCCCTGGTTAATTCTTCATTAATGAAGATGGCTTGTTTAATCTTTCTTGGGCCTTCATTTCCACCATCTCGAGAAGAGTTGGGTGCAGCTTCTCGTCCATCACCATCGTTTGTTGCCGCGTCTCCCTCCACACCGTCTGGAGTACAGTTGGCTGTAGCTTCCCGATCACCACCACCGTCCTCAGTTCCTTCCTCATGCTCCTCACTCCCCCACGGGTTACCTGGCACTCCCAGGCGGCGTTTAGGGTTGAGCATGACACGATTACTGAAGACTCTGTAGCGTTCTCAGTACGTAGAGAACCTTATCAGTATAGGACGAGGTGTACCGTCATCTCTCAGTTTACCCAGGCGATGTACACGATCGATGTCCTCCACAACAATGGGATGCTTCACACACACCTGCTTGTTTATTAGGTCCATAGTGATCTTCACAACATCCTCGTGCTCCTCCTCAGTAACACCTGTTAATCTCAAGTTGTTACGGCGAGAGTACTGCTCCTGTTGGTCTACTATTTCCCTTAGCTGTTGGACTTCATCTTGGAGGGCGGTAGTTTGTTTGTCTCGTTGTTGCACTGCATTACGAAGCTCCGTTAATTCCTTCGATAGTTTGTCACAAATAGACTATTCTAGTTTCTTCACAACCGTATCATCATTCAAAGCTAGCACAAAAGCTCGAACAAAATCCTCTTGAGATATCCCCATTGTTGTAGAAAGTGTTCTGGACCACATAAATATACTGAATAATGCTTCGAATTGTCAAGGGTTCATGGAATGGGCAGACAGTTTACATAGATTCAAGGCATAAATCTCAATTTCCTGTTATTATATTCCCATTATGTACAATATACAGTTCATTTACCATAGGCGATCTTATATAATTATCTGTTATCCACATATGCACGGAAGTGGTGTAAGTGTTCAGGTCATATTAAACTCTTTAGGACAGTAGTTTATCCAGAAGTAAGGAGCACCTGCACCGACCTCCCTCCTCCATGACTTGCAGGCGACTCATTTCTGCCCGGAATCAAGCCAAATCTGTTCTTCGACTTGCCAAGCACTCTTTCATCAATAATAAATATACTGAACTATCCAACTCTAGCTCTTCCCAAGCTTTCTGGCATCTAGCCAAAAACCTCTCCAACAACTTTTCTTCCTCGTTTTTCCATCCCCTTTTCCACTCTGATGGCACAACCATCATTTCTTCCTCTGACAAAGCTGAACTCTTTGCTCAAACTTTTGCCAGAAACTCTACCTTGGATGATTCCGGTGCTATTCCTCCCTCTCCACCCCCCTCTCTCCTACTTATGCCTAATATCCAAATCTCTTCTAAAGATGTACTTTCTACCCTCTCTTGGCTTAATACTAAGAAGGTGTAAGGTCCGGATGGTGTTCCTCCTGTTGTACTTAAAAACTGTGCTTCCGTGCTGACCCCCTGCCTAGGCAAACTCTTTCGTCTCTGTCTCTCCTCTAACGCCTTTCCTTCTTGCTGGAAGTTTGCTCTCATTCAACCTGTCCCAAAGAATGGGTGACCGCTCTCAACCCTCCAACTACCGTCAAATTGCTCTCATCTCTTGTATCTCTAAAGTTTTTGAAACTATTCTTGCTTCCAAATTTCTTAAGCATTTCTCTTCTCATAATCTGCTCTCAGATCGCCAGTATGGCTTCCTTAAGGGTCACTCTACTGGTGATCTTCTTTCATATCTTACTAACTCTTGGTCATCAAACTTTTGAGACTTCAGTGAGACTTTTTCTGTTGCACTATACATATCGAAGGCCTTCGATAGAGTCTGGCACAAATCTTTAATTTCCAAACTGCCCTCCTTCGGTTTCTGTCCCTCCATCTGTGCCTTTCTCTCTAATTTCCTTTCCGGCCGTTCCATAGCTGCGGTTGTGGGCGGCCATCGCTCATTTCCTCATTCTATCAACTCCGGTGTTCCTCAGGGTTCTGTCCTATCTCCTATTCGCTTTCAAAATTTCATAAACGATCTCAACTGTACATCCAGTCCCATCCATTCATATGCAGACGACTCTACTTTACACCACTCAATTAGTTTTCCAGAAAGCCCCAACCAGGAATCCCTCAAAAGTAAAGGTAATGAAGCCATAAAATGCTTATCTTCTGATCTAGCTACTATTTCCAATTGTGGTAGAGAAAACCTTGTTGCATTTAATGCTTCCAAAACTCAATTTATCCATCTTACTACCCATCAGGAGCCTCCAGAGGACTATCCCTTATTCTTCAACAATACAAAAATCGACCCTTCATCTTCCCTCAATGTTCTCGGTGTCTCTTTTTCTTCTGCTCTCACTTGGAAAGACCATACTACCAGTCTCGCTAAGGCAGCCTCACAGAAGCTGGGTGTTCTCAACCGCCTGAAGAGGTTCTTTACTCCTGCGCAGCTTCTTGCTCTGTACAGGGGCACAGTGCATCCTTGTATTGAGTATTGTTCACATGTGTGGGGAGGATCCTCTCACACCGCACTCCTAGATAAAGTAGAAAGGAAAGCCTTTCGTATCTTAAGGGGAGATTTCCACTTGAGGGATTTTTTTTGGACCCCTTTCTCTCTCATGTTTAGCCCCATTGCTTTTTAGATTTTAAGACGCTCGCGCCCTTTAGTTTGGCGATTTTAAGAAAAATGTACAAATTTGTCTTGAAAGGGGGTCTAGGGAGTGTAATTTTAAGCTTGATGGAGTTCTAGGGATGAAACTAAATACCTCCCCTTAACTCCCTTCCACTCACCAACTCTCTGCAATCTCTCTCTCTTCGCTGAAATGTTGCATCTCTCTCGCTATTCTATTGCTACTACAATAATCAGTGTTCCTCGGAGCTATCCCAGTGTATACCACCTCCTCTACGTAGGGTACGTAGTACCCGCCTTGCAACACAATCCCACCCCTACTCTGTGCAACTTTCCAACCCATGAGTGAAACGTTACTCTCAGACTTTCTTTTATTCAACTGCTGAGCTCTGGAACTCTCTCCCAGAATCAGTCTTTCCCTCTTCCTATGACTTCAATTGCTTCAAACTCCGTGTGTCCAGGCATTTTAGCTCGAACGTCCCTTGATTACGGCCCTGTCACTCTTTGAAATCTGGGGGAGGCACTCGCTGCAGGCAGTTATGCCTTTTGTCTTCCTCATTCACATAGAAAAAAAAAAAAAAAATGGTTGCAGGGTGTGGTTATGTGAGTAGCGAGTGTGTTAGGTAAGGTACAGGGTGAGGTGAGACTCTCAGTCATGCTCTAGAGCTCGCTAGAGGTGGGGTTCCTCGCTCTGCTCCACATTTCATGAATGGGCCGCTCCGTATTTATTCGCGATTTTGACCATACAAACACTATTCCCACTTGTTTTATTGTTGTTCCAGGTTACTATCTTCATATTAAATGTACTATAGGCGCATATGGATAAGTATTAATTATATTTATGGTAAATTAACGATTTTAGTGAGGAATGCATCGAAATACCTGCGCACAGCGGTATGGTGTATACTACAGGGGCTGCGCAGCTGAGAGTTTAAGGATACCAGGGCCCACACAAGGCCTTTTTCCGATGTTCATGCGCGGTGGCACTTGCGGTCTTCTGGCTCTGAGGCCCTCAATTGGTGTTTTTTAAACGCCTGTGTACGCGAAAAAATACCTTCAATTCAGACAGAATTTTATATATATCTCATACAAAGCAATACTTCTGCTCTATGTGTGTATACTTTACTTACATGATGAACATGTGAACAGTGAAGACATAAAATAGATGAAAACAGCAAATATCTAGTGAAAAACATATATGTGTAGCGGGAGGGGGTAGAAGGAGATGAGAGAGAGAAAGCGACATAGGTGTGCTTCCTGGGCCTGCTCGAGGCAAACTGATTCTCCCAGCTGTCATCCACGTATGTGAAGGTGATGAGGAAGTGTGTGAGACCATGACTCATCCAATTTAGTTCATGGAAAGGGAGGAATGGTGATAATAGAAAATAATAGCCAAGGGGGATAAAGTATGGGAAGGAGTGGGGAGAGCAGGGTGGGACATATGTAGGGGAGAGGAAGGAAGTACTAGAGGATGAATCTGAAACCTAATCACATATTGCTTCTATTTTAATTGCCTGTGTTTGTTTTTGTTTTTTTGGGGGAGAGGGGGGGGGGGGGGGGAGCTTTCTTCTGTGAGGCCTATTGCATCCGGTATACAGACACTTCCGTGAGGCCTATAGGTTTTGCCGGGATAACTTTCGTTCCATTCTTCTTGACTCTGACTGTTTTCTCTCAGGCTGGCCGCATGACCGAAAACAATATATTGTCATTCTCTATTCACCCACAAGAATGGTTTTTACTGCAATGTGTTATACTACTGTAATGTGTTATACAGTACATGACAAAAAGGAGAAAAGGCCATACTTTAACATGACGGAATACAAAAAAGCACAATAACAAGGAAGGAAGACAGTTTAAATTGAACCCAATTCAAAGTTTTCATTTTTCTTAGGCGTTCGTCATATTTTCGTAATTTTGGTTGTTTTTACATGAAATAATTATCCTTCATGGTCTTCCCAAAAGTGCAATAAGAATTTGTATATTATAAGTAGTTAATGAGTAATGTGGAAATAAAAATAAAAGCATTATACAGCTCTGTCTCGAGTTGGCCAACCCCAGGTATTGGGTATGTTCCTGAGTATATAATGATATACATGCATACATACATAATGCAGTTTAATCGTGTTTGTTTTATTCTTTTGTTCTGATCAATATTAATATTAATTTGAGATGTACATATAGCTCAATGCATGGGAATAAGAATACAATAACAATGAAGTTGCCACATCAATTTTACTTCTATTTATAATTATATATAGACAGAAACATTGCATTCACCCACCTTTCATCAATAACGGTTAATGGTCATGCAACAAATAGGTACCAGTATTCCATAATAGTTCCTATAACAATACACAGTATATGCTTCTGATATAGAATCACTTGTATTATCATCGCCAAAATTC
Organism: Paralithodes platypus; assembly: GCA_032716605.1. Classification (NCBI taxonomy): domain Eukaryota; kingdom Metazoa; phylum Arthropoda; class Malacostraca; order Decapoda; family Lithodidae; genus Paralithodes; species Paralithodes platypus. The sequence continues at coordinate 29,535,718 of CM064554.1, forward strand.
TTATCGCGGGAGGGGATTGTTCAAGTAGCGCTGGGGATATACAGGGACGGAGTTACACCCTTCCAACTTAGGCAGCAGGAGCTGACAGGGACACAAATACACCTGCGCATGTCTGGTCGCTCTTATTACACTGTTACCACATCTTTACTTGTTACGTCCTGGGATATATAAACACTGGGCTCTTTCTATTGAATTAGGTATGCGGCAACAAGCAACAACGGAAAACGCTAGATCCAACCCTTATCTATAAACCCAGGCAACAAACCACCCTAAACCGTCAAGAGTCCTGCCTGGACAACGAGGTATCCTATGACTCGGTTACAGGGTGCACGCACTATAGACTGCTGATAGTCAAGCAGGCTATATAAAAGATCACACAATTAAGTTGATATAAAAGATCACACAATTAAGTTGACTTAAAGCTTCAAGGAAAAGATAGATAACGGAATAAAATTGCAGAAACAATTTAATAACAAACTAGAAGAAAGTACATTTAACGTTATGTTAATTAATACAACTAATCACCCCTGCGTGAAAGAAGGTGAAAGCAAACAGTCCTCAAAACATCGTACAGGTAGACAAGATGCAGGTTTCTAAACTGCATGCGGCTACTGTAGGATCTGATGCTTAGCAAAGAAAGTACGTTATGGATTTAGAGAACTCTTAACTCATAAGCAGGAATAAATACTAGTGATAGGCCATACAGTGTATAATGGCATAGGTATAATTAAATAAAGGCAGCAACTCGCAACATAACCACATACAGGTGTGCTTCTCACTCTTAGTCAGGCAAGCCTGCTCGGACAGAGTCTCTAAGCCACACCCTGACTCACAATGCTCACAAAAACGGTAAACTGTGGCACAATAACAAGCATACAGATATAATAAACCACTAGCTGTTAATCTGCCAGGTGGCAGAGGTCTAGCCGGAAGGATATAGGCTTCGGATACCCGGGCTGAGCCACCTGCTCTAGCCTAGGGACGTTCCCAAGTCTGTGCGCCAAATTACTCTAATTGAAAGGGTGCTCTCTTGAGAGACTCAGATCGCAAGTATCTGACTCTCTCCTGGCGACCCTAAAACAAAAGCAAGACGTGCTAGCGCAGTGCTGAGTGGACTAGGCAAGGGCCCTCACACAACACAACACTAGACACACAGGGACACAGACAAGAAAATGCCCCCAGACTCCCACGGGTATCCTAGTAAAGTCGTGCGGGTCCACAGGACTCGCACCAGCAGACTTTACTTAAAGGATCGCAAAAAGCCTCCCCTCCGGTCTAGCCCGTGCTAACCTGACACAAGAACACACTAGCAAGCATGAAACCACCAAATATGAGACAACAAAAAAAGCTTCCTAGGTCTCATTAACAATTATGTCTCTGCATAAGGCCCAAAATCCTATCTAATTATCTGAGAGCTCGTCGTTAATACAATAATAGATATAAGGTCTATCAAGGGGATGGGATAATTAAATAGATTGGTGAAGTAGTGGAAGGAAGGTATGCAAAGTAAGAGAGAAAGTTTCTAAGTGGGGTTGAGAGGGATAGATATCAAGGGGGTCCGAAGGGTACGACAGTGAGGTGAGCTCTGAGTCTTGAATCTGTCTGGACCCCACCCTAGGCATGCAAAATACATCCCATGCTTGGCAACACTCAAGACAGTTGCCGGGTCAAAATCCTCTACCCCGTGCGTGAGTCGAAAATAACCCTAACGTTGTAATCAAATGCACGTGGCAACATCAGGCTCGTCCCAAGCTGGACTCTCCGCACGAAGCAACGCCCCCCAGCCGGTCTCTCTCTCCCGCTCGTCTCCTCCCACTCTCACTAGACTTACATCTTATATATAATGAAACAATCAACTATCGAGAATAAAATATACTAAGATGCGTTGGTTAAGAATAAGGGCAGCTACAAGCTGTGAAACAACATAAGAATATCCCAGACATTAGTTACGTTGTCGTAGGATATATACTAAGGAAAAGCCTGCCGGCCGGCTGCCGCCAGCCGGTTTCTAAACGGCTGGGCAGCCGACGCGCGCGCATGCCCGCACGTGGCTACTATGCAGAAGCGTCACAACTATAATCAAGATCATAAAACTCTATTCCTAGCCAAATATTTTGTGACGCAATTCGCCAGACTGTACACTTTTGGAAAAACGTCAATATCACACAAATCCATCAACAAGTGTGAGAGGGTTAATGGGTTGGAAGCATCATTGAAGCTATGACGATGGCACTGGTAGAATATTACCACATCATAGGTTGTATAATACCGCTGAAATCCAGGTTAATTGATTGAAGAATATAATGAAGCTAGAAGGTAACTTTAACATTTACTGTAGGCTACTTACGTGAGTTGAAGGCCAGAGAGACATGCCTGAAGACATAGTTAGGGTTGGTAGGTGCCAGTGACATATTGAAGGGTGGACCATGGCCCAGGGCCCAGACATCATGGTCCGTGGCTGTGATAGTGCCCAGGAGACTCGGCTGGGCCCCCTCAGTTACATGCAAGACCATAGGAGGCCTTAAAACAGGTGGGCAGTCATTAACATCCGTGACAGTGATGGTAAGGGTGGTGGTGGAAGTGAGAGGTGGGGAACCTTCATCTACGGCTATTATTTCAGCAGTTCCCAATGCGCCCCCTGGTGCCTCACGGTCCAGTGCCCTCCATAGACTCACGTCCCCACCCTGGTTCACCGTTAGAGATCCCCACCCGCCCCGCACCTCATAATGGACACCTTGGCCTCCGACCTGTCAATAAACAACAACATTACCTTATAATTCTCCCTAGTGTTATCTTCCTGTAAAAATACTACATTTTTGTTTCAAAGTTCAGGATTTTACATTGAATCCCTTGTTTGCCCAACTGGGCAATATAAAGTATTGCATCTTGGACCCACGTTGTTGACTTTAGTAAAAGAAAACATCACATGTTCACCATTACAATCATATGGATCTAACTCTTGACGCCGCACACTAGAAATCAAACCCCCTTAATTGGCAACCCGAAGAATAAACCTAAACACCCTGAATAAGGCATCAAATCACCTAGCAGTTCAAAGCAGGAAGTACGGCATTAAAATTAATACCCCGAGATCCCTGGCTTAGAAACACAAAAAATAAGTGGATAAAACAGCCAAAACCGCCGATCACAGCTTAACCTGGATCGATTTGAGACGGAAGTGGTACAAAGAGGAGAGAAAGAGAGGATGATAAGCTGATTGAAGCGTAATGGGAGGTGAGACATGTGTGGTAGAAAGATCGATTTGGCTATGATAGGCCTATCTTGCTTAATAAAATTGTTAAGTTACGATTAGAGATAATGTTATTAAAAGAGAAACGAAAAGTAGTATAGTGCAATATCATAAACAACATTGGAGACTATGCCAGTCAGAGGGAACGAGTTAGAGAGACAGACAGACAGTAGACCTATTCTAATTTACCATATCAGGATCAACAGCAGGAAGGGCAGCCAACAGGGTTCCGGGTGCCGCGTCCTCCCGTACGGTGACGTGGGCGTGCAGGCGGTGGAAGGTGGGTGGGTTGTCATTGACATCCCGTACCCGCACAGACACCCAAGCTGCATCCAGGTGGCGTGGGTCCGTCCATCCTCCACGACCCTGGGCAACAAAATTAAGATACCAATAAAATACCTAGTTCCCCAAATATCTTGCTCATTAGCAGTGTAAATGCGAGTTTATATTATTTTGCCTTTGATATTTTTCATATGTTTGTTAGGTTATCCCATACTAGAAAGAGTTTGGATTGAAAAGGGTAGGTTAACAAGACATATAACAGAACATTTGACATACATTCAAAATATCCTTTTGGTTATCGAGTATTCTATCTATCTATCTATCTATTGCCTGATGCCGTGATCCCTGAAGGGGTGGCCACGAACGAACCGCCCCTATGCACCTCTGTCCCCAGTCAGTCAATGCCCCTCCCCCCAACCAGCACCGCCTTCGTTCATGTACTTCCTCACTCCATCCTTCCACCTCTCATTCGGTTTATCTCTCCCTCTCTGTCCCTCCACCTCGTTCTCGTACACCCTCTTAGTCATTCTCTCGCTTTCCATACGTTCCATATGGCCGAACCATCACAAGTTGTTCCTTTTCACACTTTCCAGCACATCTACCTCCACACCACACCTCCTTCTTACTTCCTCATTAGTCTGTCTATCCCTCCATATAACTCCGCATGCACTCCTTAAGTAATTCATTTCCACTGCTCTCACTCTTGGTCTGAGTCTCTCAACCAACGTCCATGCTTCGCTTCCGTAAGTCAGTGTCGTACCACACTGTCATGCAAGGACTTCTTCACTTCCATACTGACCACCCTATTTCTTGTTACTGCTTTTAGCGTTCCTACAACCCTCTTCCCCTGTTGTACCCTCTCCCGAACTTCTTCATCCATAGTCCCATCTTTAGTCAACACACTGCCCAGATACTTAAAAGAGTTGACGATCTGCATAGCCTGACCGTTCATCTTCACCTCACACTCTTTGACTTCACCCCTTTCGAAGACCATAACCTTGCTCTTCCCCGCATTTACCTTCAAATTCCGTTTTTCGTAAATGTGAAAACTGCATATAAATACTACAACAGCCTCAACATATGTGTTGTCAATCTGGAATTCTTGCTCTTTTGAGGCATGTTCCATTTTGTCATTTAAGTATCAGGCTAATAGACAAGTCTCGGTCTAAAACAATACTTTTGTAATCCACATAATGATCTAGATGCATGCAGAGTAATAACATCATAAACAATTATATTGAAGATTAGTTAGTTAAAGTAAGATTTTAGAGGCTATCAACCCAAGAGGATTATTAAGCCCACCTGAAAGTCAGGAAGAACGGAACTGGAGTCCCCGAGACCCCCAAGTTTATACCCCCAGGTATACTGGAAATAAAAACCCAGAGGTTTTCCTGCTCGGGAACCCCAAACGTCTTCCTTAATCGAGACCAGGACCGAAGCCCCCTTTCGAGAACTCCAGTCCCTTGTTTGATATTGGAGAGGTAAACTTGAACCAACTTATAGTAGAACTGATATAACTCACCCTGTCAGTAACTTGCACCATAAACTTGAACCCCCGACGGTGTGTTTGGTTCTCATAGTCTAGTGTTTGTGTGGCGTACAGTTGGCCCACTGATCCCACTGATCGCATCCCGAAGTGTTCCCAACCCCAACCACTGGACTCAACAACCTTGGGGATAGATAGATAGACGGTTAAGTAGGTGGATAGATAGGACAAGGTTGGTTTCATTATCATAGTTGTGGGTCTAGACAGTGAAGCTTTAACCCACTGATAGCATACAATATATAGAAAGAAAGACATGTATTATTGTTTTCTTTTCTATATTCCAACTACTCCTTCTCGGGCATAGGCTGAGTGCCTGCACATCCAACCGCTCAACACGGTGAAGCCTGTGAGGTCTTGTTCCAGTTTAGGAAGTGAGACACATGAAGCATTAGAGTTCAACTCACGGCTCCAAGCAGCACCATCTCTGAAGCTGCCTCGCCTTCGTGCTTCACTGTCTCACCACCTAGACTCGGACCAACACTCTCAGAACGCCACCTATTGAGTAATAAACTCACTATGCATTGCACCCCTGTAGAATATTTTGAATATGGGAATATTCATACAGTGCTATTTAATGAGGGAACAATGAAGGTATTTTTTTGGTGATTCGGTGAGCTTTGTGGTAATGCACTGATACTAGCTACAATCGCGCTAAGAAGCCATGTATTGATTCCTAGTACCTTTTGTTCAGAAAGTGCTATCTGGCAACAATTGAGGCTCTACTATAAACATTTATTGCACACCGGGGAGAACTGTAGTTGAGGAAAAAATACCCAAAACACGATATATAAATATTGTTACAATATATTTCTCTCATTATTTGAGAGGAAAACCAATAATACGAAAGTTGAGACTAAGCCGAACGAAAGAATGTGAAACTTGTAGTATTTCGCTCACTAGATTCAGGATTAAAAGCGGAGATCTCTTAATGCTTGTATTACTTTTTACACAAACACTACTGGGAGAAAAGTATCTCATAAAATTAAAACCAATAGTTAAAAGTGATATTCAAACCATGTGTCAATAAATCATGTAAATAAACATTTAACAGTATTTTGTTACCCACATTTAATTCTCTAAGCGATACGACATTCTGCCTGGAAAACAGAGTCATCTCCAGTATATTTTGTGAGAAAGCTTGAGTGTTCGCCAACAGCTTGTTATTTGTATAGGCAGACGGTGAAGTTTAACTTATATAATATATGATAACCCATAGGGACTGCCATATAAGAACGGAAGATGGAAAGGCAGGTAGTAAAGGACAAAGGTGGATATGAAAGCAGAAGAGACGCACTCTCCCTCATATCCTGGCAGTGACTGACTGTCTAGTGTCTTGCATGCGGCCGCGGTAATCCTCCAGGACCTGGGAGTTCAACATGCTAGATAGCGCATGGAAAATAAATACTTTCATACAACATCAATATAATTTAGAGGACATAAATAGGTTAATTTTGTTAGTAGACCAATTATTGGGAATATCCGGAGACCTATATATATATAAATTAGGAAAAGACCGGGCTCAGAGTGACAGTGGAGAGCTGACAGCGGTTGCCAGATTTGGAGACTTTTGTTCGAACATTAGAAAACGCGAGTCATCACTTCTTATCGCGATTATACAGCACAAATTTCATCCAAATAAAATCTTCCCATTGATATATCGGGATTCGAACCCGGGACATTGGATTACCAAGCCAGTGGCAAGAACACTCCACCACACCTCCCCTACAGGTTCATATTATTAAAAGTCTTCCCACATCCCCGTAATAGAAAAAAACATGACACCTGACCTAAAGAAAATGGGGAGTCCAGATGGCAGTGATGCCGATAAGTACTTGTGACATCCTGCATCAGTATCACTCACCACACTTGGTCGGGCCTCTCTAGGCAAGAAAGACACGCCAAGGTCCTACTCATACCATCCTTAGGTACCTGTCTTCCGCTCAACATGGCTGCAGCTGATAATATACCAAAACTCACAAGCAGGCTACATCTCCTCTCACCCTAGTCGGCAGGTGACTGTCTGCAGCGGTAGCGTCAAGATTGGTGTCATTGGTAGGGGGCCAATTAAAATATTTGTTATCTATTTCGAACTACAATCTATATGTTTATCAATCTAAGTCCATCAATTTATCCACACATCTGTCATCTACTTACCCGATAGAAGAAATAGTTGGAGGTGTCACGGTCGGCTGCTGTAACTTCAAGAATAGTATCATTTGTAGGGGGTCCATTACCAAACGTTTCGTCAATTTCCAACTCCCACATCTGCCGGGCTAGTCTCGGTGAGTTGTCGTTGACGTCAGCTAGTCGCACCACCACCGTCCCCGTCCCTGAAGGAGATGGAGATTGGGAGTGTCAGGAAAAAGCTGGAATTTTGTATTCTGGGAACATTTTGGAATTTGTAGAACCTTTCCACAGAGGGACTGGAAATGTGTTCTGCATAACCTGAAGTTCTAGAGGAGTTCCCTCCCACCCATTTTATCAATCGGATATAGTATTACCTGCGTAAATGTTAGTTGATATCCATTGTAAATATAAGTATGAATAAACAAATAAGCTAGGGTTTAAATTCGTCATGTCAAATTTACTTAGTGTCGGTTAAAACCGTACCAAAATAAGTGAACGAAGCTGCACATAGACTCTCTAAAGTTATTTCTGCCACTCGGTTATATTGTAAGATGAAATATAGATTTACATGAAAAATTCTCCAAGTAAATGCATAAAATATTTATTCCCACAGAAAGGGCCAACAAAATATTTACGTAATTTTTAGGCAGTAAATAACTCGGGTTGCTTTGTTTTGAAAAATAAAATCCCATAATGAAATTGCTAGTGCCACTTTAACCAGTGCTAACTCAACCAGTGGCTACTTCAACCAGTGACCATTTCAACCAGTGACCATTTTAACCAGTAGGTTAGGTTAGGTTAGGTTAGGTTTCTGGTTAAAATGGTCAATGGTTGAAATGGTCACTGGTTGAAGTGGCCACTGGTTGAGTTAGCACTGGTTAAAGTGGCACTGGTTGAAGTGGCACTGGTTCAACTGACATGGAACCAAACAAAATGCAATCAGTTTCATTGGATATTACCTTAGGCACAGGTTATTTCACGGTTGATTATTATACATTGCTAAATTGTGTACTGTAATAAGGGGAGAAAACATCATATATAGATCACTAACCTTTGAGCCCTCCACCATCTGAAGCAACAACCTGAATATGGTATTCCGGAGTGGTCTCACGGTCTAAGCAGCACAAAGCTGTTCGCACCAGTCCAGTCAGGGGTTCCACAGTGAAAATGGCCTCGCCTGTACGTTCGTGAATAACGTTCTTCTCAATGGAGTATGTAAGGCGAGCATTGGTGCCTTCAGAAGCGTCATCGGCATCCCAGGCAGCAATCACCCCCACTGAGAGATCTGAGGAAGAACAAAGGGACGGCCATATGAAATTAAAGTGCTTAACCCGTAAAGTACGATAGGCTTCACGAAAGACACAGTGTTTAAACATGTGTAAAAAGAACCATTAAAATACTGTGCCAGTGCCAGGATATTACTCAAAATTGTATGACACATAGAAAGTAGTAGTATCTCCCTATACCAAGTCCTCCACTCCTCCCCCCATTTATACCCCACCCCCTCTCATTCCCTCAACTTGAACTTTTATTATATTTTTGAGAAGTCCATTGGTTAAAAAATAACGTTAGCAATGGCAAGGATAAGGCGAACATAACCGTAAACTCAAGGGACATACAGGATAAAGTGTGCGAAGCAAGAAATGTATGGTAAATCAATTAATTAAGCAAAAAAAAAAAAAAAAAAATCAAAGAAAAGTGAAATGATTGAAAAAATAACATTGTATAAAATAAACAAAGATAAATTAAACCAGACAAAAAGGGATGTGAGTGATAAGGTGGATGGGTTAGAAAACTTGCATATTGTTCATTTGCTCTGCTTTACGTTAGATTACCGCTAAGCTATGGCATCATTGAAATCATTGGTGACGTCTACTTCAGAAATATTAATCATGAAATTTGTGCTATGCTTAGTTTCAGTGAAATACCATGAAGCTCACCAACACGCTATGAAAACTACTCTTGTTGTTGCTAATTCATTACCATTGTATGAAAATAGATCAAAAACTAAAATCACCGAGTACTCAACAATAGGTCCATTCTCCTGCACCTCCCCAAACATGGTAGCATTAGGGAAGACAGGAGGGTTGTCATTGATGTCCTTCACCGTGATGGTTACCGTTGTCTCGACCAGATGTACTCGGCCTCCTCTGCTGCCAACTATCCTGTGCCGGCCCCCTTCCTGGCTTTCACCTCCTCGTCTTCCTAGTCCTTCGTCTCCTAGGTCGTCCCAGTGGTGCTCTCCGCCGAACACACTAACGTCGTCGCAGCCACCATCCCTTGGCCCAGAATGTCTAGGCTCGTCAATGCCCCCGTTTGTTTGTCCATAGTTTCTAGTTTCATCAGCGCCAAACTCCCTTCGCCCGGAGATCATAGCTGCGTCTGTGTATTTATTTGTTGAGAAGGCGTCGTTGGAGCCACTGACTATATCCCGGGGTTTACGTTGGTGGTCATGCTTGGGAGTTGCTTTAGTATGGCTTGTAGCAGATTCTGATTGATTGTACAGGTTTGTTTTCGTCTTTTGCCTAGTATCGTTCAGTAAGTGATGGTTGACATGTCGACTAGTTTGAGTACTGTTTAAGTTTTCTCTTTTGTTCTCATGACTATCAATCATATTTATCATATTTTTATTGGTGGCAACTCCAGGTTGTTCCGTTGGTGAGGGTATATTTAACTTTTTATCAGCCTGTATTCTTAAACTATAAATATTCCTTTTCGTTTTTCTTCTATCAGTAATGTGCCCTACGCAAATAAGACTAGGAGTAGACACATTTTGTAATTGCTTTATTTCAGGGATAGTGCGTGTATCTGAAATATTGTGGATAATTTGTTTAGCATTTATATGGAGTGAGTTATTCTGCTCTGTAAATTCAAAGTTCACTTTGTGTGGAATAAGGTCACTTAGTTGCTGCATTTTCTCAGAGTCCATAGGAGACAAAAGGCCACGTTTTCTTCTCTCAATAATACTCCGATGCTTAAACTTCTTACCTCCCACAAAATGTCCAGTCGGAATTTCATTATCTCCCCTACGACTTGTTGCTTTCACACCTTTAATCCTACTTCTAACAAAGGCAAAAGAATCCTGAACATGAACATCATATTCCATTTCAGATATCACAGAATCTTGCCCTTTTCTTACTCTGGGCCCTTTGTATTCTCTTCCTAAATTACTGCTCGATGCTGGGGTTGCTGAATCAATATGCTCTTCCTCTCGGCCCCCTCGCTTCCTTTTGTGTTCGTCTCCCGGCGGCTGGACTGGGGCAACGCCTTCGTTCCTCTCATGAAGGTGCTCGAGTTCTTCAGCTTTATGGTTTTCAGACAATTCTTCTATCCTTGAGGCATATATAAGATGTCTAGGCTCATAAAGGTTATGGATTTCTGACATTATTTCTTGTCTTGATGCACGAAAAAGGTGTTTATGTTCATCTAATGCAGAGCTTACAGATGCTTCTTCTATTCTTGAAACATGTATATTATCATGCTTATGGATTTCAGATGTGTATTTAATTCGTGAAGCAGGTATATGTGGTCTAAGCTCATCAGATTTATGGGTGCCAGACATAACCACTTCTTTTGGTGTAGTAATGTTATTTAATGCACTATTCATAAGTGTTTTTATTGGAAGAGTTCCCCTAAAGGCTTTACTGGTCCCTCTTGATATTCTTTTACTGTGGATACACTGTGCATCTTGGTTACTACTGTCCTCGTGTTCTGCTGTTGAGTGAATTATGGTAGTATATCTCCTTGCCATCGACTTATTCCCAAATATATCTCCATCTTGTGGCTCTGCCCCTTGCTTCTCTCCAGATGTTCTCCCCTCTGCATCTTCCTTTGGTATTCTCTCAGACACTAAACCTCTTCTCTTTCTCTCATATGCCTCTCTCTTTTCCCTTCTCCGATTTCCATTACTGTCTCTCTTCTCTACCCAACTCTCCTCCATCTCTTTACGTTGTCTCCTCCCTCCTTCGCTTCGTGTCTTCCCTACGCTCACTCCATTGCTGCCTCTCTTCTCCACCTCTTCCTCCTTTTCTCTGTGTTGTCTTCTCCTCTCGTCTTTATTGTGTATTGCTACTCGTCTCTCCTCTTGTTCTTTCCCTTGTGTTCTTGTGTTCCTGTAGACTCTCGGGGAAGCCGCTGTATTACTTTCCTGTTGGGTGGGCCAGGGCCCTTGACCGTCTCTCACCTGAATCTTGACCTTCCACACCTCCCTACCCCGGGGTGGATCTCTGTCCAACGCCTGAAGGACAATACAAAAAAATATGGTTATTATATAGAATAAACATATGCACACATATGAGAGAGAGAGAGAGAGAGAGAGAGAGAGAGAGAGAGAGAGAGAGAGAAACAATTGTTTAACCCTTTCATTAATAGGACACTATTCCTCCTCTATATATTTGTTTTGTATGTGTATGAAGAAGACAAAATGCAAAACTGCCTCCAACAAGTGTCCCCCTACCCCGCAAAGTTGAAAGACTGAAAGAAAGCCAAATTCAAGGTACGTTTAGTGATTTAGGATTACAGTTTTGGAAAGAAGTGTGGTGTGCTTGTTAAAAGTGAACTCCATGGATACAGGGCCGGATTTAGAGCAGGGCACAAAGGGCCAGGGCCCCGCGCATATAGGGGCCCTCGGGCCAGCACTTTTTTTTTTTTTTTTTTTTGAGAGAGAGACGATTTGGGTATTGAAATTTGAATCCATGTTCATATCTGGCAACTAATGTACCGACATTACCGAACGGTCCGAAGTTGTGAACCTGTCTCAGTCTTGTCAAATACGCCAAGTAGTGAGTACTTCTGGTCCTCTCCTCTCCCGTTTTTTACCTGGCACTGCATTGTTATCGGTAAGTGCTGTGCATATCAAACTATACCAAATGAATACATTATAACATTAGACATTCAGAACTATGAATACTTACAGAATGGCGTGAGGATTGTACATTGTAAATCATTTTCGAAACCTAGCCTAAGTGAGTGTAGGCCTATACGTTGTTTTTTAATGTTTATTGTCTAATCATCATACCAGTGTAATTTCGAGCAAGATTTTGTACACCATTTATGGCTTCGTAATTATTATTGAGGTCACAGGTCAGGTTGACAAGTAGCCTAGTAGGCCATAGTCTATTTCTTTCAGCTAATGGTAGGCTTAAATTGACATGCTCCCATCTTGACCTTGTTTAATCAGTTATTACGAAAAGTGTGTAGCTACTTATGCTGTTAATTATGAAAAACTTGGTATATACTGTATATATGATGCAAAGACATGGTAGTTTCCTTCGTGGTTAATTAAAGTTTCCAATGTAAACGATATACATACTAGGAACACAAGACAAAACAACAACATTTATTTACCAAGGAAAAACACAAACGTAGGATGTAAATCTATAGATTATGAAGGTCCACTTCAGTGGAACAATGTCCCAGAACACATAAGAAATGTAACTAATATAAAGTCTTTTAAGAATAACTTGAAGTCACTATTGCTCAGAAAACTGTATCAAAATCCATAGGTTTTAACTATATTCTATGTATTTTTTATTATCCTGTATATAATTTTAATAATTTGTAGATGTATGTGAATAATCATGTAATTTTCGTGGAATAAAGGATTTATTATTATTACTATTATTAGTTGCATATATTTCCATTAAGTATCGATACATCAGTTGGTAAGGGATTACATTTACCGTCAGTTGGAAGTACTATAGTAGGCTACTGTGCTCTCTCCACATTTGTACCCCTAGTGAGTACTCAGACAAAGTACCGGTACGCCACACTCCACAGGCTGTAAAACCTGTTGTGGTCCACAGCAGGTTTTTCAGCTGCTGGCCTAACTGTAACTACAGAGGCAGTCCATTCATTATAGGTAGGGCAGAAATCATGACCCCTAGGGCCCTAACCTATGTAACTAAAAAAACGCTATTCATTATTCCCTGGCTGACCTTTCCTAAATGGTAAACATATTAAATCAATTACTCTAGTTCTTTATCATTTATAGAGGTTGTAGTGGTCAAAGTTTTTGGCCTACCTTCTACCTATAATTAATTAATTATAGCCTAGTAACTAGAAAACCAATAAATTGAATACTCGATTAACCTAAACCGCGCACTATACGCTACATTACAATACTCTAATGTCAATCAATGTCTTAATAGGTGTGTGACTGTGTGTGCATTTTGATTTCTGAAATATATGTTTTATCGCATATTACACAATGTTTTGCTCTTGCCATGCCTATGATGCCTAATTAGATACAGTTACATGTATATAACATTATATTATAAATTACAGGATTTCACTCTCCATAGCCCTCAAAATGCCCCTAAAAGTGCTTATTTTTCAAAACAAATTATCGGGGGGTGGGGCTTACAGCGCCCCTCCGGACCCCCGAGCTGCAAATGCTCGCTTTGATCGCCCCCAACCCCTGCTCAAGGGCCCCGCATATCCCCAGTGCCCAGGGCCCCATAACATGTAAATCCGGCCCTGCTCTTCTGGAATACTTTGTTCAATCCTGGTGCCCTAATTACCAAAAAGCTATAGACAAGCTAGAACGAGTTCAACGTAGAGTTACCAAAATGATACCTAGCCTAAAATACAAACCATACGAGGAGCGTCTTAGAGAATTAAATCTATTTCCTTTAACCCAGCGCAGATTAAGAGGCGACTTAATTCAAGTGTTCAAAATCATCAAAGGCATCGTCAATATGAACTGTAGTAAGTACTTCACTATTGACCAATATAATTACACACGGGGAATTGGTTGCAAAATTATTGGTAAATCTTTTAACTCACACAAATCCAAGAATTTCTTCTTCAATCGAGTTGTCAACTTATGGAATGGGCTTCCCCGAGACGTTGTAGATTGCAGCACCGTTGATTCATTTAAACTTCGCCTAGACAAATATCTCGCATCAAACCCGCGACTGACTGTATTTGTAAATAAATAACTTTATTTTATCCCCCTCAGTTACTAACCCATTAGTCCCCTACTGACTTCCTAATCCTGCCACGGACATTAGTTCCAGGGCAGTAGTTCCCTTTCCAATGTTCCCTTACCCACTCTAAACCACTGTTTTGGACACTTGATCCTCAGTGTTTTGGAGGACAAGCAGCCTAGAACGGGTCACTAGATATGTTGTTGCTTGATTTCCTTTTTACTCCTTTGTACTCCTTTGTATCTTCCTACTATCTCTATCCTCAGTTTCAAGCCAAAGGTGGATGTTGTGTTTATATACGCAACCATCTTGCTTTCTCTCGTGTTCCCAACTTAGATTTTTCTGAATTTTCAACTCTCTGGCTAAAGCTTTCTAGTCACTCTCAAACTAAATATTTCTGCACTGTTTATCTCTCCCCTAATTCTACTGACTATCCAAAATTCTTTGACTACCTAACTTCCAAAGTGGAATACATTCTATCCATCTCTCCTTTCGCAGAAATCTCCATCTTAGGAGATTTCAACGTTCACCACTGCCAATGGCTCTCCTCTGCTTCCACTGACCAACCTGGTGAACAAGCCTTAATCTTTTCTATCCTAAACGACCTAGAGCAGTTAGTCCAACAATTCACACGTTTCCCAAATCGCCTCGGAGATCGGCCCAATATTCTTGACTTATTTCTAACCTCTAACCCTTCCGCTTATACTATAAATATTTTCTCTCCTTTGGGCTTCTCCGACCATAAACAAATATTTGTCACCTGTCCTATCTCTCCGGTACGGCCACCCGATTCCCCCAGCCGGTGGCGCTTGTGGCACTTTGGCGATGCCGACTGGGAGGCTCTCCGGCAGTATTTCTTTGATTTCCCATGAAATGACTTTTGCGTATGTGGCCGGGGACCCTCGGAGAGTGCTGAGCCCATTACCGAGGTAATCCTTTCGGGCATGGAAGCATACATACCATTTTCTTTCTCTCAGTCTAATGCAAACATTTTTTGGTTTACTCACGCTTGTTCTACTGTAGTCCGCAACAAGGAGGAAGCATTCAAATGGTACCCGTGCCTTAAAACTTAAGAATATCATTCTTCCTATGTTTCTGCCCGGAATCAAGCCAAATCTGTTCTTCGACTTGCCAAGCACTTTCATCAATGATAAATGCACTCTTTTCCACTCCGATGGCACAAGCATCACTTCTTTTTCTGACAAAGCTGAACTCTTCGCTCAAACTTTTGCTAGAAACTCCACCATTGGATGATTCCGGTGTTATTCCTCCCTCTCCACCCCCCTCTCTCCTACTTATGCCTAATATCCTAATCTATTCTAAAGATGTACTTTCTACCCTCTCTGGGATTAATTCTAAGAAGGCGTAATTCCGACGGTGTTCTTCCTGTTCTACTAAAAAACTGTGCTTCGGTGCTGACTCCCTGCCTAGGCAAACACTTTCGCCTCTGCCTCTCCTCTAATGTCTTCCCTTCTTGCTGGAAGTTTGCTCTCATTCAACCTGTCCCAAAGAAGGGTGACCGCTCTCAACTCTCCAACTATCGTCCAATTGCTCTCATCTCTTGTATCCCTTAAAGTTTTGAAACTATTCTTGCTTCCAAATTTCTTAAGCATTTCTCTTCCCACAAATTACTCTCAGATCGCCAATATGGCTTCCTTAATGGTCGCTCTACTGGTGATCTTCTTTCATATCTTACTAACTCTTGATCATCCTCCTATCTGGACTTCAGTGAGACCTTTTCTATTGTGCTAAACATATCGAAGGCCTTCGATATAGTCTGGCACAAATCTATAATTTCTAAACTACCCTCCTTCGGTTTCTATCCCTCTACCTGTGTCCTTGTCTCTAATTTCCTTTCCGGCCGTTCCATAGCTGCGGTTGTGGACGGCAATCGCTCACTTCCTCATCCTATCAGCTCCGGTGTTCCTCAGGGCTATGTCCTATCTCTCATTCTCTTTCTAA
This sequence comes from Paralithodes platypus, assembly GCA_032716605.1. Classification (NCBI taxonomy): domain Eukaryota; kingdom Metazoa; phylum Arthropoda; class Malacostraca; order Decapoda; family Lithodidae; genus Paralithodes; species Paralithodes platypus. Next base: position 29,551,814 of record CM064554.1, read on the forward strand.
TTTTCATAAAAGATCTTCTCAACTGTACCTCCAGCCCCATCCATTCTTACGCAGACGACCTTAGACTACACAGTTAGTTTTCCCCAGCCAGAAATCCCTCAAAAACAAACATAATGAAACCATAGAACACTTATCTTCTGATCCAACTACTTTAAAATTGGGGCAGAGAAAACCTTGTTGCCTTTAACCCACTGAACACCAGGCAATATAATATAAATGTACACTCCAGGACCAGCAGGTTGTCAAAAAGATGGGTTAGAGATGAAGGAAAAAAAAACAAAAAAACGATACCCTAGGTTATTAACCTAAGACGTGCGCATGGGGGGTATGAGACACCACGCCTGTGCGCACGTATTTGAGCTGTTCCCATGATAACATCGTTATTTTACCATAAATAGCATTAATAATTATCCATATGCACCTATTTTAGGTTGATTATAAAGGTATTAACCTGTTACAGCAATAAAACAAGTGGAAACAGCGTTTGGATGGTCAAAATCGGCGATACAGGCCGGGAGTTACATAATGTATGGCTGAGGCAACCTCCCTCCCCTCCTCCCCTCCCCCTTGTCTGGAGAGACACTGTTACGCAATAGTATCTCTCTCGCTCTTTCCCACGCTTGGTAATAGTGATGACAACGCCCTGCTACCAACTCGCTAATGTTAGCACGAAAATAGACCATAGAATAAGGGAATAACAGGGAAAATAGGTGATAACTGAAGGAGGGGAGGTAAGTGGGGAAGGAGGTGATGTGGAGTAGTGATATTTGGCATGGCCCAGGGGCAAAAAAAAAAAGAAAAGAAAAAAAAAATTAGGTGTTTTAAATGGATTTTTTTAGGCCCAGGATCTTAACCCTTATTTAGCGGGGTCGGACTTAAGTCCGATACGAGAAAATTGGACCAAATGGCGGGGTCGGACTTAAGTCTGTGGGCGTATTCCCGCCCTAATTTAGGTGGAAAGCGAAACTTGGTGGTCAGGCGGTGTACTACAAGGGCCCACCCACACATCCCCACTGCGTGACCGTGACTAAGTGACCCTCAAGCAGCCATAATGGAAGGTCAAGATTTGCCCGTGTTCGATTCGGTGGCCGCCATCCCTAGTGCGTCGCGCCACCCTACTAACCACGCCCGGCTTATCACCCAGGAACTAGATATCATGCTGAACTCTTCAGAACTTTCTAATAAGCTGTTGGATGAAACCGTCGAAGGTCTGGGTGAGAGTTTTGGTAGTGTGGATGACTCGGAAGACGAAATAACCCGATCATAGGCTTTCACCCCAAGCATAATTTGCGTGGGGTGGATGTTGTGGTTGATATTGGACAGACCTTTGAGCAAATTGGAGACGTTCCTGATGAAGAACATACTGGTGTGGGTGTTGGTAAGTACAATTTATATTTTATAATTGCTTGAAAATGTGATTGCAAACATTTTATCACCTTACGAGCGGCTGGTGGAGTATATTTCACTGTGCCACCCAGCGGGTTTTTTTTTTTACCCTAAATGGGGTTGTTCCGTGCTCTTTTTCATGCATAAACAAGACCCAGAGCGTAATACAAGTATGTATTCTGAAAGTGCGTAAATTGAGCTTTCCAATGACACCCGAACCATCCTTTTACGATCACTGGTTGTCTTTCAACGATTGTAAAACACGAGTGAAAAAACCCTAAAATACGGTAATTTCCTTATATAATTCCCTGTGTGGCGAGCGGTCTTGAGGTAATTTATGCTCCTAATCACCGCTCCGCTCTCTCTCAGAGCACATTACGTCCTCAAAATTGCACTCTACAAGAAATTTCCTTTGCATTTTATAGCGTATTATTTGCAGGGGTTCGGTAAATTTCTTACGGTAATACAAATTACGAAAGATTGAATATTTGTGCTTGGCATTATATGATTGTGGGGAACAGATGTAGGCCTACCGTATATATTATGTTTTCATATATATGATACATGTGTAACATTTTTATATTATCACGACTCTCTCTCTCTCTCTCTCTCTCTGTCTCACTCTCTTTGTTTGTACTCCTTTGTACTCTCTTTGTCTGATGTAGGCCAGGGCACGCCCCTAACTAATCTCTTCCCTCCCAGGGGAAATCACACCTAGCAGATGTTTTTGACTTCCCCTCTCTCTCTGTCTGTCTCTTCCTCTCTGGGTCTACCTATACTGCATGTGACATTGAAATTGCTTGAGAGTTTGATTGCAAGCATTTTATAGCGTATTATTTGCAGGCGTTCGGTAAATTTCTCACGATAACCAGGGTGTATGGTACATTTCTCACGATAATACAAGCAACAACGAAGCTTGGCGAAGATTGTGGTCTACAATATACCTTTTTATAATTGCATGTGACCTTGTAATTCCTTGAAAGTTTGATTGCAAGCATTTGATAGCGTATTATTTTCAGGCGTTCAATAAATTTGATAAATATATCAAAATAAGTCCTGTGGGACTATGAAATAGCTACTAATGGTCAAGGACAATATTTTGTTCATCCCTCCACTGGAACATCAACAACAATGTCAACAACGTATCACCGTCGGCAATCGTAAGATTCAGAGTCGTAAAGATTCCAGGACCAGCTCAATAGAAAATGAATGAATGAAATGAATGAGTGTGCAGTACTGCCAATACGTATAGCGACTTCCGCTAGATCTAGAGACCTTTACTTCGATCTAGCAGCAATGACTTACACTAGCGGTTTTGTTTTGAAATTTCAGAACAATTTCGAAGTGATATTATATGGATTTTGCCAATTCATATTTCTAGTGGTATTTATCATGTCTTACATCTAACAATATATGCTAGCGGATTTAACTTCAATTGGTAACCCTCCCGCTCGAGTCGGCTCCAAGAAAATCGATAATGGTGGCACTTTAGTAAACAGGTGATAAACAAAACCGCATGCGGATCGGTTTGGTGTATCGGTATTATGGTAAGTTGGCTACCTACTATTGTTTATACGATATAGTAAGTAATGATAAGTAAATTATTATATATTATATATAAAACAAAAACAAAATTCCTGCAAAGCAAGCGAAACAGAGAGAGAGAGAGAGAAAATACAGAAACTGAACTGAAGAAAGAGTGAAAAAGATATAATAATACAGAAATATTACAAGCAAATAAATGAAATAGAGGGATTAATTAGTTAGAGAAAATAATAATGAGAAATACATAATTATACGGATGAGGAAGAGAGAAAGGGAGCACAAGAGAGGGAAAGCGAGCGAGCCAGAGAGACAGACAGACAGACAGGAGTGAGAGAGATTAGAGAAAATAATAATGAGAATTACATATACGGATGAGGAAGAGAGAGAGACAGAGCGCGCGAGAGGGAAAGCGAGCGAGCCAGAGAGAGAGAGAGACAGACAGACAAACAGGAGTGAGAGAGAGAGAAAGAAAGAGAGAGAGAGAGAGAGAGAGAATACAGAAATAAGGAGAAATAAGAGAAAAATAAGACCGATTACCGAAGGAATAGTAGACGCGCGAGAGGCCGAAGTCAGGCCAAAGCGAACGCAACCGAACGCGCCCGGGAAATAGACCAAAAAGTACCTCCTCTTCCTCACCTCTTCCCACCCTCCACACTCATTCATAACATCCATTCATAGACTTATATGGGGAGACGAAGAGTTGCTCTTTCCAAAAATGATCGTTTCGTTCGCATTGGAGCCATAGTAACGGCGCTAGGGTGAGTGAAATTGAGCAAATATTTCGGGATTATGCCCGCTGAGCGGTACAGTGTAAAATACCTTACCACCCGCTAAATAAGGGTTAAGAGTCTTCCCGCAGTCACCCGGGGAAACTCTTAAGAGTCTTCCTGCACTTGCCGGGTTAAGGGGTCCTACGGGGCGCCCGAAAGTCGGAATTAACATAGGGAAATGTGTAGGAAAAAATGCAAAAACAAGTTTTTGCGCTCTCACGCGCGCGCGGCTGGCTTTGAGGATTTTCACCCATCGGCATTGTTGCGTGGGATACTTACGCAGTCCCCATACAAATCTGAGCCCTATATGTGCCATAAGACCGGAGTAATTAACTGCGACGCACCCTATGCGGTCTGGGGTTTAGCGTTACATACATTGCCGACACATAAGGTGCGTCTCTGATACTCGAGGGGTTAATGCTTCTAAAAACCCAATTTTCTCCACCTTATTACCCGTCCGGAATCCCCGAAGAACTTTTCTCAATAGTCTTGGTGTCTCTTTTTCTTCTGCTCTCACTTTGAAGGACCATATTTCCAATCTTGCTAAGGTAGCCTCCCAGAAGCTGGTTGTGCTCAACCGCCTTAAGGGGTTCTTTGCCCCTGCGCAGCTTCTTGCCCTGTACCGGGGTAGAGTGCGTCCTTGTGTTGAGTATTGTTCACATGTTTTGGGAGGATCGTCTCACACCGCACTCCTAGACAAAGTAAAAAGGAAGGACTTTATTCCTGTCCATTCACTAACTCTCTACAATTGTTCTCTCTTTGCCACAATGTTGCATCTCTCTCACTATTCTATCGCTACTACAATATTCAGTGATCCTCAGAGCTCTACCAGTGTATACCAACTGTATACAGGGTACGTGGTAGCCATCTTGCAACACAATGCCACCCTTACTCTGTGCAACTTTCCAACCCAAGAGTGAAACGTTACTCTCAGTCTTTCTTCTATTCAACAGCTGAGCTCTGGAACTCTCTCATAGAATCAGTCTTTCCCTCTTCCTATGACTTAAGCTGCTTCAAACTCTGTGTGTCCAGGCATTTTGGCTAGAACGTCCCTTGATTTTGGCCCTGTCACTCTTGCAACTCTGGGGGAGGCACTCGATACAGACAGTTCTGCCTATTATCTCCCACACTCACATAGACACACAAATAAATGAAAAAATATTATATATATTGTAACATCCGTACCGACCGGATGTCATGTGACCAGACCAACCTGTTGAACGTGACTTTACAACTACAACCTCCTGGCAATGACTCGACCCTGCTTACAGGGTCCTTTGCAGATGTAAGTAACTCACAAGATACCGTAATTTTTGGCGACTTTAATTTACCTGTGACCAAGTGGGGCGATACTCTTACTTCACACTCCGGACATGACTTGTATACGAACTTGCAAGAGAGTTCGCTTTATCAATTTGTTCGAATGCCGACCCGTGGTAATAACGTTCTTCACATTGTACTTGCAACAAAAGAAGAATTGATAGAGAATTTGAATGTTGGTGATGAATTCAGTAACAGCGACCATCGTACGATAACTTTCACTTTAAAGTTTACTAGTAACGAACCAAATAGTAGCATCGAAAAAGTCCCTAATTTCAAGAAAGCAAACTTCCATAAACTTAGAGCTATGTTTAAAGAAACTGACTGGAGCTTTTTAATTAACAATAACGACATAAATACATCTTGGAAGTTATTCGAAACCACTTACCTAAAAGCAGTGCAAGACTGCATACCATCGAAAATAAGGCGTCCAGGCCATAATAATAAGCCCAAATGGTCGAATAAAGATATTTCAAACTGCCTGCTTGCTAAAAAATTTGCTAATGATAGATTAAAATCCTCACAAAATGACGAAGAACGGGTGAAATTTGTAGAGCTACGACGCAAAGCCAAAAAGTTAATTAAGCAAAGTAAAAAGACCTTAGAGTTACATATTGCGAATCAAAGTAAAACAAACCCGAAAGAATTCTATAGTTATATCAGAAAGAAAAAAGTAGTTACTTCAACTGTTGGACCGTTAGTCGATGAAAAAGGAGAATACACCAAAGACGAAGTACAAATGAGTAATGCCCTCAATACCTTCTTTGCATCAGTTTTTACAACAGAAGACCTCAGTGATATCCCTACACCATCGCCGATTCAGATTGATAATTCAGATGTTCTAAGCAATATCACTGTTACAGAGAGAGAAGTATTGAATTGTTTAGATAAACTCAAGGTAAATAAAACGCCAGGACCTGATACAATCTCGCCTAGAGTTCTAAAGGAAGCTAAGAATGAGCTCTCCAAACCACTGACATTACTATTCAATAAATCCTTGCAGTCTGGAAACTATGCCTGATCAGTGGAAGCTAGCCAACGTAACACCGATATTCAAAAAAGGCAGTAAATCCCTACCCAGTAACTATCGTCCAATTAGCTTAACCTCAGTTGTATGTAAAATGCTAGAAACGGTCATACGAGACAGACTCGTAAATCACTTAGAGGAAAATAACATACTTAAAGATACTCAACACGGCTTTCGTAAAAAACGTTCCTGTTTAACAAACCTCTTAGACTTCTTCCACGATATCCTCAACCTCTACGATGAGAGTAAAGCTGTAGATATTATATACCTTGATTTTCAAAAGGCCTTTGACAAAGTTCCCCACAAACGTTTACTGCTAAAACTAAAAGCGCATGGAATACAAGACGGTGTGTTGAAATGGATAGAAAATTGGCTCAGCGACAGAAAGCAAAGGGTAGTCATAAACGGTAAGGCATCTAAATGGACCAATGTAAGTAGCGGGGTACCCCAGGGATCGGTACTAGGACCAATTCTCTTTCTAATTTACATCAACGACATAGATGAGGGTCTCACCTGCACAATCTCAAAATTTGCTGACGATACAAAAATTGCAAATAGCGTACTCTCAAAAGAACAAGTTGACGATATGCAACACAATCTAGATAAATTGTCATGTTGGGCCCAAATTTGGCAAATGAGTTTCAATGCGGATAAATGTAAAGTACTACATGTCGGATACCTAAATGAGAAAGCAAACTATTCGATGAATGGCACTCAGCTTAAGAATGTAAACAGAGAAACTGATCTGGGAGTAACAATATCGAGTAACCTAAAACCGAGTCAACAATGTTCAGAAGTTGTTAAGAAGGCAAACAAAATAATTGGCTTTATAGGCAGGTCATTTGAGCATAAATCCAAAGAAGTTATCCTAACCCTTTACAATTCCTTAGTCCGCCCTCTTCTGGAATACTGCGTTCAATCCTGGTGCCCTTATTACCAAAAAGATATAAACAAGCTAGAACGAGTTCAACGTAGAGTTACCAAAATTATACCTAGCCTAAAGAACAAACCATACGAAGAGCGTCTTAGAGAATTAAATCTATTTCCTTTAACCCAGCGCAGATTAAGAGGCGACTTAATTCAAGTGTTCAAAATCATCAAAGGCATCGACAATATGAACTGTAGTAAGTACTTCACTATCGACCAATCTAATTACACGCGGGGAAACGGTTTCAAAATTATTGGTAAATCTTTTAACTCGCACGAATCTAAGAATTTCTTCTTCAATCGAGTTGTCAACTTGTGGAATGGGCTTCCCCGAGACGTTATAGACTGCAGCACCGTTGATTCATTTAAATTCCGCCTAGACAAATATCTCGCATCAAACCCGCGACTGACTGCGTTTGTAAATGAATAACTTTATCCTCCCCTCAGTTACTAACCCATATGTCCCCTACTAACTTCCTAGTCCTGCCACGTTAGTGGCAGGGCAGTAGTTCCCTTTCCAATGTTCCCTTACCCACTCTAAACCACTGTTTGGACACTTGATCCTCAGTGTTTTGGAGGACAAGCAACCTAGAAGGGTCACTATACCTGTTGTTGCTTGATTTCCTTTGTACTCCTTTGTACTCCTTTGTACATGACTAGAGAGAGAGAGAGAGAGGGAGAGAGCGGCCCGGCTACATCCTACATTCTTGGCATTCCTTGCTTTCCCGCCAAATCTGCGTGTGAAGGGTGGGGCGCTGTGACGTAGTGAGCAGCCCCCCTTCCCCCCACCTACCCTCATTGGACCACCACACCTGCTTCTCACCTGTAATTGGTCGTCGTGTTTCCTGACTTCTGACTGGTGGCGGCACCTGTTTCCTGACTTCTGATTGGATTAGCTTGGTCCGGGAAATGATATGTAAGCCTGAGATTTGATAGTTCAAACTAGTTCATTCTTAGCTGGGGAGACGAGCAGTGTGTTTGAGAGACGAGACAGACTTCACAGGCTTGTATTATAGGTGTTAATATATGTTAAGAAGCGTCCGTGAGTGACCACTTACTCGTTAGTTAGGGATTATTCGTGACTGTTAATTAACCAGAGGTATGTCGGAAACATACACTCATTTGATTTAAGATTTTGTGATTGGAGAAACATATATGTTGGGTTATTTTGGTGATTAGAATTAAGGTTTGATTCAGAGATGATTTGTGATTGAATATTGACTACTTTACCTGTTAACCCGGGAACTGCGGGGAGACTCTTAAGAGTTCCCCCGGCGGACTGCGGGGAGACTCTTAAGAGTGAGTGAAAAAGAAAATCAACTTTAGACCCCTGGGCCATGCAAAATCTCAGTCCTCTACCTCCCCTCCTTCCCCACTTTCCTCCTCTCCTTCAGTTATCACCTATTTTCCCTGTTATTCCCTTATTCTGAGGTATATTTTTGTGCTAACATTAGAAATCCGGTTGGAAGGTGTGGTCATCACTGATAGCAAGCGAATGCAAGAGAGAGAGAGTGAGTATCGATCGACTGTGTCTCAGTGGCCTTGGGGGAAATTGGCGGGAAAGCAGCTTGCCTCACCCATACATTATACAACTCGCGGGCTATATCTCCGATTTTGACCATCCAAACGCTGTTTTCACTCGTTTTATTGTTGTTTCAGGTTAATACCTGTATAATCAATCCATAATAGGCGCATATGGATAAGTATTAATGCTATTAATGGCACAATGAATATTTTAGTGACGGAAACACCTCAAATACGTCAGCACAGGGGGACGTTTCCAATTACCCCCATGCGCACTTGTTAGGTTAATACTTAACTAACTTGATGTAAAGCTATTGTCATTCATAATAAATAATTAAGCATTGTAGAAGTTCAATACTTACCTGACTTTATGTAAAGCTATTTGTTATTCGTAATAGGCATTGTAAAAGTCCTATAAATTATATTGTCTACTTAAGCCTACTAAGAAGCCTACTAAGCTTTAATATTTACTTTAGTGAAATCAGAACGTATGCAAAACGATCCTGAAATTTATATAATTGATTATTATTTTGATTAATTGTAAAATACCTTATTTACGTTAAATAAATACAATTCCATTTTATATGTGACTTTGTAATATTCCTTACCATCTTTTATTAAGGCAAGAATCAATAAGATAAAATATTAAAGAGAGAATAATAATAAAATAAAAGAATAACGAGATAACATAGAAAGAGTAAAACAATCTTTAAAGGGTTAACAAACTTAAATTAATTATATAAAATTATCTTAAAATTTTGCTACTAATCAAGATTAACCCTTCTGGCCCGGGTGTCATTTTAATATGACACCACGAAATAAGGGCAGGTGCCCGGGTGTCCTTTCAGGAGATAGTAAGCTTTCAAGCCTATTCAGCTTGGTCTGAACGCTGTGCGTCCGACGCATGTAAACAAAGCCGATCGTTGCGTCACCGCACCTCCGAAAACAAGAAGGAGAAGACTCTTTTGTTATTGTATGCCTGTATGTCGTTGTTTCAGTAGTGAAAAGATCGTCATATTGCTAACATCGCCTGAAAATGCTCTCCACTAAAATCGTCATCACAACTGAACCAGTTGACTTAGAGAGCTCTACTCAACGCCAGTCTACAGATTGGAAACCGCTCTACATTTATAGATGCGTGGGAAATTTCTAGCAGTTAAAATTAACCAAAATACGGTAGCCTAGGCCTAGACGTTTTTCGGCCAGATCGCCCGGGTACACCGCACTGTCATTAGGAGAGCTAGCCCAGGCCAGGAGGGTTAATTGATAAATTCTAGTGACTTAAAAACCCTTGCTTATATACCAAACTTTCTGTATTAGTAATTAATAGCCTATTTCATATTAAACATTCAATGTTACTTTAAAGTTTCCTGATTAAATATAATTGAAGTGTATCAGAGTATAAAGGATAACTGTCCTAACAACTAAAAGAAAGCAAGTAGCAATAGGACAAACTTTAATATTTTACGTTGTTTGCTACACTGTTTGCTACACTTTCATATTAGCTGTTCTATCTTTATTTATTTAGTTAACCACTTCTAAGTCAAGATACGTAACAGATTAACTGGCGACCTTGCCAGGATACGTTTTGTATAAGTTTCACTAAGTTCATATCATATCATAATCATGCCTGAAATTATTAATAAGGAAGATGTTAAGCTTTTCTTAGCATCGACACCCGTTGCCGATGACATCGATCTCTTGTCCAAAGCAGAGTTAATAGTACTAGCCTCGTATTTTGAACTAACCGTCTCGGACATGACAAAACCTGAAATAGCACAGATCATAAAGTCAGAATTATTTGGGATTCACGAGGGCGGTGAGCATAACGGAGACGAGGGCATGCAGGGTCGGATTTAGGGCAGGGCACAAAGGGCCAGTGCCCAGGGCCCTGCACATATATGGGGCCCTCGGGCCTGCACTTTTTTTTTTTTTTTTTTTGAGGGACGATTTTGGTATTGAAATTTGAATCCATGTTCAGATCTGGCAACTAATGTACCGACATTACCGAACGGTCCGAAGTTGCGAACCTGTCTCAGTCTTGTCAAATACGCCAAGTAGTGAGTACTTCTGGTCCTCTCCTCTCCTGTTTTTACCTGACACTGCATTGTTATCGGTATAAGTGTTGTGCATATCACACTATACCAAATGAATACATTATAACATTAGACATTCAGAACTATGAATACTTACAGAATGGCGTGAGGATTGTACATTGTAAATCATTTTCGAAACCTAGCCTAAGTGAGTGTAGGCCTATACGTTGTGTTTTAATGTTTATTGTCTAAGCATCATACCAGTGTAATTTCGAGCAAGATTTTGTACACCATTTATGGCTTCGTAATTATTATTAAGGTCACAGGTCAGGTTGACAAGTAGCCTAGTAGGCCATAGTCTATTTCTTTCAGCTGATGGTAGGCCTAAATTGACATGCTCCCATCTGGACCTTGTTTAATCAGTTATTACGAAAAGTGTGTAGCTATTTATGCTGTTAATTATGAAAAACTTGGTATATACTGTATATATGATGCAACGACATGGTAGTTTCCTTCGTGCTTAATTAAAGTTTCCAATGTAAACGATATACATACTAGGGTCATAAGACAAAACAACAACATTTATTTACCAAGGAAAAACACAAACGTAGGATGTAAATCTATAGATTATGAAGGTCCACTTCAGTGGAACAATGTCCCAGAACACATAAGAAATGTAACTAATATAAAGTCTTTTAAGAATAACTTGAAGTCACTATTGCTCAGAAAACTGTATCAAAATCCATAGGTTTTAACTATATTCTATGTATTTTTAATTATCCTGTATATAATTTTAATAATTTGTAGATGTATGTGAATACCCATGTAATGTTCGTGGAATAAAGGAATTATTAGTATTATTATTATTATTATTAGTTGCATATATTTCCATCAAGTATCGATACATCAGTTGGTAAGGGATTACATTTACCGTCAGTTGGAAGTACTATAGTAGGCTACTGTGCTCTCTCCACATTTGTACCCCTAGTGAGTACTCAGACAAAGTACCGGTACGCCACACTCCACAGGCTGTAAAACCTGTTGTGGCCCACAGGAGGATTTGCAGCTGCTGGCCTAACTGTAACTACAGAGGCAGCCCATTCATTATAGGTAGGGCAGAAATCATGACCCCTAGGGCCCTAACCTATGTAACTAAAAAAGCACTATTCATTATTCCCTGGCTGACCCTTCCTAAATGGTACAAATATTAAATCAATTACTCTAGTTCTTTATGATTTATAGAGGTTGTAGTGATCAAAGTTTTTGGCCTACTTTCTACCTATAATGAATTAATTATAGGCTAGTAACTAGAAAACCAATAAATTGAATACTCAATTAACCTAAACCGCGCACTATACGCTACATTACAATACTCTAATGTCAATCAATGTCTTAATAGGTGTGTGACTGTGTTGGCATCTTGATTTCTGAAATATATGTTTTATCGCATATTACACAATGTTTTGCTCTTGCCATGCCTATGATGCCTAATTAGGTACAGTTACATGTATATAACATTATATTATAAATTACAGGATTTCACTCTCCATAGCCCTCAAAATGCCCCTAAAAGTGCTTATTTTTCAAAACAAATTATCGGGGGGGGGGGTCTTACAGCGCCCCTCCGGACCCCCGAGCTGCAAATGATCGCTTCGATCGCCCTAACCCCTGCTCAAGGGCCCCGCATATCCCCAGTGCCCAGGGCCCCATAACATGTAAATCCGGCCCTGGACGAGGGCGGTGAGCAAAACGGAGCGGTTGGCGGAGGACTCGGTAATGGGATGCCGATGCAGTTTGGCGAGAATTTGCCAGAGGGATTTACCCCTGATCAATATCTTGATTTAGCTAGATTAAATGCTGCCGAGGCAGATGCTCAGCTGCAAGCACAGTCACAGTCACAACAAGCTCAAATGCAGGGAAAGGCACAACAGCTAGATCATGAATATCGCATGGCCCAATTAACCCGTACAGCCCCAGCGACGCGTCTGACGCGTCGGCGATGTATGTAACGCACAGCCCCAGAGACGCGTCTGACGCGTCACCCTAATTGCGCCGACCGTAACCTCAGGTGTAGCCACTCAAGAGGGCTCAGATTTGTATGGGAACTGTGTACGTATCCCACGCAACCGTGCCGATGGTTGAAAACTCTCAAAGTCCACGTGCGTGCGCGTGAGCGTGCAATAACCTGTTTTTTTGGGGTAATTGCCTTCATTTTTTTACTCTTGTAAAATACGTTTTCGGAGGCTCTGTAGGACCATTCTTTAAGCTTTTTGAGCGGTTTTTCGTGGTTTTTCCTTCATTCCTAACCCATTCGCTATTGTTTCTGGAATAAACCATTTTTTGAAAACCGGCCGGGTTCTGGTGAACAAACATTAAAAAACTAGCCGGGGCTCCACGGGTTAACTGCTCAAACCTAGTCTAAAAACAATGTGCTTGCTCCCCCTCCGGGATTAACCATGACGAGTGTAATTCCCCCGTTCACCGAGGACAATGTTCAGGACTTTTTTGTGTTGTTCGAGGAGGTTGCTACAGGTATGAGGTGGACAAGAGATCGGTGGCCATTTATGTTGCAAACAGTGTTGACAGGACAAGGGCGGGAAACTTACATTTCAGTCGAGTCTGAGGTTCGGCAAGACTATGACCGTCTCAAAGCAGCCATTCTTAAAACCTACAAACTGCTGCCTGAAGCATATAGACAGACTTTCAGAAAGGCTCATAAAAAAATCGAGGAAACTCATTCAGTGTTTGCCAGGACCATGAACAAAGATTTAACTACTGTAACTGGCTAACAAGTAAAAATGTCACTGATTTTAAGGGTCTGAAAGAGTTAATCTTGCTTGAGAACTTCCTATGGAAGGTAGGTTCATCAGTAGCCTATCATTTGAGAGGGAAAAAGGTAGAAACTCTTGCCGAAGCTGCAGACATGGCTGATACATACAACAAATTTCGTGGAAAAAGCCCTATGATAATAACAAGTTCTCCAATCACAAATCTGATAAATCTAGTCACTCGCAAAAGCCTGTAACGTCTCTCCATGCAAGCCAAACTAAAAATGCTCCCCCAACTAAGAATGTGACTCCTGGTAATGGTAACAGAGGTGGGGCCCAAACCAATAATTATAATGCTTACACGGTGAATGTATCCCAAAAAGTGTGTACCTATTGTGGCAAGAGAGGCCACTTAGCTTATCAATGTTGGGCCAAGGAGAGAGCCGAGAGATTGGGGCCAACAGTAGACGCAGTAACTGCCTCTCCAAATAACAAAAGCCACCCAAATGTGCCTTTGATGCAGGACTCCCGACCACAGGAGTACCTAGCTAATGTAAATCAGACAGGAAATGGTGTAGTAGCGTGTGTGGTACAACCCGCAAGGGTTAAGCCTGTCTTAGTGTCCCCATCAGTTCAGGATAGCTACCGTCCCTTTATTTCATCTGGATGTGTGAAAATAAATGGTTGTGTACATGAGGTAAATATCTTGAGAGATACTGGTTCTACTAGCACCCTCATGGTGAATCCTTATTCTGAATGCCCAACTGGCGAATCAGTAATAATGAGAGGTGCTGGAGGTAAATTTTCTGCTAACTTGGTGAATGGTGAGATTGAGTGTGATTTGCTGAAGGGTGAAGCCTGTATAGCATTGTGTAGGACTCAGGACGTCCCTGTGCCTGGGGTAACACTCCTTTTGGGGAATGATGTGGCTGGTGAGAGGGTCCGACCAGACCCAGTTTTGTCACTTTCCCCTGTTGACGAGCCACTGACCGGTGAGCTCGAGCAGATGCCAAAGGTTTTCCCAGTGTTTGCTGTCACTCGATCTATGGCCCAAGTAGCAGTTCCTTCAGATATAATTGTACCAACTGTGAAGGTAGATAGAAGGGATGTAAGAGTAGTGAATGATGCTCTAACTGTACCTGATGCGGAGACTGAAGTAGATCTGTCTGAAACTTTTATGGCTAACCTTGAGCCAAATGATCATGACACCCCTCCTAATTGTCCTAGTGGCCTGGTAGAGTTGCAGCGAGATGACAGTGAGTGTAAGGAGTTAGCTGCCAGTGCCGTGAGTGAAGAGGAGAGTGAGAAGGAGAAAGGGTGAAAGCTTTTATATTAAGAAAGGAGATTTGTGGCGTAGGTGGAGACTGCCACATAGACCTATTGATGACGGGGCATGGGACGTACATCAGGTAGTAGTTCCCAAACCTTGTCGTAGAGATATACTAGAAATGGCCCATAGTATACACTTAGCAGGGCACCTAGGTGTGAGGAAAACCTTAGATTGCATTAGAGCCCACTTTCACTGGCCAGCAATGAGTGCAGATGTAGTGGAGTTCTGTAGAGTATGTCACACCTGCCAGATAACAGGAAAACCTAATAAAAAGGTACCTGTACATCCTCTGGTGCCCTTACCAGTGTTCGAGAACCCTTTCACTCGGGTGGTAGTGGATATCGTTGGCCCATTGTCAAAGACATCCCAGGGACATATATATTTGTTAACTATAATGGACATGGCAACTCGATACCCAGAAGCTATACCGTTAAGAAATACTTCAGCCCAAACAGTTATTAAGGAACTGCTCAAATTCTTCACCAGAATGGGTTTCCCCCATGAGGTGCAGAGTGATCAAGGTACTAATTTCACTTCCAATATATTTCAGAAGTCCCTGAAGGAATTGGGTATCGACCATGTGAAGTCCAGCTCCTACCACCCAGAGAGTCAAGGGGTCCTCGAACGATACCATCAAACTCTAAAATCTATGTTAAGAAAATATTGTGAGGAAACTGGAGGTGATTGGGACAAGGGGGTATCTTTTCTGTTGTTTGCCACCCGTGAGGTTCCAACTGAATCTCTGGGCTTCTCACCCAATGAACTAGTTTTCGGTCACCAGGTACGTGGCCCTTTGCAGCTATTGCAGGACAGCCTAGTTGGTCAGGAAGGGAACCAAAATCTCCGCAGGTATGTGTCAGAGTTCAAAACCTGGCTGAGATCCTTGTGCGAGTTTGCAGCACAGAATCTAAGAGTGGCTAAAGACACCATGAAAGTATGGTACGATAAAAGAGCCTGTGTGAGGGAGTTTCAGCCCAGTGATGAGGTCTTGGTTCTCATTCCCCTTTTCGGCCAACCTTTATCAGCAACATTTAGAGGACCCTATAAAGTAGTAAAAAGGGTGAGTGTTACTGACTACTTAGTGGCTACCCAAGACAGGAGGAAGCCTAAGCAAGTATTTCACATACATATGTTAAAACCCTATCATAGGTCCCCTGACTCCTCTCCTCCAGATTCACCTGCTGTGGCAGTATTAAGGACCTGTGGACATCCTGATGCAGGTGATGTTTGTAGTCCTTACCCACAGATCCCGCAGCAGACTGTCCCAGATCCTAAAGGTATCGATTTTGACTTGTCTTGTGGTCTATCCAATTTTAAATATAATTCAGTAGCATGGGGGGAATTACCAACTAAATTGAGTCATCTTCCCTCAGAGAAAGCTAACGAACTAATCCATGTTTTATCACAGTCTCCCAGTGTGTTCCGTGATACTCCAGGGCTCACCTCATTGGCAGTGCATGACATAGATGTCGGGGATGCAGCACCCATCAAATTATCTCCATACCGTGTCTCACCACAGCGCAGGAGTATTCTGCAAGTTGAATTAGATTTCATGTTGTCCAATGCAATAATTACTAGAGCATTAAGCCAGTGGAGTAGTCCGGTCACACTTGTGCCTAAGCCAGATGGGAGTCATAGATTTTGTATGGACTACAGACAAGTCAATGCCGTAACAAAAAATTATACTTATCCACTGCCACAGATTGATGATTGTATTGACCAGATTGGCACAACCAGTTATATAAGTAAAATGTACCTTATGAAAGGATATTGGCAAGTACCTCTTACACCCTGAGCAAGGGAGATTTCATGTTTTGTGGTAAACAATCAAGCCTTCTCAGGCCTTATGGCCTGAAAAACGCTCCAGCTACCTTTCAGCGCCTAATGAATCAGGTCAATGAAGGGGTACCTGGGTGTGTGGTGTACATTGATGATATCCTTCTTTTTTCCCGTACATGGGAAGAACATTTCCAACAAATCAGATTGCTTTTTGCTAACCTTGCTGAAGCAAATCTTGTAGTGACCTTAAAAAAGTGTACTTTCATTAAGAGTACTGTCCAATATCTTGGTATACAGTAGGACAGGGTCAGGTTGCACCTCCTCAAGCTAAGGTAGAGTCAATTTAAAATTTCCCAACGCCTACCAATAAGAAATAAATCCAAAGATACTTAGGAATGATTGGATACTACATGAGGTTTATTTTAAATTTCTCAAGGTTAACAGCACCTTTAACAGATCTTCTCCGAAAGGATGTGAAGTTTGAGTGGTCCTCCGATTGTGAGGAGGCTTTCAGTGCTACTAAATACATTCTATCTAATTATCCTGTTCTCCGTGCTCCTGATTTCACCAGATCTTTCTCCATAGCTGTTGATGCAAGTAATACTGGGGTCGGAGCCGTGTTACTCCAGGAGGATGACTGTAATGTATTGCATCCTGTTTGCTATTTTAGTAAAAAGTTAAATTCTGCTCAACGTAATTACTCTGTAATAGAAAAGGAGCCGTTAGCATTGATTTTGTCACTCCAATACTTTAGTGTTTATGTTCAATCTGCACCTGGTTCCATTACTGTATATACTGACCATCACCCATTAAAGTTTTTGCACAAGTTCCAAAACAAGAATCAAAGACTGACCTGGTGGAGCTTGTTGCTGCAGGAGTATGCCTTAGATGTCAAACATATTAAAGGGGTCCAGAATGTATTGGCATATTGTTTGCCAAGAGTCTGAAAATTTTTCATATACTTTCCTCCTCTTGAACTCTTTTCTAGCAGGGGAGGTGTAACATCCGTACCGACCGGATGTCATGTGACCAGACCAACCTGTTGAACGTGACTTTACAACTACAACCTCCTGGCAACGACTCAACCCTGCTTACGTGACTAGAGAGAGAGAGAGAGAGAGGGAGAGAGCGGCCCGGCTACATCCTTCTTTCTTGGCATTCCTCGCTTTCCCGCCAAATCTGCGTGTGAAGGGCGGGGAGCTGTGACGTAGTGAGCAGCCCCCCTTTCCCCCCACCTACCCTCATTAGACCACCACAACTGCTTCTCACCTGTAATTGGTCGACGTGTTTCCTGACTTCTGATTGGTGGCGGCACCTGTTTCCTGACTTCTGATTGGATTAGCTTGGTCCGGGAAATGATATATAAGCCTGAGATTTGATAGTTCAAACTAGTTCATTCTTAGCTGGGGAGACGAGCAGTGTGTTTGAGAGACGAGACAGACTTCACAGGCTTGTATTATAGGTGTTATTATATGTTAAGAAGAGTCCGTGAGCGACCACTTACTCGTTAGTTAGGGATTATTCGTGACTGTTGATTAACCAGAGGTATGTCGGAAACATACACTCATTTGATTTAAGATTTTGTGATTGGAGAAACATATATGTTGGATTATTTTGGTGATTAGAATTAAGGTTTGATTCAGAGATGATTTGTGATTGAATATTGACTTCTTTACCTGATAATACTTAACTGACTTGATGTAAAGCTATAGTCATTCATAATAAATAATTAAGCATTGTAGAAGTTCAATACTCACCTGACTTTATGTAAAGCTATTTGTTATTCGTAATAGGCATTGTAAAAGTCCTATAAATTATATTGTCTACGTAAGCCTACTAAGCTTTAATATGCAAAACGATCCTGAAATTGATATCTTTCTTTGATTATTATTTGATTAATTGTAAAATACCTTATTTACGTTTATAAATACAATTCCATTTTATATGTGACTTTGTAATATTCCTTACCATCTTTTATTAAGGCAAGAATAAATAAGATAAAATATTAAAGAGAGAATAATAATAAAATAAGAGAATAACGAGATAACATAGAAAGAGTAAAACAATCTTTAAAGGGTTAACAAACTTAAATTAATTATATAAAAAGATCTTAAAATTTTGCTGATAATCAAGATTAATTGAAAATTAATATTCTAGTGACTTAAAAACCCTTGCTTATATACCAAACTTTTTGTATTAGTCATTAATAGCCTATTTCATATTAAACATACAATGTAACTTTAAATAGTTTCCTGATTAAATATTGTTACGACTGGGGTTCAAATATATCAGGGCTCTTATTCATTGGACTAGTAATGGCATAAATGTTACAACGGAAAGCGCTAGCTCCAACCTCTGATGTATATCCCCAGTGAACAAAGAACACAAATACTCTACAGAGTTCTATATGCAATAATAGGCTATCAAACTCTCAATAAATGTGCGTCTACTCTAGGCTTAATGTTATGTGAAAACAGCCTATTACTACCTATAACCGAAGGTGCTTGGTTATGGTATGCAAAGTAAGGTGGTAAGAGAAGTTACAGCTTACGTTACTTTAATCAATAAATGTCAGGCACTCCTGCATGAAAGAAAGTGCACTAAAGTCCTTCAACACTAACAAGGAATCTTCTTTAAATGTTAGATGCTATAAAGATGCTCGTATCGGAAATGGAACCCAAAAAGGCAGGCAGCGGAACAATGCTCGTGCAGGCTATGCACACAAAAAGGCAGAATATATAATGCCGTCGGAGCCAAGAATATCCTAAACACTACAACAATAATAATAATCGCCCCGACAATGCAGTATTCCTATCAACAAAAAGAGCCTAAGTCGTTTGTGTCTCAATACATCAAACTAGGCTGCGAAATGCTTGTGTAATCATAAATGGGTATGCATAAAAAGAGTAATTAGGTTAATATACTTAATGTCTACTGTGACTGATAAAGTCTAGCTAGAGTCAATGATACGAGATACTGGTGCGCATGGCATGCTGCATAGCCTAGTGCAAATCTCTAGTCTGTGTGTCAAATATTACGTTATAATGAAGGGTAGCTCTCTTGAGAAACCTTAATACCGAAGTATCAAGCGTTCTCCTGGCGTACCTCAAAGACAAACAATCGAGACTAGAACAGTGCAGAATGGTATAGGCAAAAAACCCTCATTCGTGCATGCTCTACTCTCAATGGCACACAGACTAGAATTTACTCAATCAACTCCAGTTCTCAGGTATGTCGTGCCGCTTTTAACTGAAGCCAGCACTCATAGGAAACAATACCTTAGAATATCAGACTCCTAGTCTAGCATTATCTAATCCAGCAGAACACTAATAACTAAAGGAAGCAGTACTAAACAATATAAATGCCAACCAATGCTTCGTGATCCACTTATCTTAACAACTAACATACATAGGCTATATCAGACCTTAACACACAATACAACTGGCCAGCATGAAGCTGATTTTGCAGAGTTAACCAGAGGGGGTATAATATTAATAAAAGGTGGTGAAAGATATGGAAAATGAGAGAGATAGGCAGAGGAAAAGATTCTCAGGTGCGAGCGGGGTACAGGTAGCAAGGGAGAAAGATGGGTGCGTTCTAGAAACCAGATCTGAGGGAGAGAGTGGCGAGGAACTGTATATATACTCGCACCAGCTCGAGCCGCGTGGGAAAAAAGCGGTTACAAGTCCTCTAGCCACTGGCAAGGGATCTAACAGCATGGAAAGGACCTCTCTCAACCAACCCCCACGAACGAGGCAGCCAGCCGTGACGTCATCGAGCAGGACAAAAACACTACGCGCTCCCTCTCACTCTGTTCTACTCTCTCTCTCTCCCAGATCCCATCATTACTAGTTAATGATAAAACATATACTTTACAATTAAATATATAAAGCCTTGACATGGGTGAAAACAAAGAGCCTTTCTGGACTGCCCATGACACAAGCTTTCATATGAAATAAAGCACACTCTAATACACAAACTGTAGCCCCATCCACTGCCCTGGCGATCCTAGCGAGTCACTGTAGGACAAGCCATGCGGTTCTAACGGAGTGGTTAACGTCACACCCCCCCCAAGATTTTTCTCAGAGGCCCCAAGGCTCACAAAAATCTGATGGTTAGAACCCATGCTATATCTCCACTTCCTATCACCCAGCGGCAGTAAAATATCTGGCACAGTTCTTCAACAAAACATTTTTCAAAATTATAACCCTCCCCAACACCATAGGTTAAATTATATGTAGTTATGCTCCTCAAGAGCGAGCTTCTCTACCCCAGCATTCTGAGAGGAGTGCAACTCAGAATTACTGCTATAACATACTAAAAAAATTCAACTATCAAAGAAAGTTTTTATTTGATTTTTATGTTTATAATTTGTTTATTTCGGCTGCACTATAGGGGCAAGCCTAGTTTTTTCTTCTATACCAAACGCTCAACTCCTGCTTTACGACCCAATACGCTGGGCTACAACCGCGAGCCAACAAGCACCAAGCGCAAAATACTATTCAAACTAAAGCAGGAGGCTACCCGTGTGTCAATCTACCCAGGATCATATACCCTTGAACGACCATCTGCAACCACGTTGTCACAACCGGCAATATGGCGTATGTCCAGGTTAAATACCAATAACCTTAGTGACCACCTGGTCAGCCTCATATTCCGATTGTGAAACTGGTCCAAGAACTTGAGAGGGTGATGATCTGGGTAAACTACAACGACCGGACCATAGGCTGGAACACAGACCTCGAAATGCCTCAGAACAAGTACAACCGCCAGCAGCTCCTCCTTGACAGCATAGCAGCTCCCCTGGGCCGAATTGTACTTCTCCGAGCAGAAACTAACAGGATGCTCCAGCCCATCATCGTCCTTTTCCACAAGGACGGCACCAGCCCCCACACCACTAGCCTCCGTTGCTAGTTGGAAAGGTAGGCTAAAGTCAGGGGCCCTGAGGATCGGGTGAGTGCACAACAGGTGTTTTACTTCTCTAAACACCTTCTCACACTCAGGCGCCCATTTGAACTTCTTATCCTTCCAGTTATCCTCCACCTGAGTTTGACTGTCCCGTTCTCCTTCTCCACCTTGACTGCTAAACGTCATCACAGGCACAGTGAGAGGCTCAGGGGGGTGCCTCCCATACTCCTTCATGGGATTAACATGACATAACTGATTGTGCTTCCGCCTGTCTGGAGTGGCTACCAAGTAAACCAGGTCCGATAGCTCCTCCACCACCCTATAAGGACCAGCGTACTTCGCGGATAAGGGGTGACCTACAAGGGGCAGTAGAATCAACACCTCCTGACCCACGTGAAACTCCCTGAGTTCAACCTTGAGGTCGTACCTGTCCTTCCTGAGGGCCTGAGAGCTAGTCAAATTACGGCCAGCCAACTCCAGACTGCGCAACATCCGTTCTCAACTGTTGAGGACACACTTGAGCATAGAACAAGGTTTTTCTGCGCCCTCCCATACTTCTTCAACCATATGGAGAGGCCCTCTGACACGGTGTCCAAAGACGAGCTCATTAAGGCTGAATCCCAAACTCTCCCCAGGTACCTCCCACACAGCAAACAAAACACATGGCAGGCCAAGATCCCAATCCCTCCCACTCTCAAAGCAACAACAACGAAGCACAGATTTCAAGGCTGAGTGCCATCGCTCTAACACACCCTGGCTCTCCGGATGATATGCAGATGACACAACCCCAACAATCCCATGCTGCGGCATTGCTTGTACAAAGAGGCTAGAAGTGAAGTTGGGTCCCCGGACTGACTGAATCCCCTGCGGGTAACCATACCGGGAAAAATACACTAGCAAGCTTCGGACCACCGTTTTCGCCAACCCATTTCTCATAGGCAACGCGTCAGGGTACCTTGTTGCTACATCTCCCGACTGTGCATCACTGTCCTCCTTCAACTCTTTCGTCTTTTTAAGCCCATCCTCTGCCCCTTCAGGAACAGTTACTGGGTCTTCTCCAGACTCGAAATGTGGTCCTAATACAGAGTCCCCGAGAAGGTCCGTTGATACTAAATTCTCAACCGCATCAACTTCCAACCCCTTCTCGGTACCCTTCCTCCGCTGATCTAAAGATTGTTGACCAGAATGTGACTCCCTGGATGCAGAATCTCCGGTGACAACACACGCCATAGGCTGCACCGGACACTTCTCAACCCACTCCTGCTCCTCCCTACTCACGTCGGCCGGCTTCTCGACAACGACTAAGGGTGGAGCCTCAGAAGTAGGCCCCGCAAAGTCGTTGCCGAGAAGAAGGTCGACGCACCCAACAGGTAACTTCTCCACAATTCCTACATCCAGGTCCCGAGTCACACCATCAACTTCCACCTTCATTCTTACAAGCGGGTATGACCTTGTCGCATTAACTCCCTGAACCACAACCACCCGCGCCGTATTGACAGGTTTACCAGTAAAATTTCTCAACAGTGTTTGTGATGCCCCAGTGTCACGCAAAATTCTCACCTCATGTCTTCTACCCCCCCACTCCACACAACCGAGTCCCCTGTGGTCACTAAAGGCATCACAGACAGGGAATAAGCCTTCCGGATCCTTCTGCACTGGCAGTGTATTTACCTCGGAAGAAATGCCTCTAACAAACTCCGATGTCCTCTTGAACACTCCAATGCCGTGAGCAAAAGACACGGCTGCCAGAGGAGGTCGACTAGGGCACTCATTTGCCTTATGACCCTCCTGGTGGCAACTAAAACACATAAATTTTGGTTTCGGCTTATACTGTGATGTAAAAGGCCCCTGACTTTTCACATACGGTGTGGTGTAAGGTTTGGATTCAGTTTTAGTTTCATGGCTCTTCTGTTTAAATGTGTCATTGTTACGGGGAGGGGGAGGATAACGGTCCCTAGCACTTACATCGTACTTCTGTGAGGACCCGCAACCCCGAATCAACGACAGCCGTCGATCAGCCATTTCTGCTGCTTCGACTAGAGTTCTTGGGTTTTTCTCCTTTAAGTTCAAAGTTAGATCACCGCCCGTGCTCTTAAAGAACTGCTCCAACATCATTAACTGCTTAATTTCATCAAATGTTGTGAGCTTCTCAGATCGGAGCCAGTTCCCCATAGCATCGGACAAGTCCCGGGCGTGTTCCAAAAAGGTGCTATCTCTTCCCTTAGTTACACCCCGGAACTTCAAACGGTACGTTTCTGGTTGCAATTCGTAAGCCCTCAGGACAGCCTCCTTGAGATCCTCGTACACAATACATAACTCCAAAGGTAACGCATCGTAGGCTTTAAGACCCTTGCCTATTAATCTAGAGGATACAAGTGCTGCCCATTTATTCTCTGGCCACTGGTGTTCCTGGCACTTCTTCTCAAAGCGTGTGAAAAATGCTGTTACACCACTCTCATCAAACACCGGAACCAGTTTCAATAAGTGCGAGAGAGACTGCTCATGAACACGGTTACCAGCCCCAAGTCGCTGTCCCGTTGTCTCTACTCGCGACTTCTCTACATCCATGTCGGCACAGTACCTAGTCGACTCTAAATCCGCTTGGATTTTTGCTAGCTCTGTTTGCTGCTGAAGCTCACATACCCTGATAGCCTTTCTCTCTTCGATCTTAGCTAATTCGAGCTGAAGCAATAATTCTGGAGTTAACCCTTGAGGAGGTGAAGGTGCTACACTGTTTGAAATTACCGGTGGTCCCCCCAGGGGCAACCCACCCTGCCAGTCACCACCCAACTGCGGAAGCGTACCCGGGGTAGGCAAACTACTGGGATGGCTGGGAGTCGAGTGTAGGGGAAGCATGGCCGAAGGGCTCTGAGCACTCAACCCATCTCGCTCACCAATCACCCTGCCCAGTACACACGTTATCAAGTTATCCCTGGTCATGCCGCTAGTACCCGCATGACCGATAGCTGTGGCCAGGCATTGAAGACCGTACCGCTCCATACCCTCCAACCGCTCGGCAGTAACAGGCCATTGCAAAAATATCCTAGCATCCTCCTCACAGTTCACCCGATTAACCCTTTCATCATGCTGCTGTTCCTCAGTTTCGACATTACGTACTGTGTCTCCATTCTCCTCTGATCCGGTATAAGACATGATGCTCTCAAAAATTTCTCACCACAATATTCAGAAAAGAAGCACCCCAAACTCTTATACCTCAATATACACACAAAAATTCTCGGAAATACTCAAGGGCTATACTATGTTGCAAAAAAAAAAAAAATCTTGCTGATCCCCGCAAAATATTCCCCAAAACAACAAATGTTCCCTGCTAATAAATGTAGGTTCACCAAATCCTAGGTAAGGTCGCCATTTGTTACGACTGGGGTTCAAATATATCAGGGCTCTTATTCATTGGACTAGTAATGGCATAAATGTTACAACGGAAAGCGCTAGCTCCAACCTCTGATGTATATCCCCAGTGAACAAAGAACACAAATACTCTACAGAGTTCTATATGCAATAATAGGCTATCAAACTCTCAATAAATGTGCGTCTACTCTAGGCTTAATGTTATGTGAAAACAGCCTATTACTACCTATAACCGAAGGTGCTTGGTTATGGTATGCAAAGTAAGGTGGTAAGAGAAGTTACAGCTTACGTTACTTTAATCAATAAATGTCAGGCACTCCTGCATGAAAGAAAGTGCACTAAAGTCCTTCAACACTAACAAGGAATCTTCTTTAAATGTTAGATGCTATAAAGCTGCTCGTATCGGAAATGGAACCCAAAAAAGGCAGGCAGCGGAACAATGCTCGTGCAGGCTATGCACACAAAAAGGCAGAATATATAATGCCGTCGGAGCCAAGAATATCCTAAACACTACAACAATAATAATAATCGCCCCGACAATGCAGTATTCCTATCAACAAAAAGAGCCTAAGTCGTTTGTGTCTCAATACATCAAACTAGGCTGCGAAATGCTTGTGTAATCATAAATGGGTATGCATAAAAAGAGTAATTAGGTTAATATACTTAATGTCTACTGTGACTGATAAAGTCTAGCTAGAGTCAATGATACGAGATACTGGTGCGCATTGGAATGCTGCATAGCCTAGTGCAAATCTCAAGTCTGTGTGTCAAATATTACGTTATAATGAAGGGTAGCTCTCTTGAGAAACCTTAATACCGAAGTATCAAGCGTTCTCCTGGCGTACCTCAAAGACAAACAATCGAGACTAGAACAGTGCAGAATGGTATAGGCAAAAACCCTCATTCGTGCATGCTCTACTCTCAATGGCACACAGACTAGAATTTACTCAATCAACTCCAGTTCTCAGGTATGTCGTGCCGCTTTTAACTGAAGCCAGCACTCATAGGAAACAATACCTTATAATATCAGACTCCTAGTCTAGCATTATCTAATCCAGCAGAACACTAATAACTAAAGGAAGCAGTACTAAACAATATAAATGCCAACCAATGCTTCGTGATCCACTTATCTTAACAACTAACATACATAGGCTATATCAGACCTTAACACACAATACAACTGGCCAGCATGAAGCTGATTTTGCAGAGTTAACCAGAGGGGGTATAATATTAATAAAAGGTGGTGAAAGATATGGAAAATGAGAGAGATAGGCAGAGGAAAAGATTCTCAGGTGCGAGCGGGGTACAGGTAGCAAGGGAGAAAGATGGGTGCGTTCTAGAAACCAGATCTGAGGGAGAGAGTGGCGAGGAACTGTATATATACTCGCACCATCTCGAGCCGCGTGGGAAAAAAGCGGTTACAAGTCCTCTAGCCACTCGCAAGGGATCTAACAGCATGGAAAGAACCTCTCTCAACCAACCCCCACGAACGAGGCAGCCAGCCGTGACGTCATCGAGCGGGACAAAAACACTACGCGCTCCCTCTCACTCTGTTCTACTCTCTCTCTCTCTCCCAGATCCCATCATTACTAGTTAATGATAAAACATATACTTTACAATTAAATATATAAAGCCTTGACATGGGTGAAAACAAAGAGCCTTTCTGGACTGCCCATGACACAAGCTTTCATATGAAATAAAGCACACTCTAATACACAAACTGTAGCCCCATCCACTGCCCTGGCGATCCTAGCGAGTCACTGTAGGACAAGCCATGCGGTTCTAACGGAGTGGTTAACGTCACAATATAATTGAAGTGTATCAGAGTATAAAGGATAACTGTCCCAACAACTAAAGGAAATCAAGTAACAACTGGACAAACTTTAATATTTTACGTTGTTTGCTACACTGTTTGCTACACTTTCATATTAACTGTTCTATCTTTATTTATTTAGTTAACCACTTCTAAGTCAAGATACGTAACAATATATATATATATATATATATATATATATATATATATATATATATATATATATATATATTAGGGGAGGTGTGGCAGAGTGGTCTTGCCACTGGACTGGTAATCCAATGGACCCGGGTTCGAATCCCAATATGTCAATGGGAAGATATTATTGGGATGGAATTTGTGCTGTACCTAGTATCAGTGCATTACCACAGCACACCGAAATGCCAAAAAATACCCTCGTTGTTCCCTGATTAAATAGCATTGTATGAATATTCCCATATTAAAAAAATATGCTACAGGGGGGGAATGCCTAGTGATTTAATTGCTCAATAGGTGGCGTTCTGAGAGTGAGGGTCCGAGTGTGGGGGATGAGACTGTGAAGCGCAGAGGCGAGGCGGCTTCAGAGATGGAGTTGCTTCGAGCCGTGAAGCTTCGCATGTCTCACTCCCTAGACTGGAGCAAGACCTCACGAGCCTCACCGTGTTCAGCGGTAGAGTGTAAAGGCTATCAGCCTATGCCCGAGAGGGAGTAGTTGGAATATAGAAGGACAAAACAAAAAATAATATATATATATAATTAAGTATGGCATATAACAAAGCTATAACACATTGAAATCGATGGGCGCTAGTTCCGTCAACCTTTTTTTTTTTTTTTTTTTTTGTAATCTAACCTTTGATCAACTTTTAAATTATGGGCTTGAAGGCTTGAATGGGACAATGTGTGGGTAGAACGCTTCTGCAGCTACACACCAATATAATCACTATAGTACTCATAACTGTGATACATAAGGACGCTGTCTGTAGCTTGGCATTGTTATGTACTAAACACGTCCACGGACGTCTATTACACCATGTTTGAGGAAGTGACCCTCTTTCCACTGAAGCAGCTGCCACACTGACATTCTGAATATGTTACTTGGCTATTGGTTGCTGGCAACCAGTGTCAGTCAAGCAGTGGCACCGTGACGACGCAGCGTTACCAAATCAAAACACAAAATACCGCTAGATTCGTTCACCAAAGGCACTTGAATGCCGTTATAGTAGGCTTAAATTATATTTTATTTTTATGTGGATGACGGAACAGAAGGCAAAACCGCCTGTGACGAGTGCCTCCCCCAGAGTTGAAAGAGTGACATGGCCAAAATGAAGGAATGTTCGAGCCAAAATGTCTGGACACACGAAGTTTGAAGCAATTTTAATCATAGCATAAGGAAAGCATGGATTCAGGGAGAGTTCCAGAGCTCAGCTGTTGAATAGAAGAAAGATTGGGAGTATTGTTTCACTCTTGGGTTGGAGAGTAGCACAGAGTAGGGGTGAGATATTGTTGCAAGACGGGTGCTACGTACCCTACGTACAGGAGGTGGTATACACTGAGAGAGCTCTGAGGAACACTGATTATTGTAATGGCGATAGAATAGCGAGAAAGGTGCAACATTGTGGCGAAGAAAGAGATATTGCGGTGAGTGGACGTGAGTTAATCCCTTCTGTACCGCAGCATCTTTTTAATTTAATTATAGCTATATGTAGACGATTTTGTGCAGCTCAAGAAGGATCTGTGGTAGTAAAAAGGGTTAAGTGAGATAGTTCGAAGCCTGTTATTTGCTGGATGCCCTATTTATACTGAATATAATCGACTATTAGTAGCCAGAATAAAGTTAAATTGACGTCTCCGGTACAGAAGTGGTTAATGAGATAAAAGGCTTTCTTTTCTACTTAGTCTAGAAGTGCTGTGTGAGAGGAATAATGCTGAACATAGCTAGAATAATGCCACAACTTCTAGAACACCACTCAAAATGGCTCAAGTCCATTGAATATTGTTAAATAAATGTGTTGCTAGATCTAAGTAACTACTTGCAGTTCTATCAGGAAAGTAGCTAATATAGAGACACTAGCCTTGAGATAAAAGAATAAAGGTGGCAACTCGGCTAATATGTAGCCTACAGCTACAAATGCATTTTTATGGATATTTTGGATACTTATATACTTTGTGATATGGGTGCGTTCACTTGACACCGTTACATACTTAATTGAGATTTACGTTAATCTTTGCAAGAAACGGGCGAAGTAGACGACTTGTAACGCTAACGTTAGCTTTCCGTCACTGGTAGCTGACTCCTGGAATCTATTTTGGCACTTAGTCTATCCTAATTCTGCCTACCAATAAATGCCTACAGTGGCCAATAGAGGCGCTGAACGCAAGGTTTACCGCGGTGCATTGTGGGAAATGGGCGACATCGTGGAGCTATCCACCCTCCCTCTCCTTCAACAATTCTATAATATAATTATGCAGTTAGTCGAAATTTCTGTAGCTGACACATACTTTGGTCTATGCATACTTTTGTTTTATACATTTTAAAATCACCCACATTCATAAATAACGTATATTTACAATACAAAGTCAGCAGGTATTTTCCCGCCAATTTTTTTATGATAATTAATCAGCTTATAATTAATGTTTGTAGTCATTATCAGCTGCATATGGACTTTCCCTTTATTACTATACTATATAAGCACTTAGTGTAGTCGTATACTGTATAATAGAAACGTGTAGAATCACACACAAATTGAGATAAACTGTGCATATCCTAGGTGTTGGGTATAGTGATGTCTACAGTCGTAGCTCTGGCGCTAGTTCAGAAGCGTCCACCAGAGGTCTCAAAGGAATTGTTTGTAGGGAGAATTACGACCCAGCCTATTAGATAATATGTTTCACAAGCTCTTATAAAATGTGGTATACACTCCATACTGATGCAACCATTACTTTACTCTCTGATAGTGCATGCCCATAATCGACATTATATAAGTTCGTGGGAGTATCTGGACACAGGCGGCTCCTAAAATAATTACGTGCCTATTAGCGCCTGGGTCTTAACTTTCATTAATAACACTGCTTTATATATGATGTTTTAACCCAAAACGGTTAACCCATTCTTTATATTCCAAATATGATTAATGTTTTTATGGAAGATGGTCATAGTAATAATGAATTAAACTAATCAAAATACTTGTTTCACCGTTTGGTGTATGTCTCTAGCTTGTATTATAAACTAACAGCTAAGCAACAATGAATAATTTAATTTAGACAGGCCACGTATATATTTTGTTCAAATATATTTTGTATTTTTCGAATGATATGCATTGTGCTTTTGTTTGGCTAGTAGGTCAAACGTAAAGTAGTTATCTAAATGACGGATGAAGCCAAACTGGAAAAACCTATAGCCTAGACTCTATTCCAAATCAGTAGTCCAAAACTCTTGAACATATATACTGTATACCTCTATGACTCGCAAACAAAAAGAGTAATCCAGCTAATATTTCTATCATTTGGGAAGGGTGCAGCTAGGGACTAGGTGTGGTCATTTACAGCCATTTGTTCTTGCCCTGTTGGAGTTACAGAGGATAGGCATCACGATTTCTGAACTACTAGTTTGGAACAAGGTATAGTCACCTAGTGCATGCTTGCCCCGAGCTTTTATGGAAGTACTCGAAATTAACATTAATATAGGATCAATCAAACCTGTTAATAGGCCTATCGTGTAAATAGAGAGAAACAAATCAATACAAATGAGGACGTTGATGTTAGTAATGTAAAACAATATTATTAGGTAGGGTTATACTAGTTTAATCTTCGGTTTTTGCCTAATAATATTGTCTTTGTATTGCTGAGATCACTGTACATATTGTGATCAAATCTTTCAGAACGGGTGACGAGTTTCCTTTCTTGTTATGATTTTATTCTGGCTAGCTATTTAGATTATGGAAGACTCCTAATGAGCAAGAGGCTTAAATTTATCTCGAGTAACTCATTCAGAACAATGATGCTTTATTTTCTTGTTTTCTGGCTAACACGATGCTATTTTACTCTGCTTAAGAACAATACCTCTCGTAGTCAAGGTGTTAATCTGTAGATAAATATTAGCACTATCAGGTTTGATGAAATCTAGTAATAATGTTGTGAACTCTGATGGCAGCTCAAGGAAGGCATACAGTAGGCTCCTCTCCTCCCACTCAACACCACTCTCACGCATATACCCATCAATTCCATCCATCTCTCTCACTCCCGGTGTGCCTTTCTGCCCTTCCACCTCACTCGTATACACCCTTGATGTCATGCCCTCCATATGCTCATACGACTGAACCACCTCAAAGTATTCCTCTTAACACTCTACAGCACGTCCACACCACATCGCTTTCGCATTTCCTCATTCGTTTCTCTATCTCTCTATGTGACTCCAAATGCACTTGTCAAGTAACTCCTCTTCATCCCTCTCACTCTCTATGTTTATTTCTCCAACAAAGCAGATTGTTTTACTTATGTACGTCAATTAATCACACACTCAATTCCACACGATAATGCACTGATTTCTATAATTAACTAAACTGGTTTTTAAATGACGTAGTAGTTATTTAGCAGTTTTAGTGATTTTGCTAGCACCATATTTTCATTATATACTATACATGCATCCTCCTTCATTCACTGTCCCCCCCCCTTCACTCACTCAACCCCACAATTTGCCGGAGGATAACAGGTTTTTCACAATACGTAGACGGAGGTCTTTTAAAAAAAAATATATATATATACTACTGTATATAATAATTTCGTTTGGAACAATTACCTATCAAACTAATATACGTCTGACATTCCATATTAAGTTATGAGATTATGAGTGTTACGAAACTATTAACAACTTTGCATAAGAGCCTATGATATTGTTACGAGTTTCCCCACTGTTATAATATTATGGTGCCTACCACCTTTGCATAAGGCTTCAACTACTCTCTCTTTGTTGTATGAGATCACCCACTCTTTATTATTAAGTCCCCCATGTTGCTTAAGATCCTCCACTAATTATTGACCCTACCATAGAAATAACCCCTCCGCTGTTATTGCATCTCCCATTATTTTACTAGGCCTCTATTGTTGCATTAGACGGATTAGACCCCCTGCTATTGTACTAGATTGTCACTAGGCCCCACATTGATGTATATCGTCTTCAAATCATGCCTACAACAACCAACTACTTGCACCTATTGTATGAAGTCCTCGCACTGATTAATGATGTCTTCAAGTTGTCCCAAGATTCAATTACTCACCCTTTCTTGTCTATGGCCGCTCACACTGATCTAATGATCCCTACCAGTGTTGTGATAGACCCCACACTGAGACCCCAGATACATATAGTACTCACCCTTCCTTGCTTACGCCCACCCACACTGATATAATAGATCCTTCACTGAACCCCCTGATCCATAAATTACTTACCCTGCCTTTTATACAGCCCCTCAACTGATATAATAAGCCCTGCTATACCCTGTTCCAGGTAAGTAGACCAACACATTTGAACATTAACCTCTTTAAACCACAAACGACTAGAGTAATAGAGTTAATACTTCTACCGTTTGGGAAGGTCAGCCAGGGAGTAGGTGTGGTCATTTACAGCCCATTTGGTCTCGCCTTTTTTAGTTACAGAGGTTAGAGTACCCGATTTATGTGTTACCTATGTGGGACAAAGTATAGTACAAAGGAGTATAAAGGAAAACAAGCAACAACATACATATTGATCCTTTCGAGGCTGTTTGTAGCTAAACTACCTAACCTATGTGAGAAAAAGATAAGGGTAGTTCAATAATAAGTGCTGCTATTTGTTTGTAAATGCAGTTAATCTAGGATTAACCCTTTCCCTGCGTGTGACGTTCTGGAACGCATAGGCAATTTACATCAATTTCCAGGCTTTAAAAGCCTGTAAAAGCTGTAGAAATTGAGTGTCAGTGGGCGGGAGCATGACGGACCTCCCTCCGACCCTCAGAGCAGTCAGCCGCTCACTGACGGAGACTGTGTCTCGCGCGGGTGTCTCACAACAGTGATGCCGAGCGAGCAAGAGCTAATACTTTGCGAGTTTTCCCGAATGTATATGGCAACGCTGCGGGTGAACCCCGCCAACTACGAAGCTCGTTCTGGTCTCATTTTGAAGCTATTTTCGCCTAGTTTTCGGCAGAATATAGTTAATTTAATGCAGATACTTGATTAATCATTCAGGAGTGCCTGAATATGCCATAAATAGCGCAAATAAGCCCGCAGCGTAAGTGTTAAGAGCAAGATATTTATGTAGGCGTATTATGAAAGTTTCAACAGTACTGCATTAAATGACACGGCTGGATAGTCAACTCTATAGGTTTACTACTCGATTGAAAAATAAATGCTTTGCCTCATGGGAGTTAAAATGCTTTCCGATTTTCTTGCAGCCATTTCCTCTAGAGCAGTGGTTCTTAACCTTTTTAGCTCCGCGCCCCTCTTTGGTCAGGTATTATCCATTCCATATGGATGCTTAAGAAGCAAGATACTGTAAAAAGGGCGAAAAAATAACTAATCTGCATGCAAGGATTAAAACTAATTAATAGTTTTATGTCAACACTACATGTGGTTGCTCGGAATGACGGTTGTGAATTTTTCCTATCAAAGTTTCTTATTTATATAATAATATTTGCGATTATCATGTATGCATTTGAATGGCCTAGCCCTATTTTGAACTTTGATTACCCCACGCCCCCCGTAGCATTGTCAAACGCCCCCCTAGGGGGGCTCACCCCCCAGGCTAAGAACCACTGCTCTAGAGGCTCTAGTGTCATTCGAAGGATCGATGGTGAAATATTTGTTGACATCCATATTGTCAATACCTTAAATAATTATAAATACTTGAATTAGGTCCCCTCGAAGCCTGCACTTTGTTAAACTGAAAAGATATAACTCCTATAGATGCTCTTCATAAGATTGTTGTTCTTAGTATAGGGATAATTTTTGTCACACTCTGCTGTATTATCTCCAATTTATCTACAGTATTTCCATTTGATAATATGGACACCAACATTGTACACAGTATTTTAGATGGGGGCAAACCAAAAAATTGTATAAGGTGAGAATGACATTTTCAGATTTGTATTCAAACGATCTTCCAATGAAGCCGATAATTTGATTTGCCTTCTTAACCCACTTGACCCCATGTATGTTACGTAAATTCTCAGCGGCACAACACCTGCGTCCGCACTTTTAGCCTTATTTACTCCTGTCCTATGACACCTAGAGGGTTCAGATTTGTATGGGAACTACTTTAAGATATCGCGGAACAATACCGATGCTTGGCAACCCCCCCCAAGTCCAATCGCGTGCATGTGGCGACGTGCAGGAGTGCGACGCCAGTATACCCCTACCCTAGCAGCTCGCGAGTGTTACATAACATATCTGACCACTACACCTTCACCCACTGCGACCTACACAGGAGTGTAAGTGTTGAGGAAGCACTTCCAATACTGGAAGATAGCATTACAATAATCGTAGCCAAAATATTATGCAGTAACAGCGGAAGAGTGAAAGAGAAGTAAGCTAACCACACCATTGACACAAAGTCAGTGTGGTGGTGGTGGTGGCGGCGGTGGCAGGACTAGCATGCATACGTATGTGTGTTCTCCCCAGACTGATGTAGCCCTGTGTTTGACAGTATTCCAGGGACTATCACACCCTTGAACACTCACAAGCTGCCTATAAATTATCACATAATATAAGTGACAGTGACACTCACAATACGATAATCGTATCCAAAATATTATGCAGTAACAGTGGAACAGGCAAAGTCAAAGTATACTAGCCACGGAGCTTAGCCCAAAGTTGTGTTGGTGGTGGCAGGATTAGCGTGCGTACATACGTGTGCTCTCATAGACTCGTTTCCGAACCTCTCCTTTCCTCGACTAATGTAGCTCTGTGTTTCAAACAGTCTTTTAGGGACAATCACACCCTTAACACCTTACGAGCGGCCTATGCGGTTTATTTATATGTACCGCCCAGCGGGGTGTTTTTAGCCAAAATAGGGCTGTTTACGTGATCATTTTCATGCCTAAATATGACCCAGAACGTAAAACAAGTACCTATCCCTGAAAGGGCATAAACAGAGCTTTCGAATGACACCATAACGATCCTTTTATGATGGCTAGTTTTCTTGCAATAACCGTGCAACGCGAGTGCAAAAAGCATGTAATTAGCCACTTTCCCGATACAATTCCTTATATAGCGAGTGAGAGAGGGAGGAGGGAGCTGGGATTCGTGTCAGTATGTTCGCCGCGGTGGTCTGGAGCAGTCATACGCTCGCTACTCTCCTGCCACCACTTGTCT
This sequence comes from Paralithodes platypus, assembly GCA_032716605.1. NCBI lineage: Eukaryota > Metazoa > Arthropoda > Malacostraca > Decapoda > Lithodidae > Paralithodes > Paralithodes platypus. The sequence goes on from CM064554.1 coordinate 29,586,632, forward strand.
CTCTCTCTCAGCAACATTACGTGCTGAAATTGCCACTCGACCTATGTCGAGCGCCGCCACATAGTCCAGCTTTATTAAATACGACTTATGTGGTGAGCCGCTAATTAAGGGTTAAACACTTACAAGCTGGATATAAATTATCGTATAATATAAGTGACAGTGACACTCACAATAGGATAATTGTAAACAAAATATTATGCAGTAATAGTGGAACAGGCAAAGTCAAATATACTAGCCACGGAGCTTAGTGAACAGTTGTGTTGGGGTTGTATAGCATATGTTCGTAAGTGTGTTGTGATGGCCGGCTGTCACCATGACAACCAGGACATTCCGGTCTTTCTATTGTAAACACTAGCCTATTTACACTTTATAACACTACCAACACTCTCAATGACTCTCAGTGATAGTTCTTGTTATTTTACGCATTGTGGAGGCATAGCGAGTGTGAGAGTCATGTGGTAGAAGCAGGCTGTGTATTCGTCCGTGCATTTTGTTATTGTCCGAGAGCAAGATGGCCGACGGTCACCATGCTAACCAAGACGCACGCGGGGCTTGCCACTCGTCAGCATTTGTAAACACTTGACTTGATTCACTTATCACACTGTAACATCACTTACAATGACATTCCGTGACAAGTATTGCCATTTGATGAACTATGGAGGCACACATGATGCTCAGGTGGTGTAAATAAGTATCACTCGAAAACTGGAAGTATCATACATCAGCCACACTGCCTCACCCGGCTGTCGTCTGCAGGCCTGGGAGATATGAAGATGAGCACAGCACCCAGTGGTGGTGGTGCCCTCCACCCCCCCCACCCCCCCTCCCCCCCACACACACACACACGGACCACCAAATGACATAGGGGAGTGGTTTTATGTTATTTTTCCTTCATTACTAACTCATTCAAAGATTTTTCAGGAAAAACTAAAATGGAAGTTTGCCGGGTCCTGGGGTGTCATTTATTATTATATCGCGTGGGGTTCTGTTTGTTATCTATTTCGATACATTGTTGGCTGGGTTTTAAAGTACTTGATATTGTTACTCCTATCAGATTTTTGTAGTTGACTACCATTCATTGAGTAGTTTGAATTGTCATTCTTGTATCCAATATGTAGTACATTACATTTGTCGGTATTGAAACTCTTTTGCCAGTTTTGGGCCCAATTTGCTAATTTATCATAATAATTTTGGATATTTTGAACATGCAAGGGAGATACTATTATGTTCGCTATTTTGGTATCATCTGAAATTTTTTAAATTGTACATGAAAGATCGTCATGGATTTCATTAATATAAATTAAGAAAAGAATGGGTCCGAGCACTGACCCCTGCGGTACACTAATTGTGACATTTTTGAAGTCCGAGGCTTTACCGTTAATACTACTCGTTGTTTACACCCAGTAAGACAATTCTCAATCCATCGAAGTACATATCCTTCTATGCCATGAGCTTTTAATTTTATCAAGAGACGCTTGTGGGGGACTTTATCGAATGCTTTTTGGAAATCAAGGTAGACAATGTCGACGGCTTTACATTCATCATAGGCTACATGTTGAAGATGTTGTGAAAAAAGTCAAGGAGATTTTTTAGGCATGAACGCTTGTTTCCTTGTTTCGGAAACCATGCTGTGAATTTGTTATGATATTCTTTTCTTCTAAATGGTTTACAAGTTTATCTCTGATGATTGTTTCGAGCAATTTACATATGATTGAAGTCAAACTTATTGGACGGTAGTTGCAAGGTAGTTATTTGTTTCCTTTTTTAATATAGGCGTTACATTAGCTAATTCACATTCATTGAGTACAATGCCACTTCGCATTATATTGTTAAAAAGTAGTGCTAATGGTTTTAATAACATCTCTTAATTATTTTAAAACTCTGTGAGAAATAGTATCAGGTCCAGAGGATTTATTAGACTTTAGTTTGTTTATGCTGTTTAGTGCATATACTGCTATGATTACGATATCACTTAAACAATCATTATTGTTTATTATAGATGGTGTGGCATGAAGAATTGAATGCATATCTTCTTCGATACAGACTGATGCAGACAAGTTATTGAGACTATTACTCGTGTGGACTTCATCATCAACATGATCTCCAATGTCATTAGTAAGTGGTCCGATATGAGATCTTATCACCTTTTTACTTCTAATATACCCACAGAATTCTTTGGGATTTGACTTACTTAAGCTTGCAATACGGGATTCCATGTTTTTCTTACTTCGTTTAATCAGTTTTGTTTTCATTTCGTCGGATTCACTCTTCGTTTTATTGAAAGTATTGTGTGCATTTTTGTTGGCATGTAAACAATCTATAGTTTTGGTGTTCCACCATTTAGGCTTATTGTTTCGAGATGGGCGTCGATTGTTCATAGGGATGCAAGAAGTAATGGCATTATTATATATTTCTGAGAAGGAGTTTCATATCTCCCTATCATCACGGATGTGGTTTATGAAGTTCCAATCTGTTTTGTAAAAATATAGTTCGTAATTTATTGAAATTGTCTTTCTTGAAATTGGGTACCTTTTCATTGATCTCATTTTATTTATTGCTTAGGAATTTGATGTTGAATGTGATCTACTATTCTCACTTGGTTTACTAAGTTGTCTTTAGTCGCAAAAATTAGATCAGGAATGTTGTTGACCCGTGTTGGATGTTGAACAAATTGAGATAATTAACTTTCTAGTAGATTATAATAGCTTATTGATGTAATAGACCCTATGCCGAGCTAACAGATCCATAAATTACTCACCCTCTGTTGAATGAGGTCCCCAGTGCGAGGGTCGATGGTGAAGTAGGCGTCTTCAGGGGAGTACCCGTCAACCCCGTCCCCGCTGAGGCTGTAGTGTAGACCAACCTGGTCCTGTCTGTCACGATCACTTGCATCAACCTGGGAAAGACAATTAGAGAATAATTATAGGAAAATATAATTCAAATCATTGATAAATTAAAGTTATATTACCTTTGTTAACTGATGTGATTGCAATTGGTATTATCTCTTTCATAAAACAGAGATCTACTGAATAGACAGTAATACTTTTTTAGTCCGTCTTGTCTCAAACAATGGCGTCAACATAAGACAGGAAATAAGAAGAGATTTAGACGTGCTGAATGCTGATGCCTGCAATGACAGCTGGTACATATTGTGTTAAACAATTCTAACATACTGATGACGTATTTACAGACATTTTCTTGAGATACATGCCCTAGTCTTACCCTCAATTAATGTTTAAAGCCTCGAGTTTAGCCTATCATACAGGTTGTCCCAAGATATTTGAGAAATGTTAAGATTGTGTTATTTAGATAATTCTAAGCATAACATTTTATATAAATACTGTACACTTCCACATCTTAACTGTTGCAGTCATATAGCCTATTAATAATGGTATTATCTTGTGTATTTTCACTCCAGGTTTACCCAGCTTCTAGTCTAATGGGACGTCGATAGTTTCTAATTATTTATTGAAGATTTCTGTTGGGTGCCATATTGTCTCGCACAACTCTGAGAAGAAAGCCATCACAAGAGACAGTCCAACAAAGAGAGAAAGAGCAACAAGCCGTACCTTCGTGAGTACTGAGGGCAAGTCTCGGTCGTCCTCCTCTATGACGGTAAAGTAAGGGTCAGGTCTGAGGAAGTAGGGGGCGTTGTCGTTCACGTCTGACACCCGCACCTGAACGATGGCGTGAACAGTGGTGGCTCCTCCTCCCCTTGCGGCTTCTGCTGCTACTACTAACTCGTGCTGTAGGGTAAGAAAGATAGGGAAGGTTTGATTAACATTGTGTGTTGTGTTGAGTTTGATTTTTCCATTCACCTATTCATAGCCTCCGATAGTGCAGTTGAAATGAATGTACATGCTAAGATTGGTATGCAGGATTCGAAACTGCATTATAAATCATAGGCTTGTGCAGCATTCTTTAACTGTCTTCGTGGCGCAATGCACAAGTGTGTTGATTTTCGGTGTGAGCGTCCTGGTTTCGAATCCCCGGACTGCCACTTGTGTTTGTTAATTTCATTAATCGAATTTAGGAGTAAACTTGGTTGGTGGAGAGAACATAATAATTAATTCTGGTTCAGGAGTAGTTTATAGAGACGCCTTCCCTAGGGTTAAGCGCCCTATTAATTACTCTTTCCATTCACCTATTCATAGCCTCTGATAGTGCAGTTGGAATGAATGTACATGCTAAGATTGGTATGCAGGATTCGTAACTGCATAATAAATCGTAGGCTTGTTCAGCATTCTTTAACTGTCTTCATGGCGCAATGCATAAGTGTGTTGATTTTCGGTGTGAGCGTCCTGGGTTCGAATCTCCGGACTGCCACATGTGTTTGTTAATTTATTTAATCGAGTTTAGGATTAAAATTGGTTGGTGTAGAGAACACAATAATTATGTCATAGTTGATGTCTTTTTAACCCAAAAACGGTGACCGTCCTCAATAGAGGCTTTTATGGTACACTGCGACCGTCCTCAATAGATCCAGAGCATAAACAAACTTATAGAACACCCCAGTGCCACTCAAAACAAAGCTATTTTTCCTCCTATTCCCCCTTTTATCGGGTAATTTTTGGCGCGAAATTCCCCCTCCAGGACTCTTTAACACGGGTGAGGCAGCTAGAGATCCTTGCCACACAGAGACTTCTACTCAGGCTCATCAGTATAGATCGAGAGCTTGTAGAGAGAACATATACGCCCCCCCTGCTCTCACCTCATGATACGACCTTGCGGCAATAATACGTCTTTTTCACCCACCAAATGCTATTCCCACTTCTTTTATTGCTCTTAAATGTTCATATGTTCATATTAAAAGCATAATAGGCACATATGGATAAGTAATAATTATATATATGTTACATATGACGATTTTCGTCTGAATAGAACCAAATAGCTTCGATTGGCGGGAGGATTTGAACTACTATGGCTTCGCAGTTTATGAGTCAATTTTATTCTACGTATTTTTAGACACATTTGTGCAGTTTAAGAAGGCTGTGTGGTAGTAAAAAGTGTTAAGTGAGGTAGTTAGAAGTCTGTTAAATACTGGAGGACCTCTTTAACCCTTTATTGGCGGCGCGCAACTTTGTCGGGTGAAAGAAATTTGGACTAAGTGGCGGTTCACAACTTATGTTGTGTGCCATTTTCACCACGAAATGTTGCTGACAGAGAGAGAGAAGTGGTGGCAGGAGAGTAGCAAGCATATGACTGCTCCAGACCACCGCGGCGGACCTACTGACATGAATCCCACCCTCCCCCACCCTCACGCACTCGCTACACAGGGAATTATGTAGGGAAACTACCTAATTACATGGTTTTTGCACTCGTGTTGCACGATCGTTACAAGAAAACTAGCAGTCGTATAAGGATGGTTGGGGTGTCATTGGAAAGCTCTGTTTATGCCCTTTCAGGGATAGATACTTCTTTTACGCTCTGCGTCTTATTTAGGCATGAAAATGATCACGTAAACAACCCTATTTAGGGTAAAAACACCCCGCTGGGCGGTACATATAAATTACCGCCTAGACCGCTCGTAAGGTGTTAAACTGAATACAATCGTTTAATAGTAGCCAGAATAAAATGTATAAGACGTTGACGGTACAGAAGGGGTTAATCCACCATAACAAAACTGAGTGTATCCCATAACAAGTACACGATAATGCACATTAAGCAGTTAGTTATTTAAGATGCATTATGTCAGTAAATGTACCAAGTGTATGTCTCTAACAATGTCAATGTTTCACTCCTGTACTCATATCGTTTCACAAAATCTGGTTATTGAACTCACCTTGTCAGGATCTCGTGATTGAATGATTCTCACCTTGTACTATACAAAGCAGTAGAAGGAAAGCAAGGAATATATATATATTGATCCTTACGAGGCTGCTTGTAGCTAAACTACTGATTCTATATAAAAACAGACAATGGCAGCCGAGTGTAAAGTGGTGCTATTTGTTGTAAACTCAGATGATCGGGGGGTTAAGAGCGAGAGGTTAAATTCTAGCAATGGCTCCAAATCGATTTTAGCATTGATTCTTTTTTTAATTCCTTAGTTTTCCTTCATATTTCATGTTTTGTGATATTAAGAATTGGTGCCATTTAGTTTTTTTACAGCCTAAACTAACCTAACATAGTATCATTTAAAAATGAAAATGCCTGAGTTCATCTAGTTGGAGCCACCACTAGACTTATACCGAGCTATATATTTATGTAATAATTTTTTTAAATTTTTAACAGACTACACTCCATGACACTACTAGGTAGTCATTAATATCCCATAACTTGGTCTAGAAACTGGTTATTACACTCGCCTTGTGATGAATCTTCTAGTGTAGTGTATATAATTATGAAGGGTGACAAATCAGTACAGCTCGGTAACTTATCAATATCGTAATAATAATTATATTTTTACTATTTTCTGAGCACTTCATCAAGAAACTGGTCAGCATACCAACTTTGTCATGGATCTCGTAGTGTAGTGCTGTGGTGTAGTGTAGTTAAAAAAGGATGAACATTATGTGCTGTAACTTATCATCAATATCGTCTTTATCCTTATCTTATATCTATTTTCTCAGCACTTCGACATTAACTGGATAGGAATACGGCAAATATATAGTAATTACCCATGAAAATATATGGAATTGTTTAGAAATACGGACCAGTGTCACACAAGCGATTTTTCCGGCAATTTACGATGAACAAGTTTTTCCTTGTAATATTTTGAGGTGCTTTCACATTGAAATCGGAAACTAGACTGAGGGTAGATTATGCTAGGTGGTTGATTTAGGATAACACATCAATTTAGAAGATGCCAGACTACAATGGCCCGTATAAGGTGACTGAAAAAGAGCCTTAAAGATTTAGATTTATTGGTCGATATATTTATTTATTATATCTTTAGTTTCCTACCTAGACTTCCATCAGGGTTAAAAAAAACATCCCTCCACCCAAGATTCCCCTTCTAGATAAGTTTATACATATTTTGGTAGAACAAATTCTAGACCGAACGCCGGTTCTTCCGAAAAATTGACACATAAATGGCACAAAATTATCTTCTAACCTGCGCAGCAATGGTATTTGAAAGTGCCCGCTATGCGAAGGTATTCTGATTCATTCCTCACTAAACTCGTTAATTTACCATATATATAATTAATACTTATCCATACGCGCCTATTTTACTTATAATATGAACATATGAACATGGGAAAGCAATAAAACAAGTGGTAACAGCAATTGGCTGGTGAAAATCTTATATTTTAGCCCCAAGGGTCGTAATCTGACCTTGAGCGGTGAGAGACAAACACCCTCCCTCTCTCTTGTCTCGGACGGTACTGAGAGATAAGGGGAGCTTTCAGACTGGCTTGGAGGGTCGAAGATACACTCCTCCACCACCTCTCTCTCTCCCACCTGTTCTCGCATGAAAATACTCGGTAAATATCGGGAATAATAGAGAAAATACCTGATAATTGAGGAGGGGGGAAGCGGGGAAACGGGGGGTTGGGACACATGTGTAGGTGTGGTAGCAAGTAATGGAGGGAACTTATCTCACCTAAACACAAGTTGCTTTGTTTTGAGTGCCACTGGGGTGTTTTAAAATTTCTTTTTTAGGCCTTGGATCTTAAAGAGTCTTCCCGCAGCCGCCCAGTAAAATCTCTTGTAGAGTCTTCCTGCAGCTTCCGGGTTAACAAAGCAATGGGTCGAACAGTCTTAACATTGCCAAACTGATGGGCTGAACGGCTTAAAATTTGGGCTAAACATGAAGAAGAAGGGGGGGAGGGGCAAAATAATGAACCATCTGCCCTACAATCTGGACAACACACTGACCTTATCATGAATCTCAAAGTCTAGGGCAGCAGCAAGGGTGATGAGACCCGAGTGTTGGTCTATGGTGAAGAGTCCATCCTTGTTGCCGCCTGTGATGCTGTACCTCACCTCACCTCCTAAGGCAGAGAAGTGAAGGTCAAGTTACACTGTCTAAATGTACGAGCTTAAGAAGGTGTCAAATACATACAGTATATACATAAATTAACTCATAAACTGCAAAGCTATGGTAGTTCAAACCCTTCTGCCAAGCGAAGGTATTTGGTTCTATTCTGACGAAAATTGTCGTACGTAACATATATATAATCATTACTTAGCCATATGTGCATATTTTGCTATTAATATGAACATATGAACATTTAAGAGCAATAAAAGAAGTGGGAATAGCATTTAGGGGGTGAAAAAGACGTATTATTTCCGCAAGGTCGTATCATGAGGCGAGAGCTAGGGGGACTTATATCCTCTCTCTCCTAGCTCTGCAGCGACACTGGTGAGTCTGAGTAGAAATCTCTGTGTTGCAAGGATCTCTAGCTGCTTCACCCGTGTTAAAGAGACCGGGAGGGGGAAATTCGTGCAGAAAATTACCCGATAAAAGGGATAAGAGGAAAAATAGCTGATAATTGAGAAGGAGGGGCGGGGGGGGGACACATATGTTTTTTTGTTTTTTTTGTTTTTTTTTTCTATATTCCAACTTACTTCCTCTCGGGCATAGGCTGAGAGCCTTAACATTCACCGCTTTACAATGAACAGTGAAGCCTGTGGGGTCTTGTTCCAGTCTAGGGAGTGAGACATGTGAAGCACGTAGAGTACAACGAGCACCTGCCATCTGGCCTTCACATGAGGCACGGTGCTCACTCATGGCCCGAAACGACCCCATCTCTGAAGCCACCTCGTTCCCGTGCTTCACTGTCTCGCCCCCTACACTCGGACTCTCACACTTACACACACACAACGCCACCTGTTGAGCAGATAACTCGCCAGGCATTGCACCCCTATAGCATATTTTGAAAATGGGAATATTCATACAGTGCTATTTAATCAGGGAACAATAAGGGTATTTTATTGACGTTTCGGTGGGCTTTGTGGTAATGCACTGATACTAGGTACAGCACAAATTCCATCCCAATAATATCTTCCAATTGATACATCGGGATTTGAACCCGGGACCTTTGGATTACCAGGCCAGTGGCAAGACCACTCCACCACACCTTCCCTGTGTAGGAGTGGTAGCAAGTAATGGAGGGGAATTATCTCACCTAATCACAAATTGCTTTGTTTTGAGTGTCAGTGTGGTGTTTTCTAAGGATTTTGTTATGCTCTGGATCTATTGAGGATGGTCACAGTGGCCCAGAAAAACCTCTATTGCGAACCGTCGCCATTTTGGGGTTAACAGACCAAGTACTTGACATTCAGTGCGGTTCCAGTCTCATGTCCTAATAACGGCGCCGTGATCAGAACTGCCTCACTTGTCGGGCTTTTAATTAAAGATCAGATTGCATGGTCTGATCCAACGTGTTTCTTGGTTTACCCCTTGGTGCAGCTCCATCTACCTTCACAGACTTGTATTTTTTTACCCAAACCATTCAAGGCTTCTTGCACGAATCTCATCACTGATACTCTTGATACCTAACTGTCTTTTCAGTCCACTTTGCCAGGCCACATTTATGAAGCATAGGACATTGCGCTGCTAATACATGAAATGTATACCTTTTACGTTAAGGGGAGAGTCATGTCATGGTTAGGGTTTGCAGCAGTTCTGGCAATAATGGTGGTCTCGGCCCCACCACCGGCCCTATAAAGGGATGGAGGGGGGGGGGGGGATGTATTGGTTTTTCGTTACTTAGCTGCTCCCAATTTCAATTTTCAATTAAAAAAAACGTTTAGTCACAAATTATATCATAGTTACATTCCACATAGTTATACAAACAATATCTACAATGAGACAATTGGCAACTGATGCCAACCCGCATAATTATGTCCCACAGTAATAATTTACTCGAATATAAATTGGTCAACAAAACAAAGACTAGTGCTCAAGAATGAGAACCTTAATACTAACAGAAACATTACTACCAACTTGTTCGTTCATGCTCAAGAGTATCTTAACCCACTGAGCACCAGCTAATTAAAAATAAAAGTACAGCCCAGGACCAGCAGGTTGTACACAAAAATTGTTTTCGAGAAAACACCTGGAATAGGTTAGAAATGAAGGAAAACACACAAAAAAACCGATCGCCTAGGTCCTTAATTAAGGGGTCCTACGGGGCAGAATTACAAGAGGGGAAATGGGTAGGCAAAAACATGCAAAAACAAGTTTTCGTGCTCACGCACACGCTGTTGAACTTTGAGGCTTTTCAACCATCGGCATTGTTGCATGTGATACTTACGCAGTTCCCACACAAATCTGAGCCCTCTAGGTGCCATAGAACCGGAGTAATTAACCGCGACGCACCCTATACGGCGCTGGGGTTTAGGGTTACATACATTGCTGACGCATAACGTGCTTCGCTGGTCCTCAATGGGTTAAACATTATTTGTTTATATTTCTCTACTCATTTACTCATTCAAACACTCCACATTGAATAATCGTGGTGTACCATCCAAGCATCTCTGATTTCTTCCTCAAAGTAGACAATGGCTTAATTTCAAATAAATTAGCCCATGTTAATATACCCCTTTTGAATGTATATTGGTAGCATTAAGCCTATCTAATATTAGTATTGTATATTTGTTCAGCTAGCTTAGGTAAGCTTAGGTTTATTTGCATCGCATTCACCGGTGTTTGCTTAGGCTAAGTAGTTATTTGTATGATGTTATTTCTATTTAACTAACCTGATATTAGTTATTCTGTTTGGTCTCGATTGCTTGGTATAATTTTCTATGCTAGAATAAGTTATGCTTAATTATTTCTTCGGTTAGGTTAAACAGAGATTGTGTGCAGGAGCTTTTATTTTCTGATTTTGCATATTGGTATTATAGTGATGCTAAATACGCATAAAAAACAAGCAAGTTTTCAGTTCCTCAGCTTTGAGTGTTTAATTGGATAATATTATGTATGTGTAAATTGGGATAAGTAGCCATGTGATTGGATAGGTTAGGTTAAGATTTGGCTAGGTCATGTGATTTGTTGAGGCTGGATTGAGATGGGTTGTGTGACGATGAGTTCACTTACAGTAGTTGGGTTGACATAGGCTGGTTTAGGTTGAAATAAGTGTTAGCCTGGGTTTAGAATGGTTTCCTTGGGGTAAATGGAATTGGTTGGGTAGGTATAGGCTGGTTAGGTTAGGTGTAAGGTAAGCTGGGTTGAGATAGGTTGTGTTGGAGTGAATTATTTTAGTTGGATTGCCATAGGCTGATTTAGGGTTGGTTAAATTAGGTTCATCGATATTCTCTCTTCTCCCTCATGCTTAACCCCATTAATGTTGATATTATATAACATTTGCCTCATCAGTTTGGCAATTTTAAGAAATTTCATGCCATGTAGATGTTTATTTTTTCCCGGCGAGTGAAAGCGAGCCTGCAATTTAAGAAAATGCACTTGTTTGTCTCAAAGGGGGGTGATCGCCTCGTGATTGGTTAAGTTAGATTAAGTTTTGGGTAGATTATGTGATTTGTTTAATCTGGCTTTAGATTGGTTGTGTTGTAGTGAATAGACTAAGTTAGGTTAGGATGGGTTGGGAAGGGTTGTGTTGGAGGGAATGGACTTGGTTTGGTTGGCATAGGTTGAGTTAGGTTAGGCTGGATAGAGATGGATTGTATTGGCGTGGATAGACGTAGTTGGGTTGACATAGGTTGGTTTAGGTTAGGTTAAGTTTTAAGTTAGGCTAGGTTGAGAAAGGTTGTGTTGCGTTGAATGGCCTTCGTTGGGCTGACACAGGTTGGTTTAGTACATACATACATACATACATAACATTTTAAGACTGAGTGTTACACACATAAGTGCAGTTTCAGTCTCTTGTCCTAATGGCGGCGTTCCAGGCAACCCTGTTAAGGGCTGCTTCACTTGTCAAGTTCTTGGATTTGAGATCGGCGCGTATAGTCCAATCCCAGGTCTTCCTCGGTCCACCCCTTGGTGCAGCTCCCTCCACAATCACAGACCTGCATTTTTTTCACCCAATTTTGTTCATCCATTCTCTCCACATGTCCATACCATCCCAGTCTACTTGTACGCATCACCTCGCTAATACTCTTTATACCTAAACGTCTCCTCATCTCAACATTTGTTATTCTATCCTGTAGCCTGGCCCCACACATCCATCTCACCATTCTCATCTCATTACGCTCCATTCTGTTGACATCCTCTACTATAACGGCCCATGTTTCTGAGGCATACGTCATTGCACTTCTAATACATGAGGCATACACCTTTCACTTCAGGGGGAGAGGCATTCTTTTCATGGTCAGGATTGGCATCAATTCTCTGAACTTCCCCCAGCCACACCTACTTCTAGCAACAGTAGCAGCCTCAGCCCCACCACTGGCAGAGATGGTATCTCCTAGGTAACAAAACTTGTTCACCAGCTCCAAAGACTCCTTTCCAAAATTCACAGCCACAGGATCATCACTTAACACAAGCTCGCCTTTGCACACTACGCACTCAAATTTATCTATTTCTGACTTATCCTTCGGCAGGGGCCCCTTTATTCTACTACATCACTTACTCCCATGGTGTACCCAACATCGACAGATGCTACATTGAATTGAGTTAACTCCCACTCCCTTTCCACACACTGCACATGGGTATGCACTGCTCTTTCCACATTGCCTCGTCTCAATCTACAATGCATAACCTTGGTTTTGTTAATATTGACTGTTACGACCTGGCACTCGGGTACACAAGGGCTCTCAATCAGGACTCGAGTACGGCTCGCTGCCACAACGGAAACACACGATCCCAACCCCTGAGTACTGCCAGCCGAACAAAAAACACCAAATACCCTCCAGAGTTCAATCTGCTATAACGGGGTATACAAGAACTCGGTACTAGTGTTCAACAACAGACTAATAAAGAGACAGGAATTATCTAGTCTGGTCAACAATCAAACAAAGAAGTAAGAAACAACAACACCAAAGAATAGTGTTGGCCGAAGCCGAAGTAATCCACCCTTGACTAAGAACTTAAGAAGTCCTCCACCCTCTACTTCGGATCGGCACTATTACGTTACGTTAATTAATAGTCCTTAAACATCGAGCAAGGAATCTTCTGAAAAAAGTTAGATGCTTCTCGGATGCTCGTAAGAAGTACGTATCGGATTTTGAACAGCAATTCAATAAGCAAAACACTGGCAATTAAATACTATTAAAGGTTTAAATTGGCATAAGAATAATTAAAAGAATATGCAATAGTAAATGGCAAACATTAAAAAGAAGTACTCCGCAAATGCAACGGCAATAGCCTACTCGGATTGTGCTCGTGGGCCACTAATCACTAAAGTAGCCAAGCTTGCAACACATGAACTCAATAGTGCATAAACAATATCATACATAAGGAAAGCTTCAATACTATTCTGTATCTACTAATCGAGTAAAGTCTAGCTGGGGTACTGTGGGCAAAAGGTAGCAGTGACTGAGCCAAAACGGCTCGTAGCCTAGCGAAGTCCTCACAACTGTTTAAAGTATTAACACTACACTAACAAGTGCACTTTGAGAAATCCAGATCCCTTGTATCTGGTTTTCTCCCGGCTCCTTGACAAAGTAAAAACAAACTGTTAATCAAATACAGGGTGGTTAGGCTCTTGCCCTCACGCACTGTAAATTATTAACTCAACACAGTCAGCCGCGAAGACAACCTAGGCTTCACTGAACCGAAACGAGTATGCAGGTTTATCGCTTAACCACTGCATCAAACAACAACTCGTAACACAGAAAAGCCTTACCCCAGTCTAGCATTACCTAGACTAGCAGAAAACAGGAATAATAATAATAACACACAGGGAAATGCATATACAAGTGCAACAAACATAAATCAATCCTACTCTAAGTTAACCCTTCCCAAAATAGGCTATCTAATAGGCATGTATCTCGTGAGAACTCAAGCGATAATACGTTGGCTGACTAGCTCTGCACCAACGGGACCATGGAAGTTAAAAAGGGTAGAGAAAAGAGGAGATAAGAATGTAAGGTAGTAGAGAAAGTTCACATCAGTCAGAAGAATATATATAGTTAGCAAGGGAAATGAGAAGTCGCTCTGCCTAATGAGTTCTGATCAAAAAATGGCTAGACTTCCCTTTTTATACTCGGCCCTCTAGTGAGCCCAACGTGAACTACTAAGGACCGCCCACTGACAATCATTACGTAATTTCTCTTTCTCCTCTGGGATAGACAAAGGCTTTCCTAGCACTGAGGGGAGGGGGGAGGGGGGGAGTGCTAGTGAGTTAGGCCCACCTCCCGCATGACGCACCCACTGACCCCCAACTGTGGCTGCCGCTTCTCCCATCATTACAAATAAGTTTTTACACACAATACTTATAACTAATGATATAAAATAGAACTCGTTGACTCAGATGAAAACAAAATACATATTCATATTACTTATAGTACAACGGCTCACATGAACTAAGTTAGGAAACTCTACATAGACTACAGCCAAAGTTCCTGCCCTGACGATCCTAGCGAGAGTGGGGCATGACTAGGCGTTCTGTACAGCATGCTCACACTGGACATGCGTCACACCTCCCCCAAGATTTTACTTGCTCAACCCTGAGCTAAAATCTGACAAACACAGAACCCCATCAAGCCCCTTACACCCAGCGACCGCATGGCACTAAAACAAAGCTGAGTTTATCACCAAAACACATCTTATTAAAAAAAAAAAAATCACATTTTATAACTCCTCCCAACAATAGCAAAAAGACACAATATCATGCTCCCAGAGCGAGCTTACAGCAGCTCAGCCGTTTGATAGTTCGTGGACTACTCAAACTCTATAGGCTCTGACAAACTTATACGATTACCTATATCAAAAGAAAGAGTTTTTATATGATTTTTATATTTTAATATGTTTTTTCCCGGCTGCACTATAAGGGCAGCCTATTTTCCTCCACTCAAACCCCCACACCTGTGATAGCCTACGACTGATCATCCACCCTTGATAAACAATCCGCGATCACATTGTCACATCCAGCAATATGACGGATGTCCAGGTTATACTCCTGCAACATCAAAGACCACCTGGTCAGTCTCATATTGCGATTGTGAAATTAATTCAGGAATCTCAAAGGGTGATGATCAGTGTAGATAACCACGACTGGGCCATAGGCTGGAACATACACCTCGAAGTGCCTGAGCGACAGCACAATCGCCAGTAATTCCTTTTCTATTGTAGAATAGTTCTTTTGTGCAGCATTGAACTTCTTAGAAAAGAAACTTACTGGGTGTTCCACACCTTCATTGTCTGTCTGTAGCAAGACGGCACCAGCCCCTACACCACTAGCATCTGTTGCCAGCTGAAAAGGCCTGTTAAAGTCTGGGGCCCTGAGTATCGGGTGAGTACATAGCAAATATTTCACCAAAGTGAAAGCCTTTTCACACTCAGGTGCCCACAAACACTTTTTGTCTTTAGATAACAAATCTGTGAGAGGTGCCAACACCGTTGAGTAACCTTTTATGAAGCGTCTGTAGTAGCCTATCATACCCAAGAATCTCATAATCTGCTTCTTGGTTGTTGGGTGCGGAAATTTATTGATAGCCTGTACCTTGTTCTGAGGAGGGCACACCTGTCCCCTTCCCACTACAAACCCAAGGTACTGCACAGTGGCTTTTACGAAGTCACACTTTGCCAAATTTACTACCAGACCTGCTTCACTAAGTTTCCGGAACAAGGTCTCAAGGTGCTCACAATGGCTCTCAAAGTCGTCATCATAAATGATTACATCGTCCAAATATACGGTGCAATTTGGAATGTCCTTTACAATTTCATTCATCAGGTTCTGAAACGTTGCTGGTGCATTCTTAAGTCTGTAAGGCATAACATTGCACCGGTAGGTACTCCCGTCCACAACAAAACCACATACCTCTTTAGCACGCTCGGACAAAGGTACTTGCCAGTAACCTTTTACTAAATCTACTTTAGACAAAAAACGAGCATTACCAATTTTGTCAACACTATCATCAACCCGAGGAAGAGGATATGGGTTAGTTGGAGTCAAACCGTTTAACCTACGGAAATCAATACAAAAGCATACCTAGCCATCTGGCTTAGGCTGCAGTGTTACGGGGGAAGTCCACTTAACTGTGCCTTTCTCTATCAACCCTCTACCGAGCATATACTCCAACTCATCCCTCAGAGCTGGTAGTTTTATGGGGGGCACACGGTACGGGATTGACTTAAAGGGTAGATGGTCCCCCACGTCAACATCATGCATAGCCTGAGTAGTGAGGCCTGGGTGTTCAGCAAATACAGTGGGGTATGAACCGAACAACTGACGGATAGCATCAAACTGCGGCTCAGGCAAATGAGCTATAGCCTCGTCAGCCCTAAGGCTCGAGTTCCCCGCCCACTGATCCGCTGAAACATGTTGATCCCAGCTATCCTCCTCTGAAGCTTGACTGTCCCCCTCTCCTTCTCCACCACGGCCGCAACAAGCCAACACAGGGACAGTGAGAGGCTCAGAGGGGCGCCTCACATACTCTTTAATAAGGTTCACGTGACATAACTGGTTCTTTTTCCTCCTGTCTGGAGTGGCAACAAGGTAATCTAAGTCTGAAATTTTTTCTACAATTTTATAAGGTCCAGTGTACTTCGCAGAGAGGGGGTTACCAACCAAAGGCAACAAAATTAATACCTCTTGTCCTACAGTGAACTTCCGGAGCCTCACTTTGCGATCATACCTGTCCTTCATCAAAGCTTGTGATTCTGTCAAATTTCTACCTGCCATCTCCAGACTCTTAAGCATGCGCTCACGGCTTTCAAGCACATACTTTAATAATGGACAAGGCTGCACAGTCCCCTCCCAAATTTCTTTCAGCATGTTAACCCGTTGAGCCCCGGCTAGTTATAATATTTTGTTCACCCCAGTCCCAAGCCATTTTCACTTATTTTTTTTGTTTGCTAAAATGGAAGACAAGGATGAGAAATGAAAAAAAAAAAAAAAAAATCATCTCGGACATTTTTTTTTGGGGGGGGGGGGAGCCTCAAAAAAATGTGTTGAGCCAAAATGGAAGAGAATGGTGAGAAATGAAGACAAAAATAAAAAATAAACTAATTTCGGTCATTTGGGGGAGGGTGGGGGGTTCAATAGTTCGTCTCCCCCGCATGACCATCCGCCCGGGAGCACTAGGGTAAAAACTGAGTATGGCATTGTACGGCATACATCCTAAGGAGTGTCTCACATAAATCTCAAGCCTCTAGCTCCCATACGACCGGAGTAATGAAGGTTCAAAGTGGCGGTGAACTAAGGGTGTAAAGTATCCCCACTAAGCCCACCACCACCAGCCGCGCGGCTGTCTCGGCCCGCTCACACCTACTGGCCCGGCTCCCACACACACTACGGTACCTCCCCCTCCTATTCTCCCGCCATTTCCTACCTTACGAGCCACGTAAGTGTTTTTTATATGTCGGACGCACGTGATGCGTCGCTGGGAGTTGGTGATCAAACACTGCCGACGCAACACGTGCGACGCTGGGTCTCACTGGGTTAAGGGGGCCCCTGACACGGTGTCCAAAAATCAGCTCGTTTGGACTAAATCCCAGGCTCTCACCAGGTACCTCCCGAGCAGCAAACAGCACATAAGGCAATCCAAGATCCCAATCCATACCGTTGTCAGCACAATAACACCTGAGCATGCTTTTAAGTGTAGCATGCCACCGCTCAAGCACCCCTTGACTCTCAGGGTGATACGCTGACGATACTAATGCTCGTATCCCATGCTGTTGCATTGTTTGCTTGAACATGTTGGAGGTGAAATTAGATCCCTGATCAGACTGAATCTCCTCCGGGTACCCGTACCTTGAGAAGTACCACAACAAGTTACTGACTACCGTCTTAGCCATTCCATTTTTCATAGGGTATGCATCGGGGTATCTAGTGGCAACATCCATTATGGTTAACACAAATTTATTTCCAGCCTTAGTGGGAGGGAGTGGACCAACCATGTCAACAATAATTTTACTAAAGGGTGGCCCAATCACAGGAATAGGGTGTAACGGAGCCTTAGGAATAACTTGGTTCGGTTTCCCGACACGTTGACAAATATCACATGAGTTTATCCATGACTGCACATGAGACTTCATCCCCGGCCACCAAAACAATTTCCCCAAAGCCGCTACCGTTTTTCTCACCCCTAGATGTCCTGCCAGTGGTGTGTCATGCGCCAACCTCAGTAGGCTATCCCTGCACTCCCGTGGCACCACCAACTGGTCCACTACTCCGGACCCCTTTTGCCAACTACGTTTAGGGTGTTGAAAACGCCTATAGAGGATGCCTTCTAAATAAACAAAATCTCCTGGCTGTGCATCGCCGTCCTCGTCGAGCTCTACAGCTCCATTAGCACACGTTTGGAGCTCAGGGTCCTCTAGTTGCAACCGACGTATATCTGAGGTTGCCAAGCGATCTAACTGCTCCCGGAGCAATGCATGACCTTCCCCGATACTGGGCTGCTCCCTCTGTCTCTCTCGATGTACATAACGTTGCTGTCGTGGAGACTCGTCATGCCCAGCCTCGTCACTCTCGATGACAGGCCCAGGGGCTACTCCAGAATTAAGTAATGGTGCTAATACTGAATCACCCCGGAGAGCCGCCGAGTCAAAACTCTTAAAACCAACTCCAGCTTTAGCCTCCTCCTGTTGATCGTTCCTCCGCTGGTCTGAAAACGGAGGACTAGGCTGTGACACTTTAGCTGCCCGAGCTCGGGTGACAACACACGCCATGGGTTGTGTCTGGCACCGCTCGACCCACTCTTGCTCTTCCCTACTCACGTCGGCCGGCCTCTCGGCAACGACTAAGGGTAGAACCTCAGAAGCGGGCATTGCAAAGTCGTTGCCGAGAAGAAGGTCGACGCCCTCCACTGGCAGTTTCTCCACAATCCCGACATCCAATTCACGTGCCACACGATCCACCTCCAACTCCAACCGCACCAGCGGGTATGACCGAGTTGCATTAATACCCTGAACCACTACCACCCGAGCCGCGTTTATAGGGTAGCCAGTCAACTTTTTCATCAGAGTCTGGGAAGCACCTGTATCGCGCAAGACCTCTACTCCATGCTTGCGCCCCGCCCACATCACGCAACCCCGCCCTCTATGGTCGCAAAAAACATCCTGAGCAGGGTTCGAGCCTCCCAGGTGCTTCTGCATTGGCTGTGCCTCAGCCTCTGACGAACTCCCCCGGGCAAACTCAGATGACTTCGGAGACACACCAATGTTGCAGGTCAAAGACACAGCTGCTGTAGGTGGTTTGCTAGGACAGACTCTTGCAAAGTGCCCCTTTTTATGACATTGATAACACTCCAACTCCCCTTTGGGCTTCCCTTGGTACTGGGAAGGGCCCGGCCCCTTCTTAAATGGGACGGTGCTAGTCTTGTGGTCAGTCTTGGTATCATGGCTCTTGTACTTGTTTGCATAAGGTATATCACTAACTCGGGGGGGTGGGGCGTCACGCCCCTTGTTACCTGCCTCACTACGCTGGGCAGACCCGCACCCACGAATTAGTGATAGCCGGAGGTCAGCCATCTCAGCTGCCTCCTGTAGAGTTTTTGGGTTCTTTTCTTTAATAGTTAAAGTCATCTCTGCACCAGTTTTTTTTTTTTTTTTTTTTTTTTCTATGTGATTGAGGGAGGCAAAAGGCATAACTGCCTATAGCGAGTGCCTCCCCCATAGTTGAAAGAGTGACAGGGCCAAAATCAAGGGACGTTCGAGCCAAAATGCCTGGACACACGGAGTTTGAAGCAATTTAAGTCATAGGAAGAGGAAAGACTGATTCTGGGAGAGAGTTCCAGAGCTCAGCTGTTGAGTAGAAGAAAGTTTGAGAGTAACGTTTCACTCTTGGGTTGGAGAGTTGCACAGAGTAGGGGTGGGATTGAGTTGCAAGACGGGTACCACGTGCCCTACGTAAAGGAGGTGGTATGCACTGGGATAGCTCTGAGGAACACTGATTATTATAGTAGCGATAGAATAGCGAGAGAGATGCAACATTGCGGCGGAGAGAGAGAGATTGCAGAGAGTTGGTGAGTGGACGGGAGTTAATGATACGAAAGGCCTTCCTTTCAACTTTGTCTAGGAGAGGCAGTGTGAGAGGAACCTCCCCCACATGTGAACAATACTCAATACAAGGGCGCACTATGCCCCTGTACAGAGCAAGAAGCTGTGCAGGGGAAAAGAACCCCCTAAGGCGGTTGAGCACACCCAGCTTCTGGGAGGCTGCCTTAGCAAGACTGGTAATATGGTCCTTCCAAATGAGAGCAGAAGAAAAAGAGACACCAAGAATATTGAGAGAAGATGAAGGGTTGATTTTTGTATTGTTGAAGAATAAGGGATAGTCCGCTGGGAGATCCTGACGGGTAGATAGATGGAGAAATTGGGTTTTTGGAAGCATTAAAGTTAACAAGGTTTTCTCTGCCCCAATTGGAAATAGTATTTAGATCAGAATTTAAGAGTTCTATGGCTTCATTACGTTTGTCGTTGAGGGATTGCTGGCTGGGGCGTTCTGAAAAACTAATGGAGTAGTGCAAGGTTGAGTCGTCTGCGTATGAATGGATGGATTATAAGTACACTTATAAAACTGCTCGAGCAGAAACAGCTCAGTCAACTGTTCGGCTGTCTCAGCTTTCTCAGAACGTGTCCAGTTTTTAAGCGCATCTTTTAAGTCCCGGGCATGTTCAAGAAAGGTCGCCTCCCTAGTCTTTGTAACACCCCGAAACTTCAATCGATATGTTTCCGGTTGCAACTCGTATGCCCGTAGGACAGCTCTCTTCAATTCTGGGTAGTCAATGCAAGACTCTAAAGGCAGTGCATCATAAGCCTTCAGACCCTTACCCGTAAGTCTTGAGGAGACTAGAGCTGCCCACTTCTCTTCAGGCCAATTATGCTCCCTACACTTCTTCTCAAAACGATTAAAAAATTCTGTGACTTCAGTTTCACTAAATACCGGCACCAATTTGACTAATTGGGCCAAGGACTGTTCTCTTACTTGGCCCTCACGGCCCATCCGAGTCCCTGTCGACTCTGCACGAGTCTTATCTAAATCTAATTTAGCACAATATTTCTCCGAGTTGTACCTAAGCTCAGCCTCATGCCTCCTAACCTCAATCTCATGCCTCCTCGTCTCATCCTCCTGCCTCCTGGTCTCATTCTCCTGCTTCCTAGCCTCAATCTTAGCAAGCTCAATCTAAATACCATATCTGGAGACAGGCAGGAAGAGGGAGCTGCCACTACTGAAGGAGGGGGAGCAAAAACTGGGGAACCACCATGTGCACCACCCGAGGGCACTCCAATCTGCCAATTCTCATCCCTCTGTGGGAGAGTGCTAACCTCTGGTAACTGAGTAGACGGCACTGTGGGAGTCGTGTGAGAGGGGATCTGGGGAGGAACCCCTCCAAACGCCCTCTCCTCCGAAACCCCATGTCGCCCACGCAACACCCAGGAAATCAGCTCCCCCTTGGACATCCCTACTACATTGGAAATGCCCAAAACCTTGGCTATCAGGTACAAGCCACAAACATCCACCCCAGTCAGCCTCTCCTCCGTCACGTGGTACCGCTTACTCACAAAAACTCTAGCATCCTCCTCACTGGTTACTAACGGCACACCTTCAAATGGCATCTCTCGCTCATCGTCAGTGCTAATGCATGACATACTGAAGTCCACAAAAAAATTCTCGAGACAAAAGTGTTAAACTTCCTATGCAAGCACTAATTACTAAATTAACTGGAGTCTCTTAAATGCTTTACTAATTGCCATACAAAAAAAAACTATTCTTCAATATGCACGCTAAAATACAAACAAACAAATTTTGTACAACTCTGCAAAACTTTATACTGTTCACAAAATCCTAAGCAAGGTCGCCATTTGTTACGACCTGGCACTCGGGTACACAAGGGCTCTCAATCAGGACTCGAGTACGGCTCGCTGCCACAACGGAAACACACGATCCCAACCCCTGAGTACTGCCAGCCGAACAAAAAACACCAATACCCTCCAGAGTTCAATCTGCTATAAGGGGGTATACAAGAACTCGGTACTAGTGTTCAACAACAGACTAATAAAGAGACAGGAATTATCTAGTCTGGTCAACAATCAAACAAAGAAGTAAGAAACAACAACACCAAAGAATAGTGTTGGCCGAAGCCGAAGTAATCCACCCTTGACTAAGAACTTAAGAAGTCCTCCACCCTCTACTTCGGATCGGCACTATTACGTTACGTTAATTAATAGTCCTTAACCCTCTCACCACGGAAGACCTCTTGAACGCCCATAAAAAAGCATATAACAGGTACCCGGAAGGCCTCTTGAACGCCAGTGGTTGAAAGCCTGTGAGCAGGCGTCGGCCCGACGCATGTAAACAACAGCCGGCTGGACCGACGCCCCGCATCTCCGGCCACAAGAAGGAGAGCGTCGCTTGTTCGTGTGTGCCTGTATGTTGTTGTTAAGTATCGAAAAGTGGTGTAAAGTGGCTGTTTTGGCCATAAAGTTATCTCCAATGAAATCATCATCACAGCTCAACCAGTTGACTTAGAGAGCTCTACTTAATGCCATTCTACAGGTAAATAACACAGCTACGCTTGAGGATGCGCGGGAATGCGGGAAGCAGTCTGATTAACGAATATATGGTAGCCTAGCCTAGACGTTTTTCGGCCAAAACACCCGGGTTTCGAGGAATATATATATAATACATAGCCGGGGCTGGAGGGTTAAACATCGAGCAAGGAATCTTCTGAAAAAAGTTAGATGCTTCTCGGATGCTCGTAAGAAGTACGTATCGGATTTTGAACAGCAATTCAATAAGCAAAACACTGGCAATTAAATACTATTAAAGGTTTAAATTGGCATAAGAATAATTAAAAGAATATGCAATAGTAAATGGCAAACATTAAAAAGAAGTACTCCGCAAATGCAACGGCAATAGCCTACTCGGATTGTGCTCGTGGGCCACTAATCACTAAAGTAGCCAAGCTTGCAACACATGAAATCAATAGTGCATAAACAATATCATACATAAGGAAAGCTTCAATACTATTCTGTATCTACTAATCGAGTAAAGTCTAGCTGGGGTACTGTGGGCAAAAGGTAGCAGTGACTGAGCCAAAACGGCTCGTAGCCTAGCGAAGTCCTCACAACTGTTTAAAGTATTACGTTAACACTAACAAGTGCACTTTGAGAAATCCAGATCCCTTGTATCTGGTTTTCTCCCGGCTCCTTGACAAAGTAAAAACAAACTGTTAATAAAATACAGGGTGGTTAGGCTCTTGCCCTCACGCACTGTAAATTATTAACTCAACACAGTCAGCCGCGAAGACAACCTAGGCTTCACTGAACCGAAACGAGTATGCAGGTTTATCGCTTAACCACTGCATCAAACAACAACTCGTAACACAGAAAAGCCTTACCCCAGTCTAGCATTACCTAGACTAGCAGAAAACAGGAATAATAATAATAACACACAGGGAAATGCATATACAAGTGCAACAAACATAAATCAATCCTATTCTAAGTTAACCCTTCCCAAAATAGGCTATCTAATAGGCATGTATCTCGTGAGAACTCAAGCGATAATACGTTGGCTGACTAGCTCTGCACCAACGGGACCATGGAAGTTAAAAAGGGTAGGGAAAAGAGGAGATAAGAATGTAAGGTAGTAGAGAAAGTACACATCAGTCAGAAGAATATATATAGTTAGCAAGGGAAATGAGAAGTCGCTCTGCCTAATGAGTTCTGATCAAAAAATGGCTAGACTTCCCTTTTTATACTCGGCCCTCTAGTGAGCCCAACGTGAACTACTAAGGACCGCCCACTGACAATCATTACGTAATTTCTCTCTCTCCTCTGGGATAGACAAAGGCTTTCCTAGCACTGAGGGGAGGGGGGAGGGGGGGAGTGCTAGTGAGTTAGGCCCACCTCCCACATGGCGCACCCACTGACCCCCAACTGTGGCTGCCGCTTCTCCCATCATTACAAATAAGTTTTACACACAATACTTATAACTAATGATATAAAATAGAACTCGTTGTCTCAGATGAAAACAAAATATATATTCATATTACTTATAGTACAACGGCTCACATGAACTAAGTTAGGAAACTCTACATAGACTACAGCCAAAGTTCCTGCCCTGACGATCCTAGCGAGAGTGGGGCATGACTAGGCGTTCTGTACAGCATGCTCACACTGGACATGCGTCACATGACTCTTAAACCCTTGCTTGCCATGCCCTCTCTCCCCTCTCTGAATTTGGCTTCAGCATCTTGCATACTGTTAGCTATTAGGACTAAATCGTCTGCATAAAACAGTTCCAACGGGAGTCCGCCTCTAAAAACTCTAGACAGTGCATCCAAGACCATAATAAAGAGGAGGGGGCTTAACACTGAACCCTGATGGACTCCAACACGGACTGCAAACTCATCACTCAGTACACCCTTCACCCTCACCGCACTTCGCGAATGCTCATACATCTTCATTATCACACGCACCAGCCACTTTTCCACACCAAGTTTCCTCATAGACCACTGCACAACATCTCTAGGCACCCTATCAAAGGCCTTCTCCAGGTCTACAAACACAAAGTAAAGATCCCTGCCTTTTAGTAAGTATATTTCCTGTATCTGCCTGACTGTGAAGATAGCATCGGTTGTACCCCTTCCTGGCATAAAACCAAACTGCATATTATCATCAATAGAGATGCTTTACTTGATCAAACCCTCAAGGACTCTCTCACAGACCTTCATGATTTGGTCAAGCATTTTCAGGCCCCTATAATTTCCTCTATCTAGCGCATCCCCTTTTCCTTTGTATATATTTACTATTACACTTTTGAGCCAATCCTCTGGGATTTTCTCATCTTTAATAATGGTGTTTATCAACTCAGTGACTAAGTTTACACCAGTCTCCCCTGAGGCTTTTATTATCTCAGCGACAATGTCAGAGCAACCTGAAGCTTTACCGTCCTTCATTTTATTGATTGCGTCGCTCACTACAGCTGGTGCTATCAAAGGAGGGGGCCCAGATATTGGTTTTTCGATACTAAGCTGTTCCTTATCCCATTCAAACTCTACATTTAGCAATCGTTCATAGTGTACCTTCCATGCTTCTCTGATTTAATTTTCTGCATACACAATCACACACTGTTCACCTATAATATCCCTACTGTAATTTTTAACTCGCCTAGCTAGGTTGAAGATCCCATTGGGATTGTCAGTGTTACACACTTGTTCGAGGACCTGGTCCTTAATGCGTGTTTTAGCATTGTAAATAACTATTTTGACAGTTCGTTTAGCTGCCTGGTATTCCTCCTTGCTGCCTCCTTTCTTCCATGCTTTGAAGCATCTCCTTTTCTCTTTCACAGCATGTTCTACCTCATTGTTCCACCACCAGGAGGTCTTATTCCTGGGGTGACCCTTTGTTTTGGGAGGCGCTGGAGGCAGCTCTGTGCGTCTCCTTGGCCCCGCCCCTCAAATGTACAACTATTATATTAGATTAGATTAACCTCACCTAACCTAACCTAACCTAACCTAACCTAACCTAACCTAACTTAACCTACAAAAATAACCAAAATAACAAAATAAACAAAAAATAAAATAAACTAAATTTGAGTGGGATCGAACACTGGTTTCCCAAGTGGGAAGCGGGAACCATACCGACTGTGCTACGGAGAGCTCTAGCAGTGACGATTTGAACGGTGTATTTAAACGCGGGGCGGGCCAAGGGAGATGAGGGGCGGGGCTAGATTCTCACGCATGCGCAGATGGTGAGTTTTGGAGACGCACAGAGCTGCCTCCAGCGCCTCCCTTTGTTTTCCCACAGACTTTATCAGTGGCAACCATAAGGCTATGCTTAAGAAAGTTCCAGTTACTATTTACATCGTTAGGCCTAGCTTCCTTATTTCTATTAATTTCCTCCAGTTCACTATGAAACCTATCCCTAACTTCCTTGTCGTTCAGCAGCCACACTTTCCTTTTGGGTATGTAAACCTTCTTGCGCTTAGGCTTAGGATCTCTGTATAAGCTCATGTCGCACAGAAGTAGCTAATGCTAGGGGATACATTCTTCGCTCGGGATGACCTTTACATCTAGAACTAGTTTCCAGTCTTTCCTGTTAACCAAGAAGTAATCTACCTGGCTACTGGAGACCCCAGAGTTTATGTGATCAGGTGGCTCTTTCTTTTCTTGAACTTTGTGTTACACACAACCATGTTGAGTGCAACGCAGGACTCCAATATATATTCGCCTTCTAGATTTCTCCTTCCGTAACCATTTCCTCCATGTACCCCCTCGTATCAATCTGCAGATGCTCCCATGTGACCATTGAGGTCACCCCCCCCCGATTGTTATTTCGTTCTACGAGAGGCCTGAAATGACACTGATGGTGTCATTCCAGAAGTCCTCTTTTATCTCTGTCTGTAAACCAGCCTGTGGGGCATATGCAGATATCACATTCAGAATTCTTTCACCGACTTTCAACTTCAAAACAATCAGCCTTTCACTAACTCTCGTAATCTGAAGCACACTTTCCGCCAGCTCTTCAGCCACCAGAACACCCACTCCTCCTTTCGCTTTATCAGTCTCCACACCCATCCAGTATATCCTATATCTTTTCCTCCTTCCGACAAGCCACTGTACCCCATGCCTCTTCCAGAGTGTTTCCTGGGTACAGCAGATGTCCACTCACCTCCTCTCACACATCTCAGCCACTTCATTCGCACACAGATTCAAATTACCAACATTCACACTAGCAAGTCTGAGATTGTGGGGGGCATTTGTCCTTGTCCTGTGCGGTTTTGATTCATCGGACTTACGTTTATTTTCTTTGGTTTTAGTCATAATTAGGTAGGTTGACTGGCAGATGGGCATCACCCCCCCGCTCCCCCCACCACCTTCCCCAGAACTCCGGCTCCAGTCTACCCCGGGACCATTCCCAGCACCTTCCCCCCCCCCCCTCCCCCCCCCCCCCTTCCCCCCCCCCCCCCCCAAGAGATTACAAGGGGGTAGTATCCAGTGGCCTCGGTACGCCCCACCAGAACCAGCCGCAGGGACGCACCCTGTGCGCGTACACGGCACTACGACTGGCCTGGTATTTTTCGCCCAATGACAGGGCAGTCTCCTGGAGCGCTACCACCAGGTTCGGGCCCCGATACTATTGGGCGGAAAGTGCCAGTCCGGGGAAACACTACGTACTGTACCCTCTGGATCCATTTCGTCCAGGTTGGGCCCAGGGCGCCAGGGCCGGGTCCAGAGGAAGCAACACCCACCGCCAGTGTGCCGCCATTAGGCAACTTGGAGCAAGTACAATGAAGCCCTGTCACAGCACTGTCATATGGAGACAATGCCAGCGCCAATAACAAGGCTTCATTGTATAGTGATGGCTACTTGGTCCGCAAGTCTAAGACCATCCCCCCTATTAGTCACCTTGTACGACATGCAGTAGGATGCGTGAGGCATATTCTTTTTTTTCTCCACCATTAGATGAAGGCCCCCTTACCCCCTGGGGGAAGAGGACAACCAAACTCGTAATCAATATCATCTGGATTTTCATATTGGCAGACGTTTCGTCATATTCATGCCATCATCAATCATCAGTAATCTGTGAACAATAATTAACATTGAAATATTAAATACATTTATGGAAGCTATTTGCAAATTATCTGTATTGGTGCCTAAACTATACTAAATATAAAAGACTTCACGAAAACATAGTATTGTTTGGTATTGGTAATTCGCAAGTACGGTAGCTTCCATATTAATATTTTACATCTCAATATGTTAATGATTTTTCACAGATTACTAATGATGGCATAAATATGTCGAAGAGTTTTCCAATATGAAAATATAGATAATTTGTATTAAGAGTTTGGTTGTCCTCTTCCTATTGAAGCTGAAATTCCGGAGGAACGTCCGTATGTCGAGGTTGGTTTAGGTTGGGATAAGTGTAAGTTAGGCTGGGTTGAGAAGGTTGTGCTGAAGTGAATGAAATTAGTTGAGTTAGCATAAGCTGGTTTAGGTTAAGTTCAGATTTGGCTAGATAAGGATTAACAACTGCTAGAAACTAGGATATATTTTCGCACTTTCGCGCTGCAAAGTCATGTCCTACCTTCGTTATTTGAATTTGTCTTCCTTCCTTAATATACGGAGAAGTAATTCACCTAAAATTAATCCTAACTTGCACATACTGCCCTAATCCATGTGTGTGTCTTAAAGTTTGATAATCATTTGTACTAAAATATAAATACAATATCTAAATATGAAGGCATTACATACCTTTCTAGAAAAAACATAAACATCACTCGCGGACCAAAATACAATATATATTGCACAATTAGTCTATTTGTTCTGTGAATGTTACATGCATGAAATGATGACCATGATGATGTTAAAAAATACATTCAATTAATGGTTACTAGTCGCGAGCCATGGCACAGTCAGTAGAGCATCGGCTGCTGATCAAAGGGCCGGCGGATAGAGCTTGTATTGTCAAAATGTTATTAGTAGATGTCAAGCCCGGGCAACTTGACATAGCGATTCGTGACAAACACCTATTGTTCATAGCCACCCCTTCTCAGGAAATACTTTGCCTGGCATAAAAAGAAAACAATAAATGGTTTCAAATTCACATATGGTTCTTACATAAGCCTTTGTGTGTAAAGTCAGTAATACTGTTTTAATATCCATGCGCTATATACAATACTATATATATATATATATATATATATATATATATATTGTGACGTCTACCAGTGTTGGCAGAATCGCCTCTCATTAGCCACTAGCGCTCGCCAGGGGCATCGAAATGGGCTACAGTTATCAGAGAATGTTGTTCTTTCTTTCCTAGTACTCGCATTGTTACAGACAGTCCAGTGGTGGTCTTTATTTTCGTCTGTGACAACGGGAAGTATTTTATATCATTAATAGAATATAAGATGCATTGTGTAGAGTTAAGGAGGGAGAGAGAGAGGCGAGAGCGTGGTGGTAATATGTGCGTCTGTATGTATGTGCTGCCTCGCTCGGAGGAGTTTTCCCGCTCGCGCGGGCTTTCCCTCGCCTTTGATTGGCTGGTGGCTCCTGGCGCGTCCTAGGGGCCTGCTGCCTTGTGACGTCTCGGCCCGTGATTGGCCGACCATCGCGCCCTTGCGGGCTCCTGTGTAACTAACCTCCTCCAGGAGGGTTCCCAGGAGCTGCCCTCCTCAGGACAGGCTTGGCGTGCATGCTTCTAACATCCCTTTGCATACTCTCTCCCGATCACCCCCTTTACCACCGTCTCTCTCTCTGACCTTCTTCTTTTCCATTGCTCCTCACCTTTATTCAATTACTTATCCCCTTGGGTTCTGCATACGGTTTCCAAAGCCGGCCCATTGTATTGCATGCGCCGTCCTCTGAGATATTTACATGTACTTAGAATAGGATTGAGGGTTCTTAGTTAGTAGAGGTTAAGAACTCTGTGTGTGTCTCCATTATTGACTTTGTGTTCTGCTCTTTTATTTAATGCTAGACTGGGATAAGGTTACTGTAGTCGTTGTCTCCGATGTGTGTATGGTTTGTTTATACCTACACGACTTCGACCGGTCCTGTGGTAGCCTAGGTTGTCTTTTCGGCTGAGTATTTTGAAAGTGCAGCATTGTGTTGACTGAGGGCTTTGGCCTGTTCCAGTTCCACACTTTGCTGCCTCTTTGCTTGTCTTTTGAGGGTCGCCAGGATAGAACCAGATACTTGTGATCTGGATCTATCAAGAGAGCACCCCAGTCAATTAACGTAACTTAAAGGATGCAGTCTTAAGGACATCGCTAGGCTACGAGCCTGCCTTGCTCAACCCCAGTTCCTTACCTAGAGTATCCCAGCTAGACATTATTAATTGAGTAGACACTTGTTAGTATTTAATATAAGCTCTTTGATATATACGCATTATTATTCACAGCATTTATTAGTCTAGGTTGTTGGTGAGCCGCACAACCATAGCAGACTGTTTCGTTGATGAGGAAGTACTTCTTTTAGTGTCGAGCATTACTACCGTTGCGCATTTATAGTATTCTCGTGTCAGTTAACATTATATGTCCTATCTTTTAGTGTATTCAGTCTACACATGTGGTGTCCTGCCTCCTGCCTTTATATAATTTAAGATACGAGCATCTTATGAGCATCAGACTTTCTTCAGAAGTTTCCAGGTCTATGCTGTAGGACTATACTTCACTTTCTTTCAGATATGAGTGAAGAGTTTATTGTTGTTTAGAGTAACTGTATTGAAGCATCTTTTTATTGTATTAAACCTTGCAGTGATTTAATTGATCTTTCCATAGCTTCCCTTTTATGCATTTTAACGTAACTTGCATCTTGTTTGTTATCAGGCTATACCAGTGTGGGTTAGCCTGAAGTAGAGTACATTTATGCCCAGTTAAGAATACCCCGTTATCGCAGATTAACTCAGGAGTGTATAGGTGTTTTTGTTCGCCGGCATATAAGTTCGAGGGTTTGGATCTAGCGTACTGTTGTTGCATAGTGCCCTATTACTAGTCCAATCATTAAGTGCCCTTGTTTTATTCGTAGCCCCGGTCGTAACAATATATATATATATATAACAACCTGCATCTTTTCTATCCTAAATTACCTAGAGCAGTTAGTCCAGCAACCCACCCGTATCCTGGATCGATTCGGAGATCGGCCCAACATTCTTAAATATATTCTAACCTCTAACCCTTCTGCTTATACTGTAAATCTTTTCTCTCCTTTGGGCTCCTCCGACCGTAAACTTATCTCAGTCACCTCTCCCTCTCTCTAGTACGGCCATCAGATCCTCCCAACCAGCAGCGCTTGTGGCACTTTGACGCTGCCGACTAGGAGGATCTCCGGCAGTACTTCTTTGATTTCCATTGGAATGACTTTTGCTTACGTGGCCGAGGACCCTCGGAGAGTGCTGAAAGCATTACCGAGGTAATCTTCTCAGGCATGGAAGCATACATTCCATTTTCTTTCTTTCAGCTTAATGCAAACAATAATCTTGGTTTATTCACGCTTGATCTACGGCTGTCCGCAATAAGGAGGAAGCATTCAAACGGTACCGTCGCCTTCAAATTCAAGAATCTCATACTTCCTGTGTTTATGCACAGAATCAAGCCAAATATGTTTTTAGCCTCGCCAAGCATTCTTTCATCAATAATAAATGCACTGAACTATCCAACTCTAGCTCTTCCCAGGCCTTTGGGCATCTAGCCAAAAACCTCATTAACAGTTTCTCTGCCCTGTCTTTCCCTCCTCTTTTTTACTCTGACGGCACTACCGTCACTTCTTCCTTTGACAAAGCTGAACTCTTCGCTAAGACTTTCGGTAAAAACTTCACTTAGCATGATTCCGGTGATATTCCTCCCTCTCCACCCCCCTCTCTCCTACTTATGCTTAGCATCATAATCTATTCCAAGGATGTACTTTCCACCCTCTCTGGTCTTAATACTAAGAAGGCGTACGGACCGGACGGTGTTCCTCCTTTGTACTAAAAAACTGTGCTTCCTTGCCGACTCCCTACCTAGGTAAACTCTTCCGTCTCTGTCTCTCCTCTAACGTCTTCCCTTCTTGCTGGAAGTTTGCTCTCATTCAACCTGTCCCAAAGAAGGGTGACTGCTCTCAACATTCCAACTATCGTCCAATTGCTCTCATTTCTTGAATCTCTCAAGTTTTTAAAACTATCTTACCTCAAATTTTCATAAGTATTTATCTTCCCATAACCTACTCTCAGACTGCCAGTATGGCTTCCTAAAGGGCCGCTCTACTGGTGATCTTCTTTCGTATCTTACTAACTCTTGGTTATCCTCCATTCGGGACTTCGGTGAGATTTGTTCTGTGTTGCTCGACATATCGAAGGCCTTCTATAGTCTTGCACAAACCCCTATATCCAAACTACCCTCCTACGGTTTCTATCCCTCCATCTGTGGCTTTGTCTCTAATTTCCTTTCTGGCCATTCCACAGCTGCGGTTGTGGACAGCAACCGTTCACTTCCTCAACCTATCAACTCCGGTGTTCCTCAGGGTTCTGTTCTATATCCAATTATCTTCCGATTATTCATTAACGATCTTCTCAACTGCACCTCCAGCCCCATTCACTCATATGCTGACGACTCTACATTACACTATTCAACTAGCCTTCCACAACACCATTCACAGCAGAGACTCCAAAACTCAGGTAATGAGGGCATAAAACACCTATCTTATGATAACTGCCACATGTGTTTGTTAATTTCATTAATCGAGTTTATGAGTAAAGTTGGTTAGTGGAGAGAACATAATAATTAATTCTGGTTCAGTAGTAGTTTATCGAGAGGTCTTCCCTAGGGTTAAGTGCCCCATTAATTGCTATTCCCATTCACATATTCATAGCCTCCGATAGTGCAGTTGGGATATTGTACATGCTAAGATTGGTATGCAGGATTCGAAACTGCATAATAAATCGTAGGCTTGTGCAACATTCTTTAATTTTTTTTTTTTTTTTTTAAAGACCTCCGTCTACGTATTGTGAAAACTCTGTTGTCCTCCGGCAAATTATGGGGTTGAGTGAGTGAAGTGAAGGGGGGGACAGTGAATGAAGGAGGATACATGTTTTTCGTAATACGCGTTGCTAACCCCAAACGCGCGAGCAACTGTGGCTTTCAACCATCCGACACATCCCCTTTTAACCTTCTTTAACTGTCTTCGTGGTGCAATGCATAAGTGTGTTGATTTTCGGTGTGAGCATCCTAGGATCGAATCCCCGGACTGCCACATGTGTTTGTTAATTTCATTAATCGAGTTTAGGAGTAAAGTTGGTTAGTGGAGAGAACATAATAATATCTACTATCTCTAATTGGCGCAGAGAAACCCTTGTTCAATGCTTCCAAAACTCAATTTCTCCATCTGTCTACTCGTCTCCCCCTTCCAGAAAACTAAGACCTACAACAACATACAAATCAACCCTTCATCTTCTTTTAATATTCTCGGTGTCTCTTTTTCTTCTGATCTCTCTTGGAAAGAACATATTACCACTCTTGCTAAAACAGCTTCCCAGAAGCTGGGTGTGATCAACAGCTTCCAGGGGTCTTTACCCCTGCGGAGCTTCTTGCTCTGTACAGGGGCACAGTGCGTCCATGTATTGAGTATTGTTCACACGTGTGGTTAGGATCCTCTCACACAGCACTTTTAGACAAAGTAGAAAAGAAAGCCTTCCGTCTCAATAACTCACGTCCACTCACCAATTCTCTGAAATATCTCTCTCTTTACCACAATATTGCATCTCTTTCACTATTCTACCGCTATTACAATAATCAATGTTCCTCAGACCTCTCTCAGTGTGTATCATCCCCTTTTCGTAGAGCATGTAGCACCCATATCTTGCAACACAATCCCACCCCTCCTCTGTGCAACTCTCCAACCCAAGAGTGAAA
Source organism: Paralithodes platypus (assembly GCA_032716605.1). Classification (NCBI taxonomy): domain Eukaryota; kingdom Metazoa; phylum Arthropoda; class Malacostraca; order Decapoda; family Lithodidae; genus Paralithodes; species Paralithodes platypus. Next base: position 29,619,985 of record CM064554.1, read on the forward strand.
TGTTATTCTCAATTTGTCTTCTATTCAACAGCTGAGGTCTGGAACTCTCTCCCATAATCAGTCTTTCCCTCTTTCTATGACTTAATTTGCTTCAAACTCCGTGTCCCCAGGCATTTTGGCTCGAACGTCCCTTGATTTGGGCCTTGTCACTCTTTCAACTCTGGGGGAGGCTCTCTCCGCAGGCAGTTCTACCTTTTGTCTCCCTCACTCACATAGAACAAAGAAAGAGAGAGAGAGAGAGAGTGTGTGTGTGTGTGTGTGAGAATGAGAGAAACTCGCGCAAGTTAAATGAAAAAGACAGAACACAAACAATTAACAAGACTTTCAATTACCGTATCTTTTATCTTCCTCTCTCTCTCCCCTTCACTCCCCTCAACCTTACCGTATACTTAGCCATTAGTTCAGTTTCCGGGGACCACAGCGTGGGCCACATAATTTAGAGACACATAACCATAGACATCCAATAATTCTTAGCGGCCAGGTATGAACTTAATACAATACTTGGTATACTGCAGAGGTAAAGGCAAGTTGAAAGCTTATGCTTGGATACACTTTGCCGCGGTGCTCATCTTAGTGTCCTTAACCTTGTCGACTGTGGTGAGTGGTTAGATAGTATACAATAGTTCTTGCGTGCCGTCTCCATGGGTTCTACACCCCCGCATAGTGTGTTGCTCTGTATTGGGGCACAGTGTGTGTATCGAGTTTGTTGGCATGTTTGGGGAGGTTATACCCATACCACACTTTTCGAAAGGGTAGAGTCAGTAACATTCGTCTCATCAATTAACTTCCTCTTACTAATTCCCTGCAATCTCTCTCTACCCGCCAAAATGTTCCATCTCTCACACTCATATTCCGGTATTTCAATAAATCAGTGTTCTTCAGAGCTTTCTCAGTGCATGCCTCCTCCCTTACGGACATTTGGGGCACCTGTCTTTCAACACACTAACACAAGAGTGAACTGATTATCCCAATCTTCTACTCAACAAGTAAAATTTGGGACTCTCTCCCTCAATCTGTCTCCCTCATCCTTTGGCTTTAACTGCTTCAAGCTCTGTGTTTGGACATTTCGACTCTACGTACCTTGATGTTTGCTCTTTCACTCCTGTAAGTTTGGCGGAGACACTTTTTACAGGCAGCTTAGCCTTTTGTCTCATTCATTCACATAGGACAAAATATATATAAACACTGTTGAAGACGTGGCACAGAGAAGGTAATGTGTATAACCTACAGTAGGTTACCACAGTTTACCTCCCCAGATAAGACGACATTGATGTTCTGTTGTCCAGGCTCTGCTTTATTGTTACGTAAATATTGGGTGTGCAGAGGGGGTAGCCTGTCTCCCCTCGCCCGGGAATCGAACCGGAGAACGTTTAATTGTCCGAAACATTGTGTCGTGGGATACCTTATATATTTAGAAGTGTTAAATTATTGCTTTCCATGCTATCGATTCTGAATCAAAATGTCTGCAGTGGTCCAGTATGAGTTAATGACATTGAGTGTAGAGATCATCTGTTGTGTGATAGAGAGAAAGATCATGATTTTAAGCCTCACAAACAGTGTAGAGGTACCCCTGCCGACTGATAGAGAGCACTTAAACCTCTCAAATAGTGTAGAGTTACAAAGATAGACCACACAGACCTTGCGGTCCCTACTACCTACAGTCTATTCGCTGTAAGTAGGCGAAAAATCATTACCTCTAACCTCTGTAACTAAAACACGATCAGAGTAATCGAGCTAATATTTCTAGCATTTGGGAAGAGTGAGTCAAGGAATAGCCAATTTCCTCTGGCCCTTTTCGAGTTACAGAGGTCATGTTTTCTCACCTATTTACAGCGAATAAACTATAGGTGGTCCGGCTTTAGTAATACTGAAAACAGTGAGAGTTTATAATATAAGAATAGGACAGCTAAATAGAAGGCTCTCTCTCCACCTTCAGACCCATCCGGCTAAAAACCCGTACCGGAAAATAGGATGAAGTGTGTAGCCTAATGGGTCAGGAAATGCCCACAAGGAAATGTGTTATATAGGATAGAAACAAATTAGTCTGAAAGCGAATTTACACTTACATACCCACTGATTTTGATAATATATTCATATATGCGCCTGCTGACTGAGAGAGAGAGAGAGCGCTTACCAATCATGAGATACTATATGTATAATTATATATACCGGTATATATATATATATATATATATATATATATATATATATATACCGGTATACATACTGTATATATACTGTATATATATATATATACAGTATATACTGTATATATATATATATATTTATTTTTTTTTTTCTATGTGAATGAGGGAGACAAAAGGCATAGCTGCCTGCAGCGAGTGCCTCCCCCGGATTTCAAAGAGTGACAGGGCCAAAATCAAGGGACATTCGAGCTAAAATGCCTGGACACACGGAGTTTGAAGCAATCTAAGTCATAGGAAGAGGGAAAGACTGATTCAGGGAGAGAGTTCCAGAGCTCAGCAGTTGAATAGAAGAAAGTCTGAGAATAGTGTTTCACTCTTGGGTTGGACAGTTGCACAGAGTAGGGGTGGGATTGTGTTGCAAGGCGGGTACTACATACCCTACGTAGAGGAGGTGGTATGCACTGGGAAAGCTCCGAGGAACACTGATTATTGTAGTAGCGATAGAATAGCGAGAGAGATGCAACATTGCGGCAAAGAGAGAGAGATTGCAGAGAGTTGGTGAGTGGACGGGAGTTATTGATACAAAAGGCTTTACTTTTTACTTTGTCTAAGAGTGCGGTGTGAGAGGTCCTCTCCACACATGTGAACAATACTCAATACAAGGACGCACTGTGCCCCTGTACAGAGCAAGAAACTGCGCTGGGGTAAAGAACCCCTTGAGGCGGTTGAGCACACCCAGCTTCTGGGAGGCTGCCTTAGCGGTAATATGGTCCTTCGAAGTGAGAGCAGAAAAAAAAGAGACACTGAGAACATTGAGAGAAGATGAAGGGTGGATTTTTGTATTGTTAAAGAATAAGGGATTGTCCTCTGAAGGTTCCTGACGAGTAGTAAGATGGATAAATTGAGTTTTGGAAGAATTAAATACAACAAGGTTTTCTCTACCCCAATTGGAAATAGTAGCTAGATCAGAAGATAAGCGTTTTATGGCTTCATTACGTTTGTTTCTGAGGGACTGCTGGCTGGCGCGTTCTGGAAAACTAATTGAGTGGTGTAAGGTAGAGTTGTCTGCATATGAATGGATGGGACTGGATGTACAATTGATAAGATCATTTATGAAAATTAGAAAGAGAATAGGAGATAGGACAGAACCCTGAGGAACCGGAGTTAATAGGATGAGGAAATGAGCGATGGCTGTCCACAACCGCAGCTATGGAACGGCCGGAAAGGAAATTAGAGACAAAGGCACAGATGGAGGGACAGAAACCGAAGGAGGGCAGTTTGGAAATTAAAAAGTTGTGCCAGACTCTATCGAAGGCCTTCGATATGTCTAGTGCAACAGAAAAATTCTCACCGAAGTCCCGAAATTTGGATGATCAAGAGTTAGTAAAATATGAAAGAAGATCACCAGTAGAGCAACCCTTAAGGAAGCCATACTGGCGATCTGAGAGCAGATTATGAGAACAGAAAAGCTTTAGAAATTTGGAAGCAAGAATAGTTTCAAAAACTTTAGAGATACGAGAGATGAGAGCAATTGGACGATAGTTGGAGGGTTGAGAGCGGTCACCCTTCTTTGGGACAGGTTGAATGAGAGCAAACTTCCAGAAAGAAGGAAATACGTTAGAGGAGAGACAGAGACGAAAGAGTTTGCCTAGGCAGGGGGTCAGCAGGGAAGCAAAGTTTTTAAGTACAACAGGAGGAACACCGTCCGGACCGGACCGTACGCCTTCTTAGTATTAAGCCCAGAGAGGGTAGAAAGTGCATCATTAGAAGAGATTAGGATATATATATATATAAATATATAAAATATATATACACAGTGTTTAAACAAATGTATCATACACATTCATGCATACATACTGCACATCAACGTATGTATATATATATATATACGTATATATATACATATATATATATATACATCAACGTATATATATATACAGAAGAGATAAGAATAGCTGTGGAAGAAAAGAAGAAAGCATATAGAGAGTGGTTGGGTAGTAGAGGGAATGAAGATTTCGAGAGACAGAAACGAGCGAGATACAGTCTACGACAGAACTGCTGTCTTGGCCTGAGGCAATGTGTTAGTTCACTCACCTTTTAATAGATGGCACTTTAATCCTTCTAATAAAACGGGGCGGGGTTAATATAGAGGTTCGAAGGAGGAGGAGTCAAAGCGTGTGTGTGTGTGTGTGTGTGTTCGAGAACGGCACGCAGAATAAGTTTATTTTAACATAACACACAGGCTATATTATAAAATTAGCCCATGCTGGATCACAAATAAGTAACACACATTAGGTGTTGCGTTATTTATGGAATTTAATACACAGATAATCAAGTTTCTATCCTTCGCACTTTCCATTCCCCCCTCCTCCCCCTCTCCCTTTCACCCCAACTCTCCTTCTTCACCCGCTTCCTCTCCCCTCCCTCCCTCCCACCTCTCTCTCTCTCTCTCTCTCTCTCTCTCTCTCTCTCTCTCTCTCTCTCTCTCTCTCTCTCTCAAGGACATAAAATATACCTTCTAAAATACGCAGAATAATACTATGCGATTGTTTTGAATTTACATATACATAATCTATTTTGTATTAATTTCACCACACCACCAAACGCCTCCAATGAAATTAATGAAAGCATGTATGTGATCCACCGGGATTCGAACCTGGGTTATCACACACAGATTTGTAGACACCTTAACCATTACACCACCAAGACGGTTAAAGGTTTATGCACACGCCTGCGACTTATGAAATAAATAATAAATGTTAGGGATAACAAAAGTAACACATATATATTGATTAGCAATAAGATAACTAGCGAGGCAGCGCACAACACCTGTTACTCGCTGCCTCGCTAGATATCCTATTCCTAATTAAGCTACGATTCCCGAAGAACACGTCTATATTTGTTTATATATATACAGTATATAAAGTGTGACAATAACACTTAGGATTTACAGTATTTGTGTTGGCTTAAGGAATAAGTTGGATAATACATATACTTGTGACCTCCACAATTTGTAATGTTTGAGGAGACGGCGCTTCAACCTCTCTCCTCTGTCCATCACATTCAAGCACCAACCCACCCACACCAACAGTAACACAGGATACAAAACAGACACACACACACCCAATAACATAAAACGCACATCACACACATGATCATACATCGTAATTGGCACAAATCACTCACACATGATAACATAAAACGCACACACACACACACACACACACACACACACACACACACACACACACACACACTGGTCCAGGCAAACTTGAAAAGGTATTAGCATTATTGAGGAGATGCTGCTGTCTTCAGTGCGTGTCATGGCCATCCTGAGCCTTACGACGTATACAGACTAATAACACACATAACAAAGCCACTATAACAACTTCGTCTCTCTCCAACACCCCTTCTCCCCTCTCTACACTCTTCAGAAAATAGGAACAGTAGAAAGTAGCTACGAGGTGCCATTGTGAAGGCTTATCCTTCAATACCTTCACCTGACCTGACCCCATCCGGGGTTTAGCTGGTCCACAAGGGTGTGTGACATGAACCCAATAGAGAATTTGTGGGCCATCATGTCATGGAGTGGAATGTGGTTCAGGTTAGGATTGGAAAGGGCGGGAGGAGTGGGATCGGGGGGCAGGGGGGGGGGGGGGGGGAATCCGTCGCCGCCCTAATATAAGTTGGAACATGTTTAAATCAGCTCCAACGAGAATAGAGGAGGTAGTTGATGCAGCTTGGGGGTGGAGATCATATTGATTTCATAAATATAAATTGTAAATGTTTACATTTAAGATCCCTTTATATGTATTATATAATGTGTATGTGTTTCCAATGTTCACCGTAACATAATGATGGTGAAATAATACATATTAAATTAAATTCAAGGTAACATACACAGAGCTATAGTATACTTTTAATTATGTTTGGACGATAATTTAAACAATACGAAGTAAAAATATAAAAGCCTAAACAATTTACAGTATATCAACTTTAAAACAACATAACAAGATTACTTGGATTATCGTTAATTGTTCAATTTGATGACTTACTTTATAGTAAATCATTACAATGGGTAACGCCGAACTGTTTACTGATAATGGGAAGCCACAGTAATTAAGCTAGTAATTAAGAATCCACTGAGAAAAGTATAATGCAATAATCATAGCGTGTCATATTACATGTTAAGGTAATATGTAATATGACATGTTTAGGTAGGCGGATGCCCAACCCCGAAAGGGGTTGAAATAGGGGAGCTATCCAAAGCCGCCAAAGGCGGCTTTCTAGGGCCTTTCCTAGCTGATGCTGAGAGGATTGGGTTCTAGTCATGTGGTGATGGGCTGGTCTATCAGAGTGAGAACTGAGCGATCTCTGCCATACCCTTAGCTTACTCTGACTGTTCCTTTTACTTATATATTTTCTAGATCTCAAGTGACGGCGCCTCTTCCGTGGATTGACCTCCCAATCTACCAAGATTGGAAGCCAAAGCGTCACATTTTTCCTTTGCCCCTCAACTTTCTCTTCATAATTGCTGAGGGGCACAGGGCCCTGGGTGGGTCTTTGCTTTCCCAGGCGTTTCCGCACCCTCCTTAGCTCCCCGCCATGGAGTGGCTTCGGTCACCCAGGCTTTATTGTGGTCGGCAGGGAGGGTTCTGTGGGGGCGCTCGGTTATGGCCTTGGCCTTCAACGGGGCCTTGGGGCTGTTCGGCCAGGCAGCTTGGGGAACAACAACAACAACAACAACATGTTAAGGTAGATTATGAATTGGTCAACCACAGTGCTGTGAATAGTGGTATGGAAGAATTTTGTTTTTACTCTAATATGAACATTTGTTTTTATTACAAAAAAAAAACACGTTTCGGCTCATCTAAAGTGTTTTCTCTAACTGGGCCGATATTATCTTGTCTTTATGATATATATATTTGGTTATAATTTGGGTCAAAGCTAGATTACAATGTGATCCAACTTGTCTTGATGCGTGGATTGTAACATCCCGTTTCAATTACTTATATATTTATAAGATTGTTTACACTAACCAGGACGCCAAGGTTGGCAACTTTGAGTGTTTTGCAACGGAGCATACTGTATATATTTATTTTCTATAACACATTGTATAAGGTAAATAATAGAATACAAGTTAATAATTGATAATCAGTAGAGGTAAAAAGAACAGTATTATTAAAACACCAAAGATTTTTTTATGGACAGCTTTGAACACGACGATGAGGTAAATTATATACTCGGTTAGGAGAGAGAAGGGGGAGAGAAAAAGAGAGAAAGGGGGAGATAGGGGAAGGCAGCAGAGAGAAGGGGAGGAGGGGGGAATGGGAAGTTCGAAGGATAGAAACTTGATTGTCTGTATATTAAATTTCATAAATAACACAACACCTGATGTGTGTTACTTATTTGTGATCCGGCATGGGCTAGTCTAATAATATAGTCTGTGTGTTATGTTAAAATAAAGTTATTCTGAGTGCTGTTCTAGAACACACACACACACACGTTTGACTCCTCCTCCTTCCAACCTCTATACTAACCCCGCCCCCTTTTATTAGAAGCGATTATAGGGCCATCTATTAAAAGATAAGTGAACTAACACATTGCCTCAGGCCATGACAACAAGTTCTGCCATAGACTGTACGTGGAGAGTAAGAGGGTGGTGAAGAGAGTAGTGAAGGAAAGTAAGAGAAGAGTAGATGAGGAATTTGGAAGGAATCTGAGAGTAAACTGGAGGGAGAGTAAGAAACTGTTCTGGAAAGAAGTCAAGAAAGTTAGGGAATGTAGCAAGAAAAACAGTAAGGGTGTGAAAGATAAGAATGGGAGAATGCTAGCCGAGCAGCAAGAGAGAGTTGAAAGATGGAGGGAGTACTTCAATGAGTTGCTAAATGTAGGGAATGAAGAGCCAGCAAACATAGCTGGATATGGTATGTGAGGGAGAAGAAGAGAATTAGTGGAGTGCAAAGGAAATCAAGCAACAACAGATCTAGTGACCCTTCTAGGCTGCTTGTCCTCCAAAACACTGAGGATCAAGTGTCCAAACAGTGGTTTAGAGTTGGTAAGGGAACATTGGAAAGGGAACTACTGCCCTGGAACTAATGTCCGTGGCAGGATTAGGAAGTTAGTAGGGGACAGATGGGTTAATAACTGAGGGGGAGATAAAATAAAGTTATTAATTTACAAACGCAGTCAGTCGCGGGTTTGATGCGAGATATTTGTCTATGCGGAGTTTAAATGAATCAACGGTGCTGCAGTCTATAATGTCTCGGGGCGACAGCAACCCCACAGCCCCCGCCAGCCACCCCACAACAACCGCCAGCCAACCCACAGCACCCGCCAGCCACCCCACAACACCCGCCAGCCAACCCACAGCACCCGCTAGCCACCCCACAATGCCCGCCAGCCAACCAACAAAACCTGCCAGCCAACGCACAGCACCAGCCAGCCAACCCACAGCACCAGCCAGCCATCCCACAGCCCCGCCAACCACCCAACTGCCGCTGCCAGCGACCCCACAGCCCCCGCCAGCCACCCCACAACAACCGCCAGCCAACCCACAGCACCCGCTAGCCAACCCACAGCACCCGCCAGCCAACCCACAACACCAGCCAGCCAACCCACAACACCCGCCAGCCACCCCACAACACCCGCCAGCCAACCCACAGCACCCGCTAGCGACCCCACAACACCCGCCAGCCACCCAACAACACCTGCCAGCCAACCCCCAGCACCCGCCAGCCAACCCACAGCACCCGCTAGCCACCCCACAGCCCCCGCCAGCCACCCCACAGCCCCTGCTAGCCACCCCACAACACCCACAGCCCCCGCCAGCCAACCCACAGCCCCCGCCAGCCAACCCACAGCCTCCGCTAGCCAGCCAACAGCACCCGCTAGCCAACCCGTAGCACCCGCTAGCCAACCCGTAGCACCCGCTAGCCAACCCACAACACCCGCCAGCCAACCCACAGCACCCGCCAGACAACCGACTGCACCCGCCAGCCACCCCACAGCACCCGCCAGCCAACCCACAGCACCCACCAGCTACCCCACAGCACCCGCCAGCTACCCCACAGCCCCCGCCAGCCACCCCTCAACACCCGCCAGCCACCCCACACCACCCGCCAGCCACCCCACCAGCCACTCCACAGCACCCGTCAGCCTCCCCACAGCCCCTGTCAGCCACCCCACAGCCCCCGTCAGCCACCCCATAGCCCCCGCCGGCCACCCCACAACACCCGCCAGCCACCCCACAGCCCCTGTTAGCTACCCTACAGCCCCCGCCAGCCACCCCACAACACCTGCTAGCCAACCCCCAGCACCCGCTAGCCACCCCACAGCCCCCGCCCGCCATCCCACAGCACCCGCCAGCCAACCTACAGCACCCGCCAGCCACCCCACAGCCCCCGCCGGCCACCGTACAGCCCGCATCAGCCACCCCACAGCCCCCGCCAGCCACTTCACAGCCCCCGCCAGCCACCCCACAACACCCTCCATCCACCCCACATCACCCGCCAGCCACCCCACAGCCCCCGTCAGCCACCCCCCAGCCCCCGCCGGGCACCACACAACACCCGCCAGCCACCCCACAGCCCCCGTCAGCCACCCCACAGCCCCCGCCAGCCACCCCACAGCCCCGGTCAGCCAACCCACAGCCCCCGCCAGCCATCCCACAACACTCGCCAGCCAACCAACAGCCCCCGCCAGCCAACCCACATCCCCCGCTAGCCACCCCACAACACCCGCCAGCCATCCCACAGCCCCCGCCAGCCAACCCACAGCACCCGCCAGCCAACCAACCCACAGCACCCGCCAGCCAACCCACAGCCCCCGCCAGCCACCCCACAACACCCACCATCCACCCCACAACACCCGCGAGCCACCCCACAGTCCCCGTCAGCCACCCCACAGCCCCCGCCGGCCACCCAACAACACCCACCAGCCACCTCACAGACCCCGTCAGCCACCCCACAGCCCCCGCCAGCCACCCGACAGTCCCCACAGCCCCCGCCAGCCACCCCACAACACCCGCCAGCCAACCCACAGCCCCCGCCAGCCAACCCACAGCCCCCGCTAGCCACCCCACAGCCCCCGCCAGCCACCCCACAGCCCCCGCCAGCCAACCCACAGCACCCTCCAGCCAACCACAGCAACCGCCAACCAACCCACAGCACCCGCCAGCCAACCCACAGCACCCGCTAGCCACCCCACAGCACCCGCTAGCCACCCCACAGCACCCGCCGGCCACCCCACAGCCCCCGTCAGCCACCCCACAGCCCCCGCCCGCCACCCCACAGCCTCCGCCAGCCAATCCACAGCCACCGCCAGCCAACCCACAGCCCCCGCCAGCCAACCCACAGCCCCCGCCAGGCAACCCACAGCACCCGCCAGCCAACCCACAGCCACCGCCAGCCAACCCACAGCATCCGCCAGCCAACTCATAGCTCCCGGCAGCCAACCCACAGCACCCGCCAGCCAACCCACAGCACCCGCCAGCCAACCCCCAGCACCCGCCGGCCAACCCCCAGCCCCCGCCAGCCACCCCACAGCCCCCGCCATCCAACCCACAGCACCCGCCTGCCAACCCACAGCCACCCCACAACACCCGCCAGCCAACCCACAGCACCCGCCAGCCAACTCACAGCCACCCCACAACACCCGACAGCCACCATATCATATTTTATAGCTGGAACACACATGTTTGTCTTAGCCTTTATCTTTTTATAATAAGTCTGTTCGGGCCCATATGGGTCCTTTAATAAAATATTTGTTTGTATATTGTCGTTGGCTTCACCACTTCAGAGCGGGCCAGTATATCATTTCCATTCTCTCCGTTCCATCTACCACTCGGTAAACATCTTGAAACGCGTGGCTTAAGGTATGAAGGGCAGCAACGTGTCTGCAGGCATCAGGATACTTGAGGTGTAACATATAACTCATAAGGACATCAACACCTTTAGTCATCCTTACTAATATTTCATAGTTAACCCATATGTATATATATAGGATCGTACAGTTGTTACGTCTTCCTAATTATACATTTGTAACACTGGTGCAGGTATGGGCTGTACTGATCGCCTCCTGAATGGAATATCTTATTTCTAGGCGCATTTCTCTTTTGCCTACCAAATTTCGTGAACAATCATATTTACAGACAGACAAACAAACGGAAACAAAAACTTAACCTCCTCCAACTTCGTTGGCCGAGGTGATAACAGTGAGAGGCGAGTAAAATTCAATGAAACCACATTTGCATATAAAACCGGAGCAACATAATGATCAAGAGTATATACATAAATAGACTTAGTGAAAATGCTCTACTATTGCACATGCACATCATAAGGCAACTTCCTCTTTAATATCAATGGTCGCGAAGACACTCCCCGGCCCTGGCAGTAAATAACACCATACTGTTGTAAGGAATAATTATAATCGGTAATTAACGAACCCCAATGCCAACCAGAACCAGAGAATGAAGTTGGAAGAGGGGTGGGGGGAGACTTGACTTGACTTGCTCATAAAAGTTGCGTCCTGCCTCCATTATTTTAGCTTTTCGTATTTTTCGAGTTAAAGGGAGTATTTTTGTTTTTGGTCCCGGGGCTTCTCCCCCATGTTTAGCCCCATTGGTTTCGATATTTTAAGATGTTCGCCCCATTTGTTTGGTGATTTTACAGACATTTAGGCCCATTTCTTTCACAATATTAAAACCTTTTGTACCATTCAGATGTTAATATTATCTTGGTGAGTGACAGCGAGCCTGTAATATAGGAGAATCTGGCCGTCGGCCGGAACATGTTTCTACCAAAATATGTACAAATTCATTAGAAAGGGGTGGGGGAGGGGGTGTCTTAGAAGTGTGTGTGTGTGTTTGTTTTTGTTTTTTTAACTTTGATATATATTTAGGGGACAAACTAAAACAATATATATATATATAGTATACATCAAAACAAGCTAAACTACTGACTAATCATAAGCATTCATGATTATAATATATCCTTAGTTTTGTGGGGTATGTTTATGTTATCATAGCATAGTAGGGACATCATATTGAACTTGTTGACACTTTCTGTACCACCATCGTCATTATTATTGAATTTCAGCTACAATTAGACAATTTTATGAAGCTTAGGTAGGACGTATGGTAACTAAAAGGATGAATTGAGATAGTGTTTACCCTTTTCATTGGTAAACGTCCTTCCTAAGGTGAAAACATCGACTGCAAGTTGCCAGAATATTATGAGAAGTATTTCACCAGTACTGAAGGGGTTAAGGTAGACATGACTATTGAGCGAGATTGTATGGTTGAAGAGGAGGGGGGGGCTTGCTTTTTCTGGACCCCCTTCTCCCTCGTGTTTAGCCCCATTTAGTTTTTACATTTTAAAGATGGCTCCATTACTTTGGCGTTCTTAAAAACTTTCACCCCATTTCGTTGTCAATTTTAAGACCTTTTGTGCTACTTAGGTGTCGATTTTTCCTGCCGAGCGATAGCGAGCCTGTAACTTGACATTTTTCTACTGAACAATGTACAAATATATTTAGAGGGAGTTTTGTTTATAGTTTGATGGAGGTTTAGCGAGGAAACTAAAACAAATTAATGAATCAATATATAGATCAAAAGTCGAAAGTCGTGTATTTTGCTACTTTCATAAAGGAATGAAAGAAAATTATATACTAGTTAACCCTATCAATACCGGTGATATCCTTTGTATTCTATTCTGGCAATTATTAAAAGTTACAGACCATCTCAGTTGATCCTTTTAGCTACCATATATCCTCCCTAAGCTTCGTAAAAACCGTCTAGATGTTGTTGAAATACGATTGAAAAGACGTCACAGGTACAGACAAGTTTACTTATATATTACTCTATACTGCAGGGTGTCAAACCGGACCAGTTTTGTGTGATAACTTGAATGAATAAGAGAAGGAATACAAGAACATTGATGTAGCATTTATATATTAAGTTTGTGGCTATTTTAACACTTATAACGACATCATTTCAACTGAAACCCCTAATTATATCTCTACACATACAATAATAAAGACTTAAATAATGGACTCGGCTTTCGCTTGACACCCTGCTCTCTAACCCAAGAACTAACCTTTTCTGTGCTCGGCCAGGACCGCCACGACTGAAGCCCCTAGGGTGGCGTCCTCGGGCATAAGGGCGCAATACCGGGGCTCAGTGAAATCCAGGGGGCCCGAACCTTCCCCTGTCAGCAATCTTGTAGCTGTGGAAGAGAGAAGAAATGGGTTGTCAGTATGTTGTTTATATAAATAGATAAAGTTCTGAACTATGGATAAATAAAATATAATTGCGTTGTGATATATAAGGTTTTGGGTCAGCTGTAAGAACAGGAGGTGTATAATATATAGTATACAATAATTAGAGTTAACTATACATTTAGGTGAGGAAGAATAAGTAACCGTTCAGGTAAGGGAATCAGAATCTAAATATTTAAAACATAATAATAAACAAATAATCAGACAGGAGCTGTGACAGTAACGACGACAGGAATAATACATAACATTAACATACTAGATCTGGGGGAGGCACTCATTACAGGCGACCTGCCTTTTGTCTCCTTCATACAAATAGACAATAAAACAAAACAAATCAAATTATAACAGAAGCAGTTGTTAGGCTCTGAAGCGAACCCCAGGGATCGTGAATCTCCCCCCGTCAGAATTGTGGTCGCTGTGACAGATTAAAAGAGAACAGCTGGTTAATGTTGATCTAGGTTCGTTATAATATTATGTGGAGATGTTTTATTATATTGTCAACTGAGTTTCTGTGAGAAAAAGAAGATCAGGGTTGGCAGATGAGAGGTGGTGTTCAACAGAGTAGAAGTTAGAATAAAGGCCACAAATGTTGCAGAGTTAATAGTGAGAGTGTCAGGACGTGGTCCAAGACAGTTTGGTGGGTCGTTGGGTGAGTGTCCATCCTGTGTTGTGGGGGCATTTATGGTCCCCCCCCCCCCCCCCCCACCATCTCCTGGGAACTCCGAGGCTGTACCATGTCATTATTTCTGTTTTGGTAAATGTTGTTGTATTGGAAAGAAGTATAATGTGCTTGTGTAGTGTAGTTTTAAAGAGAGAGAGAGAGAGTGTTTTGTGAGAGCTAGCTGGATTATTTTCAGTGTAAGTGAGGCACAAAGAAAATCGGTAAGAGAGGCAAAGCAAATGAAACAAGAGTTCTAGCAACTCCTTATCAAATGCCTATAGCCTCTCCTGAGTCTAGCCCTGTTCGATTGGTGCCTATAATCTTCCCCTGAACACAATATTTATAGTGTTCTTAAGGAGGGGATTTCTGGTCGCCCTTCTCCTTTATCTTTAACTCAATATACTTTCAGATTTTAAGATATTCCCCCAATTAGCTTGTTCTATTACAGTGTTTATATTTTTACCTGGCGAGTGATAGCAAGCCTGCAATTTAGGAGGAACAGGTCTATGGCTTGGACGATCTCATATTCTACCGAAAAATGCACACATTCGTCTTAGGGGTAGCTGTTTAAGCTTAAAATACGTCTAGGGAGGAATATAAGGGAACACAAATATAACCAATGAATACAAATACACAAATAATTTCCCCTTAATATAAAGCTCTAGATCATAATAAACACACCAACGACCAATCAAAGTAACATGTCTATGTATTTACTCGAGTAAATAATTTATAAAACACAGATTCACAATTGTACCTACAAATGTAATAACATACTGTATGGAATAATAATCCATGGGGAAATAAGCTATACTGCACTTCATTTTTGTGTGTACAGATGACATACTTTTCAGTATATCCTGGTAACTATTAAACAATTACATGCAGCTTACGAAGGAAGTCTACCGTACCAATTAAGAGGCTACAGACTATCTCAATTAATGATTTTAGTTTCCAAATAAAGTCCCTAAGTTGCATTCAATCGTCTAAATACAAGTAGAATAACATTGAAAATACGTCGCCTGTACAGAAGGGGTTAAGGTTAAAAATAGCAGCCAATATTTCAACTCAATATGCTAACGAGCTTGATCTGCGTGAGCCTTTGAGAGGGTGCGGAATATATATATGCTGGAATAACCATAAGTTTATTCTCAAATATCTTGGTCTTAATGATATTGCCGTTTTGAAGATGTCTGGCGCTATAAATTTTCACCAAGGTTTATGTTCAGGGTATGTCAGGGACATTATGGATAGTTTATGCAAATGGCTACTGCTTCTAAATTTTGAACGAAAGTTTTCAGAATGTGTGTGTCAGTTTTGGCATCACGCCCTCGTCAAGCCGACTGAAGGCCAGTTTATTTTAATTCGTAGGCCCTCTATCTATCGTATATAATACAAAACCGTCACCTGAACGGGATGAAGCGTCTTCTAATTACCAATCCCATGAGGTGACGCGTATTAAATTATCCTAAACTAATGGGGTGAAATAATGAGTAATTGCATCAGGTAGGGATAAAGCTGTACACAAAAAATGACTGTTTTCTTCCTAATATTTGTTCGGGCTGATAAATATTTTCCATAGAACAATCATCATAGGGAAGTCAGAAATCGTAACCTTTCTGTCAAAAACTGTCCCCTTGAACTAGCTAGCAATAGACGATTTTAGAAGTTCAAGAAAGATTTGTGGTTTTGACTATTTACTGATCTTTCGCGCCCATTTCTTTGTCAATTTTAAGACCTTTTGTCCATTTAGGTGTTGATTTTTCCTAACGAGCGATAGCGAGCCATCAATTTAGGGGGAACCGGGGCTTTCTTTGCCTAAAAATGCACCAAGATTGATATGCAGGATTCGAAGTTGCATAATAAATCGTAGGAAGTGTCCACCAACCTTTAACTGTCTTCGTGGTGCGATGTATAAGGTGTTGATTTTCGGTGTGAGCATCCTGGGTTCGAATCCACGGACTGCCACATGTGTGTGTAAATTTCATTAATCGATTTTAGGAGTATGGTTGGTTGTTGGAAGGAACA
This sequence comes from Paralithodes platypus, assembly GCA_032716605.1. Classification (NCBI taxonomy): domain Eukaryota; kingdom Metazoa; phylum Arthropoda; class Malacostraca; order Decapoda; family Lithodidae; genus Paralithodes; species Paralithodes platypus. Next base: position 29,636,098 of record CM064554.1, read on the forward strand.
TAATAATTGATATTGGTTCAGGAGTAATTTATCGAGAGGACTTCCCTAAGTGGTTAAGGCCCCATTAATTGCTCTTTCCATTCACATATGCATAGTCTACGTGAGTTGCAGTTGGGATGTGTGTACATGCTTAGATTGATGTGCAGGATTCGAAGTTGCATAATAAATCGTAGGCAGTGTCCACCAACCTTTAACTGTCTTCGTGGTGCGATGTATAAGGTGTTGATTTTCGGTGTGAGCATCCTGGGTTCGAATCCACGGACTGCCATATGTGTGTGTAAATATCATTACTCGATTATAGGAGTATGGTTGGTTGTTGGAAGGAACATAATAATTGATATTGGTTCAGGAGTAATTTATCGAGAGGACTTCCCTAAGTGGTTAAGGCCCCATTAATTGCTCTTTCCATTCACATATGCATAGCCTACGTGAGTTGCAGTTGGGATGTGTGTACATGCTTAGATTGATATGCAGGATTCGAAGTTGCATAATAAATCGTAGGCAGTGTGCACCAACCTTTAACTGTCTTCGTCGTGCGATGTATAAGGTGTTGATTTTCGGTGTGAGCATCCTGGGTTCGAATCCACGGACTGCCACATGTGTGTGTAAATATCATTAATCGATTTTAGGAGTATGGTTGGTTGTTGGAAGGAACATAATAATTGATATTGGTTCAGGAGTAATTTATCAAGAAGGACTTCCCTAAGTGGTTAAGGCCCCATTAATTGCTCTTTCCATTCACATATGCATAGCCTACGTGAGTTGCAGTTGGGATGTGTGTACATGCTTAGATTGATATGCAGGATTCGAAGTTGCATAATAAATCGTAGGCAGTATCCACCACTCTTTAACTGTCTTCATGGTGCCATGTATAAGGTGTTGATTTTCGGTGTGAGCATCCTGGGTTCGAATCCACGGACTGCCACATGTGTGTGTATATTTCATTAATCGATTTTAGGAGTATGGTTGGTTGTTGGAAGGAACATAATAATTGATATTGGTTCAGGAGTAATTTATCGAGAGGACTTCCCTAAGTGGTTAAGGCCCCATTAATTGCTCTTTCCATTCACATATGCATAGCCTACGTGAGTTGCAGTTGGGATGTGTGTACATGCTTAGATTGATATGCAGGATTCGAAGTTGCATAATAAATCGTAGGCAGTGTCCACCACTCTTTAACTGTCTTCGTGGTGCGATGTATAAGGTGTTGATTTTCGGTGTGAGTATCCTGGGTTCGAATCCACGGACAGCCACATGTGTATGTAAATTTCATTAATCGATTTTAGGAGTTCCTTCCACATTGTTGGAAGGAACATAATAATTGATATTGGTTCAGGAGTAATTTATCGAGAGGACTTCCCTAAGTGGTTAAGGCCCCATTAATTGCTCTTTCCATTCACATATGCATAGCCTACGTGAGTTGCAGTTGGGATGTGTGTACATGCTTAGATTGATATGCAGGATTCGAAGTTGCATAATAAATCGTAGGCAGTGTCCACCACTCTTTAACTGTCTTCGTGGTGCGATGTATAAGGTGTTGATTTTCGGTGTGAGCATCCTGGGTTCGAATCCACGGACTGCCACATGTGTGTGTAAATTTCATTAATCGATTTTAGGAGTATGGTTGGTTGTTGGAAGGAACATATAATTGATATTGGTTCAGGAGTAATTTATCGAGAGGACTTCCCTAAGTGGTTAAGGCCCCATTAATTGCTCTTTCCATTCACATATGCATAGCCTACGTGAGTTGCAGTTGGAATGTGTGTACATGCTTAGATTGATATGCAGGATTCGAAGTTGCATAATAAATCGTAGGCAGTGTCCACCAACCTTTAACTGTCTTCGTGGTGCGATGTATAAGGTGTTGATTTTCGGTGTGAGCATCCTGGGTTCGAATCCACGGACTGCCACATATGTGTGTAAATTTCATTAATCGATTTTAGGAGTATGGTTGGTTGTTGGAAGGAACATAATAATTGATATTGGTTCAGGAGTAATTTATCGAGAGGACTTCCCTAAGTGGTTAAGGCCCCATTAATTGCTCTTTCCATTCACATATGCATAGCCTACGTGAGTTGCAGTTGGAATGTGTGTACATGCTTAGATTGATATGCAGGATTCGAAGTTGCATAATAAATCGTAGGCAGTGTCCACCAACCTTTAACTGTCTTCGTGGTGCGATGTATAAGGTGTTGATTTTTGGTGTGAGCATCCTGGGTTCGAATCCACGGACTGCCACATGTGTGTGTAAATTTCATTAATCGATTTTAGGAGTATGGTTGGTTGATGGAAGGAACATAATAATTGATATTGGTTCAGGAGTAATTTATCGAGAGGACTTCCCTAAGTGGTTAAGGCCCCATTAATTGCTCTTTCCTTTCACATATGCATAGCCTACGTGAGTTGCAGTTGGGATGTGTGTACATGCTTAGATTGATATGCAGGATTCGAAGTTGCATAATAAATAGTAGGCAGTGTCCACCAACCTTTAACCCGGGAGCTGCAGGGAGACTCTTAAGAGTTCCCCCGGCGGACTGCGGGGAGACTCTTAAGAGCAGAGCTTTTGAAGGCGTACCAAAACCGCGCGTTTATAGCCAGGCGTCTGAAAATTGGTGTGGGTATAGTACTACATGTCACCTCTCGACACCACCCCACCAAACGCTCGCCCCGCACTCGTGCAAGCACCACCGCACCAGTAACCAAGCACTAGTCATGGAGCCCACACGTCCCTCACGCTCGCTCCCTGATGACACAACCAGCCCTCCTTCTGGTGGTGTTTGCCGCCGTGGAAGGCAGAGGGTGGCTGCTAAAGACCCTAGCTACCAGTACGACACGCCCTACAGCTCTGAGGACGAAAGACCAGCACCCAAAGCACGAAAAACACGTGCAAGCACGACAAAGGTACAGAGGTCATTGGTGTTTCAGGACACTACAACAACCACTACCACCACCACTGCCACCCCTGCCACCCCTGCCACCGGTACCAGCGATGCAGGAGGCCGCCCTAGGGCTGCAGAACCTGCGGGGGCAGGAAAAATTAAAGGGACGGGCGTAGGGAAGAGAACCCGTACGCCAGCCACAGTGACCCTACCACCACCACCACCACCAGCCGCCCCTGGCCTGGCTGCCCCTGCTGCCCCTGCCGCCCCTGCTGCCCCTGCCCAAGGAAAAGGGAAGGGGAAGGGGAAGGGGAAAGGGAGAGGGAAAGCGACTGCTGGCCCTGCTGGCCCTGGTGTCCCTGCTGGCCCTGCTGCCCCTGCTGCCCCTGCCGCCCCTGCCGCTCCTGCCCAAGGAACAGAGAGAAGGGCGACAGGCACCACCATCATCTTGCCTGCCTCCAGGGCCACAAGACCACGCACCACTGCTGCCCCTGCCGCCGCCCCTGCCGCCGCCCCTGCCACCGCCTCTGCTGTCCCTGTCCATAAGACTCCTGCACGTGCTTAAGTGACCCGTAAAACTCTGACACCATCAAAGTATGCCGCCCTGCTGTTTGATGGTGATTCGCAGGGCATTGGCAGCCCGGGTTTCGACGACGAAGCCCTAGCACGGGACCAAGGGTGGGGGGATTTGGGAGTGGACAGTGGGAGTGAGTCCGACGTCGGTGACGAGAATGAGGAAGGGCATCGTCTGTCAAGTGAAGAGGAGGGTGATGATGATGCAGTGCTAAATTGCGACCATGGAAGCGATATTTCAGACGATGAAGCAGACGCAGACGACATTCCGATCCCTGGGCTGCCTTCATTCGATTGGTCTGACGGGGTCAATTTTGTACCTGTCGTGCCCCAGTTCAATCCTGGGACGTCAGGAACAACTGACGACTGGCCCTGTGATGATCAAGCGAACGAAAGCGACTTCTTCCTCGCTTTTTTCGATATGGAGGTAATGACGTACATCGTTGCCCATACAAACGCCTACTACAGGTGGGTGTTTGGCAGATTGGACGTCCTTTCTCCAAAAGCGAGAATACGAGGCTGGGTGGATACGACTGTGGAAGAATTTATGACGTTCTTTGCCTTGTTGTTCCTCATGCCTCTGATCAAGAAGCATGTGTTGCAACACTATTGGAAGCATGACCCTCTCATCGCCACCCCAACTTTCAATAAGTTCATGACTTGTGACAGATTTTTGTTGCTGACATAGTTTAACTGTTGTTTATACCAATCAGCTGTCATACAATGTTCCCGAGAGAGAGAGAGAGAGAGAGAGTACAAACTGTGTAGGCCTACATAGTTAACTGTTGTTTATACCAATCAGCTGTATTATAATGTTCCCGAGAGAGAGAGAGCGAGAGAGAGAGAGAGAGTACAACTGTGTAGGCCTACATAGTTTAGCCCTCAATACCTTCTTTGCATCAGTTTTTACAACAGAAGACCTCAGTGATATCCCTACACCATCGCCGATTCAGATTGATAATTCAGATGTTCTAAGCAATATCACCGTTACAGAGAGAGAAGTATTGAATTGTTTAGATAAACTCAAGGTAAATAAAACGCCTGGACCTGATACAATCTCGCCTAGAGTTCTAAAGGAGGCTAAGGATGAGCTCTCCAAACCACTGACATTACTATTCAATAAATCCTTGCAGTCTGGAACTATGCCTGATCAGTGGAAGATAGCCAACGTAACACCGATATTCAAAAAAGGCAGCAAATCCCTACCCAGTAACTATCGTCCAATTAGCTTAACCTCAGTTGTATGTAAAATGCTAGAAACGGTCATAAGAGACAGACTCGTAAATCACTTAGAGGAAAATAACATACTTAAAGATACTCAACACGGCTTTCGTAAAAAAACGTTCCTGTTTAACAAACCTCTTAGACTTCTTCCACGATATCCTCAACCTCTACGATGAGAGTAAAGCTGTAGATATTATATACCTTGATTTTCAAAAGGCCTTTGACAAAGTTCCCCACAAACGTTTACTGCTAAAACTAAAAGCGCATGGAATACAAGACGGTGTGTTGAAATGGATAGAAAATTGGCTCAGCGACAGAAAGCAAAGAGTAGTCATAAACGGTAAGGCATCTAAATGGACCAATGTAAGTAGCGGGGTACCCCAGGGATCGGTACTAGGACCAATTCTCTTTCTAATTTACATCAACGACATAGATGAGGGTCTCACCTGTACAATCTCAAAATTTGCTGACGATACAAAAATTGCAAATAGTGTACTCTCAAAAGATCAAGTTGACGATATGCAACACAATCTAGATAAATTGTCACATTGGGCCCAAATTTGGCAAATGAGTTTCAATGCGGATAAATGTAAAGTACTACATATCGGATACCTAAATGAGAAAGCAAACTATTCGATGAATGGCACTCAGCTTAAGAATGTAAACAGAGAAACCGATCTGGGAGTAACAATATCGAGTAACCTAAAACCGAGTCAACAATGTTCAGAAGTTGGTAAGAAGGCAAACAAAATAATTGGCTTTATAGGCAGATCATTTGAGCATAAATCCAAAGATGTAATCCTAACCCTTTACAATTCCTTAGTCCGCCCTCTTCTGGAATACTGCATTCAATGCTGGTGCCCTTATTACCAAAAAGACATAAACAAGCTAGAACGAGTTCAACGTAGAGTTACCAAAATGATACCTAGCCTAAAGAACAAACCATACGAAGAGCGTCTTAGAGAATTAAATCTATTTCCTTTAACCCAGCGCAGATTAAGAGGTGACTTAATTCAAGTGTTCAAAATCATCAAAGGCATCGACAATATGAACTGTAGTAAGTACTTCACTATCGACCAATCTAATTACACGCGGGGAAACGGTTGCAAAATTATTGGTAAATCTTTTAACTCACACGAATCTAAGAATTTCTTCTTCAATCGAGTTGTCAACTTGTGGAATGGGCTTCCCCGAGACGTTATAGACTGCAGCACCGTTGATTCATTTAAATTCCGTCTAGACAAATATCTCGCATCAAACCCGCGACTGACTGCGTTTGTAAATGAATAACTTTATTTTATCCTCCCCTCAGTTACTAACCAATCTGTCCCCTACTAACTTCCTAGTCCTGCCACGTTAGTGGCAGGGCAGTAGTTCCCTTTCCAATGTTCCCTTACCTACTCTAAACCACTGTTTGGACACTTGATCCTCAGTGTTTTGGAGGACAAGCAGCCTAGAAGGGTCACTAGATCTGTTGTTGCTTGATTTCCTTTGTATTGTGACGTTAACTACTCCGTTAGAACCGCATGGCTTGTCCTACAGTGACTCGCTAGGATCGCCAGGGCAGTGGATGTGGCAACAGTTGATGTATTATTGTGTGCTTTATTTCATATGAAAGCTTGTGTCATGGGCAGTCCAGAAAGGCTCTTTGTTTTCGCCCATGTCAAGGCTTTATATATTTAATTGCAAAGTATATCTTTTATCATTAAGTACTAATGATAGGATTTGAGAGAGAGAGAGAGAGAGAGAGAGTAGAACAAAGTGAGAGGAGGCGCGCAGTGTATTTTGCCATGTTCGATGACGTCACAGCTGGCTGGCCTCTTGGGGATTGGTTGGAGGAGTTTTTTACCATGCTTGGTAACGTCATGTTTGGCTGGCTTCTTTGCCATTGGCCGAAGGAATTGTTACCGCTTTGTCTACGCGGTGCAAGCTAGTGCTAGTATATATACAGCTCTCTTGCCACTCTCTCCCTCAGATCTGGTTTCTAGAACGCATCCCTCTTATCCCTTTGATACCTGTCCCCGTCACTGCACCTGAGAACCTTTTCCTCTGCCTATCTCTCTCATTTTCCATATCTTTCACCACCTTTTATTAATATTATACCCCCTCTGGTTAACTCTGCATAATCAGCTTAATGCTGGCCAGTTGTATTGTGCGTTAAGGTCTTATATAACCCATGTATGTTAGTTGTTAAGATAAGTTGATCACGAAGCATTGGTTGGCATTCATATTGTTCAGTACCGCTTCCTATAATTATTAGTGTTCTGCTGGATTAGATAATGCTAGACTAGGAGTCTGATACTATAAGGTATTGTTTCCGATGGGTACTGGCTTTAGTTAAAAGCTGCACGACATACCTGAGAACTGGAGTTGATTGGGTAAATTCTAGTCTGTGTGCCATTGAGAGTAGAGCATGCACGAATGAGGGCTTATTGCCTATACCATTCTGCACTGTTCTAAGCTCGTTGTTTGTCTTTGAGGTACGCCAAGAGAATGCTTAATACTTCGGTATTAAGGTTTCTCAAGAGAGCTACCCTTCATTAAAACGTAATACTTGATGCACAGACTTGAGATTTGCACTAGGCTATGCGGCATGCCATGCGCACCAGTATCTCGTATCATTGACTCTAGCTAGACTTTATCAGTCATAGTAGACATTAAGTATATTAACCCAATTACTCTTATTATTCATACCCGTTTATGATTACACAAGCATTTCGCAGCCTAGTTTAATGTATTAAGACACAAACGACTTAGGCTCTTTTTGTTGATAGGAATACTGCATTGTCGTGGCGATTATTATTATTGTTGTGGCGTTTATGATATTCTTGGCTCCGACTGCATTATATCTCCTGCCTTTTTGTGTGCATAGCCTGCACGAGCATTGTTCCGCTGCCTGCCTTTTTGGGTTCCATTTCCGATTCGAGCATCTTGATAGCATCTAACATTTAAAGAAGATTCCTTGTTGGTGTTGAAGGACTTTAGTGCACTTTCTTTCATGCAGGAGTGCCTGACATTTATTGATTAAAGTAACGTAAGCTGTAACTTCTCTTACCACCTTACTTTGCATACCATAACCAAGCACCTTCGGTTATCGGTAGTAATAGGCTGTTTTCACATAACATTTAGCCTAGAGTAGACGCACATTTATTGAGAGTTTAATAACCTATTATTGCCTATAGAACTCTGGAGAGTATTTGTATTCTTTGTTCACTGGGAATATACATCAGAGGTTGGATCTAGCGCTTTCCGTTGTAGCATTTATGCCATTACTAGTCCAATGAAAAAGAACCCTGATATATTTAAACCTCAGTCGTAACAAATGGCGACCTTACCTAGGATCTGGTGAACCTACATTTATTAGCAGGGAACATTTGTTGTTTTGGGGAATATTTTGAGGGGATCAGCAAGAATATTTTTTTTTTTGCAACATAGTATAGCCCTTGAATATTTCCGAGAATGTTTGTGTGTATATTGAGGTATAAGAGTTTAGGGTGCTTCTTTTCTGAATATTGAGGTGGGAAATTTTTGTGAGCATCATGTCTTATACCGGATCAGAGGAGAATGGAGACACAGTACGTAATGTCGAAACTGAGGAACAGCAGTATGATGAAATGGTTAATCAGGTGAACTGTGAGGAGGATGCTAGGATATTTTTGCAATGGCCTGTTACTGCCGAGCGGTTGGAGGGTATGGATCGGTACGGTCTTCAATGCCTGGCCACAGCTATCGGTCATGCGGGTACTAGCAGCATGACCAGGGATAACTTGATAACGTGTGTACTGGGCAGGGTGACTGGTGAGCGAGATGGGTTGAGTGCTCAGAGCCCTTCGGCCATGCTTCCCCTACACTCGACTCCCAGCCATCCCAGTAGTTTGCCGACCCCGAGTACGCTTCCGCAGTTGGGTGGTGACTGGCAGGGTGAGGTGCCCCTGGGGGGACCACCGGTAATTTCAAACATTGTAGCACCTTCACCTCCTCAAGGGTTAACTCCAGAATTATTGCTTCAGCTCGAATTAGCTAAGATCCAGCAGCAAATAGAATCAGCTAAGATCGAAGAGAGAAAGGCTATCAGGGTATCTGAGCAGCAAATATAATTAGCCAAGATAGAAGAGAGAAAAACTATCAGTCAGCAGTCTCAGCACATAGAGCTAGCAAAAATCCAAGCTGATTTAGAGTCGACTAGGTACTGTGCCGACATGGACGTAGAGAAGTCGCGAGTAGAGACAACAGGATAGCGACTTGGGGCTGGTAACCGTGTTCATGATCAATCTCTCTCACACTTATTGAAACTGGTTCCGGTGTTTGATGAGAGTGGGGTAACAGAATTTTTCGCACGCTTTGAGAAGAAGTGCCAGGAACACCAGTGGCCAGAGAATAAGTGGGCAGCACTTGTATCCTCTAGATTAATAGGCAAGGGTCTTAAAGCCTATGATGCGTTACCTTTGGAGTCATGTATTGTGTATGAGGATCTCAAGGAGGCTGTCCTGAGGGCTTACGAACTGCAACCAGAAACGTACCGTTTGAAGTTCCGGGGTGTAACTAAGGGAAGAGATAGCACCTTTTTGGAACACGCCCGGGACTTGTCCGATGCTATGGGGAACTGGCTCCGATCTGAGAAGGTAACAACATTTGATGGAATTAAGCAGTTAATGATGTTGGAGCAGTTCTTTAAGAGCACGGGCGGTGATCTAACTTTGAACTTAAAGGAGAAAACCCAAGAACTTTAGCGAAGCAGCAGAAATGGCTGATCGACGGTTGTCGTTGATTCGGGGTTGCGGGTCCTCTCAGAAGTACGATGCAAGTGCTAGGGACCGTTATCCTCCCCCTCCCCGTAGCAATGACACATTTAAACAAAAGAGCAATGAAACTAAAACTGAATCCAATCCTAACACCACACCGTATGAGAAAAGTCAAGGGCTTTTTACATCACAGTATAAGCCGAAACCGAAATTTATGTGTTTTAAGTGCCACCAGGAGGGTCATAAGGCAAATAAGTGCCCTAGTCGACCTCCTCCGGCAGCCGTGTCTTTTGCTCACGGCATTGGAGTGTTCAAGAGGACATCGGAGTTTGTTAGAGGCAATTCTTCCGAGGTAAATACACTGCCAGTGCAGAAGGATCCGGAAGGCTTATTCCCTGTCCGTGATGCCTTTAGTGACCACAGGGGACTCAGTTATGTGGAGTGGGGGGGTAGAAGACATGAGGTGAGAATTTTGCGTGACACTGGGGCATCGCAAACACTGTTGAGAAATTTCACTGGTAAACCTGTAAATACGGCGCGGGTGGTTGTGGTTCAGGGAGTTAATGCAACAAGGTCATACCCGCTTGTAAGAATGAAGATGGATGTTGATGGTGTGACTCGTGACCTGGATGTAGGAATTGTGGAGAAGTTACCTGTTGGGGGCGTCGAGCTCCTTCTCGGCAACGACTTTGCGGGGCCTACTTCTGAGGCTTCACCCGTAGTCGTTGCCGAGAAGCCGGCCGACGTGAGTAGGGAGGAGCAGGAGTGGGTTGAGAAGTGTCCGGTGCAACCTATGGCGTGTGTTGTCACCAGATCTCTTGCATCCAGGGAGTTACATTCTGGTCAACAGTCTTTAGACAAGCGGAGGAAAGGTACCGAGAAGGGGTTGAAAGTTGATGCGGTTGAGAGTTTAGTATCAACGGACATTCTCGGGGACTCATTATTAGGACCGATTTTCGAGTCTGGAGAAGACCCATTAACTGTTACTAAGAAGGCAGAGGATGGCCTTAAAAAGACGAAGAGACAGCAACGATACACAGAGAGAGAGCAACGGGAGGCTAAATTCAATGTAGGAGGGGGGCATGAGTTGTTTCGCAAACACTTAGATAAGCTTGCTCCTTCGGACATTCGTAAGTTGCAATTAGATGACCCGGAGGTTCTTGAATGTGGTACCGAAGAGGTGGAGGAGGACAGTGATGCACAGTCGGGAGATGTAGCAGCAAGGTACCCTGACGCGTACCCTATGAGAAATGGGTCAGCGAAGACGGTAGTCCGAAACTTGCTAGTGTATTTTTCCCGGTATGGTTACCCGCAGGGGATTCAGTCAGACCAAGGATCCAACTTCACTTCTAACCTCTTTGTTCAAGCAATGCCGCAGCATGGGATTGTTACGGTTGTGTCATCTGCGTATCATCCGGAGAGCCAGAGTGTGTTGGAGCGATGGCACTCAGCCTTGAAATCGGTGCTTCGTTGTTGTTGCTTTGAGAGTGGGAAAGGTTGGGATCTTGGCCTGCCATATGTTTTATTTGCTGCACGGGAGGTACCTGGGGAAAGTTTGGGATTCAGCCCTAATGAGCTCATCTTTGGACACCATGTCAGAGGGCCTCTCCATATGGTTAAAGAAATATGGGAGGGCACAGAAAAACCTTGTTCTATGCTCAAGTATGTCCTCGACAGTCGAGAACGGATGTTGCGCAGTCTGGAGTTGGCTGGCCGTAATTTGACTAGATCACAAGCCCTCATGAAGGACAGGTACGACCTAAAGGTTAAACTCAGGGAGTTTCACGAGGGTCAGGAGGTGTTGATTCTACTGCCCCTTGTAGGTCATCCCTTTTCCGCGAAGTACACTGGTCCTTATAGGGTGGTTGAGAGGCTATCGGACCTGGATTGCTTGGTGGCCGCTCCAGACAACCGTAAGCGCAATCAGTTATGTCACGTTAATCTCATGAAGGAGTATGTGAGGCACCCCCCTGAGCCTCTCACTGTGCCTGTGATGACGTTTAGCAGTCAAGGTGGAGAAGGAGAACGGGACAGTCAAGCTCAGGTGGAGGAAAACTGGAAGGATAAGAAAGACAAATGGGCGCCTGAGTGTGAGAGGGCGTTTGGAGTGGTGAAGCACCTGTTGTGCACTCGCCCGATCCTCGGGGGCCCCTGACTTTGGCCTGCCTTTCCAGCTGGCAGTGGGTGCTAGTGGTGTAGGGGCTGGTGCCGTCCTTGTGGAAAAAGACGATGATGGGCTGGAGCATCCTGCTGGTTTCTGCTCGGAGAAGTTAAATTCGGCCCAGGGGAGCTGCTCTGTTGTCGAGGAGGAGCTGCTGGCGGTTGTGCTTGCGCTGGGGCATTTCGAGGTCTATGTTCCAGCCTATGGTCCGGTTGTTGTAGTTTACACAGATCATCACCCTCTCAAGTTCTTGGACCAGTTTCACAATCGGAATATGAGGCTGACCAGGTGGTCACTAAGGTTATTGGTATATAGCCTGGACATACGCCATATTGCCGGTTGTGACAACGTGGTTGCAGATTGTCTTTCAAGGGTATATGATCCTGGGTAGATTGACACACGGGTAGCCTCCTGCTTTAGTTTGAATAGTATTTTGCGCTTGGTGCTTGTTGGCTCGCGGTTGTAGCCCAGCGTATTGGGTCGTAAAGCAGGAGTTGAGCGTTTGGTATAGAAGAAAAACTAGGCTTGCCCCTATAGTGCAGCCGAAATAAACAAATTAAAAACATAAAAATAAAAAAAAAAACTCTTTCTTTGATAGTTGAATTTTTTCAGTATGTTATAGCAGTAATTCTGAGTTGCACTCCTCTCAGAATGCTGGGCTAGGGAAGCTCGCTCTTGAGGAGCATAACTACATATGATTTAACCTATTGTGTTGGGGAGGGTTATAATTTTGTAAAATGTTTTGTTGAAGAACTGTGCCAGATATTTTACTGCCGCTGGGTGATGGGAATTAAAGATATAGCATGGGTTCTAACCATCAGATTTTTTTTGAGCTTTGGGCCTCTGAGAAAAATCTTGGGGGGGGTGTGACGTTAACTACTCCATTAGAACCGCATGGCTTGTCCTACAGTGACTCGCTAGGATCGCCAGGGCAGTGGATGTGGCTACAGTTGATGTATTATTGTGTGCTTTATTTCATATGAAAGCTTGTGTCATGGGCAGTCCAAAAAGGCTATTTTTTTTCGCCCATGTCAAGGCTTTATATATTTAATTGCAAAGTATATGTTTTATCATGAAGTAGTAATAATAGGATTAGAGAGAGAGAGAGAGTAGAACAGAGTGAGAGGAGGCGCGCAGTGTTTTTTGCCATGTTCGATGATGTCACAGCTGGCTGGCCTCTTGGGGATTGGTTGGAGGAGTTTTTTACCATGCTTGGTGACGTCATGTTTGGCTGGCTTCTTTGCCATTGGCCGAAGGAATTGTTACCGCTTTGTCTACGCGGTGCGAGCTAGTGCTAGTATATATACAGCTCTCTTGCCACTCTCTCCCTCAGATCTGGTTTCTAGAACGCATCCCTCTTATCCCTTTGATACCTGTCCCCGTCACTGCACCTGAGAACCTTTTCCTCTGCCTATCTCTCTCATTTTCCATATCTTTCACCACCTTTTATTAATATTATACCCCCTCTGGTTAACTCTGCATAATCAGCTTCATGCTGGCCAGTTGTATTCTGCGTTAAGGTCTTATATAACCCATGTATGTTAGTTGTTAAGATAAGGAGATCACGAAACATTGGTTGGCATTCATATTGTTCAGTACTGCTTCCTATAATTATTAGTGTTCTGCTGGATTAGAAAGTGCTAGACTAGGAGTCTGATACTATAAGGTATTGTTTCCGATTGGTGCTGGCTTTAGTTAAAAGCTGCACGACATACCTGAGAACTGGAGTTGATTGGGTAAATTCTAGTCTGTGTGCCATTGAGAGTAGAGCATGCACGAATGAGGGCTTTTTGCCTATACCATTCTGCACTGTTCTAAGCTCGTTGTTTGTCTTTGAGGTACGCCAGGAGAACGCTTAATACTTCGGTATTAAGGTTTCTCAAGAGAGCTACCCTTCATTATAACGTAATACTTGACGCACAGACTTGAGATTTGCACTAGGCTATGCGGCATGCCATGCACACCAGTATCTCGTATCATTGACTCTAGCTAGACTTTATCAGTCATAGTAGACATTAAGTATATTAACCCAATTACTCTTATTATGCATACCCGTTTATGATTACACAAGCATTTCGCAGCCTAGTTTGATGTATTGAGACACAAACGACTTAGGCTCTTTTTGTTGATAGGAATACTGCATTGTCGTGGCGATTATTATTATTGTTGTGGCGTTTATGATATTCTTGGCTCCGACTGCATTATATCTCCTGCCTTTTTGTGTGCATAGCCTGCACGAGCATTGTTCCGCTGCCTGCCTTTTTGGGTTCCATTTCCGATTCGAGCATCTTGATAGCATCTAACATTTAAAGAAGATTCCTTGTTGGTGTTGAAGGACTTTAGTGCACTTTCTTTCATGCAGGAGTGCCTGACATTTATTGATGAAAGTAACGTAAGCTGTAACTTCTCTTACCACCTTACTTTGCATACCATAACCAAGCACCTTCGGTTATCGGTAGTAATAGGCTGTTTTCACATAACATTAAGCCTAGAGTAGACGCACATTTATTGAGAGTTTAATAACCTATTATTGCATATAGAACTCTGGAGAGTATTTGTGTTCTTTGTTCACTGGGAATATACATCAGAGGTTGGATCTAGCGCTTTCCGTTGTAGCATTTATGCCATTACTTGTCCAATGAATAAGAACCCTGATATATTTAAACCTCAGTCGTAACAATATATATATATATATATATATAGATGATGGGACCTAGCCATCAAAAGCCAAGGCCAACTAAGCAGCCTCTCCCGTTTTCAAATAACAATTCATTCCCCTCATGCCGAATTGCTAGCATAAAAACTAAACAGATGAAAACTAAGCCCTTCACCACTCAGGCTCAACTTCAACGAGACCGAGTGAGGAACAAAAGAGAAAGCGCTCTCATACCTGTCGCCCCGTACCTGCCCCATCCAGTGCTCGAATATAGCGAGGAGTTATTTATGCAAATACTGCATCAACACCCATCGAGACTGATGATAATTTGCAAAAGTGAACCAACATTGATAACAAACAAGCCTAATGTCCTTACCTGCATTGTTTACTAATCACCATGATATAACCTGTACATTTTTTCCAAACCCGACCTAAACACAAATTCCTGATTCTACACATAAATACACTATGTGGGCTATAGAGATAAAACTATTGTACTTAAATCAAGTATGTCCGTTTAGATTAGGACACCTCTATCGCATATTTTTAGTGCGACCCAACTCGCAAATAATTAAAAACCCATTTCCACCATGACCCTATTATCCCGAGAGACAAGCCCCTTGACCCAAGAAATAAAAGAGTTACTACCTGACTGAATCAAGGGTAAGGGAGGCAATAACAGGGCAAGGTTTCCAGGGTGCGATTCTTCTCTATACAAGGATCTGTAAATCGGGAACATCCTTGAAGGAGTCTAAATCTCTTACCTAGCTAGATCCGCCAACTTGTCTAGCTAAAGAGACTCAAACGGGTGCAAAGGAAGATACCCGAAGAGAGAAGAAGAAGAAGGAAGAAAAGTCAAATTCTACCTGTAGCGTGTGAAGCTATCGATGAGCCCTGTCATCTACTGCAGGACAACTACGACCGGGACCACGTGTTCGCCAGACTCGCTACCAGGCTTCTATATTTCCTCTCATCCTTTAAGTGCTCTTTATTCAAGTATTAGTAACGATGATTCCAACTAGGGTTAATTTGATACAGTAAGGTTCACAGTAACGTAATTATTGAAGATTGTTATTCTCCTCTTCTCCTTTTTTTTTTTTTTTTTTTCTATGTGAGTGAGGGAGGCAAAAGGTAGAACTGTCTATAGCGAGTGCGTCCCCCATAGTTGAAAGAGTGACAGGGCCAAAATCAAGGGACGTTCAAGCCAAAATGCCTGGACACACAGTGTTTGAAGCAATTTAAGTCATAGGAAGAGGGAAAGACTGATTCTGGGAGAGAGTTCCAGAGCTCAGCTGTTGAGTAGTGAAAGTTTGAGAGTAACGTTTCACTCTCGGGTTGGAGAGTTGCACAGAGTAGGGGTGGGATTGAGTTGCAAGACGGGTACCACGTGCCCTACGTAAAGGAAGTGGTATACACTGGAAAAGCTCTGAGGATCACTGATTATTATAGTAACGATAGAATAGCGAGAGAGATGCAACATTGCGGCGGAGAGAGAGAGATTGCAGAGAGTTGGTGAGTGGACGGGAGTTAATGATACAAAAGGCCTTCCTTTCAACTTTGTCTAGGAGAGCGGTGTGAGAGGAACCTCCCCACACATGTGAATAATACTCATTACAAGGACGCACTATGCCCCTGTACAGAGCAAGAAGCTTTGCAGTTGCTCGATTTAGAGAGAACATATACTCTTCTATTTGTGGGATAAAGGTATACCGGTATATATTTCTTCGAATTAAGGTTCCTATGTTCCTTATGGAGAATTATATATATATTTGTCCGGGAATAAAAACACACACATTTACATGTAGAAACCAGTGAATACTTATATTGATCTTGTTTTATGTAATATTGTCATTGGGTACATAATTTATAGATAAATTGTTCACAGAGTGTTTTATCAATCAATCTCTCATTTAGACTATTATTATTAGTATCACGCTTTCAGAAGTTAAATTAATTTTGTGTATTATTTGAGTTATATTTAACTCAATGTTGTCGAGTTGCATTAACTTGTCCGCCGACTAAAAATATCAGTCACACATACATGACAAATATTTATCTTTAACCAGTTCATGCATTTATATTCATAATTATTACTCCTTGAGATATTTGAGTTTAATCTGCTGTCCACTTTGAATTAAATTATTATTTATTCAATAGTCAAATAGTGTCTTATTGTGCATAACCCTTAAGTGCGCATATGCTATAGCAGAAACTAATATTTACCCTAGGAGGAAACTAACCTCGCATGTTCCCCGTTTATTGTGCATAACCCTTAAGTGCGCATATGCTATAGCAGTAACTAATATTTACCCTAGGATGAAACTAACCTCGCATGTTCCCTGTTTATTGTGCATAACCCTTAAGTGCGCATATGCTATAGCAGTAACTAATATTTACCCTAGGAGGAAACTAACCTCGCATGTTCCCCGTTTATTGTGCATAACCCTTAAGTGCGCATATGCTATAGCAGTAACTAATATTTACCCTAGGATGAAACTAACCTCGCATGTTCCCCGTTTATTGTGCATAACCCTTAACCCGGGGACTGCGGGAAGACTCTTAAGAGTCAGAGAAAAACAAAATCAACTTTAACACCTTAAGAGCGGCCTATGCGGTTTATTTATATGTACCGCCCAGCGGGGTGTTTTTAGCCAAAATAGGGCTGTTTACGTGATCATTTTCATGCCTAAATAAGACCCAGAACGTAAAACAAGTATCTATCCCTGAAAGGGCATAAACAGAGCTTTCGAATGACACCATAACGATCCTTTTATGATGGCTAGTTTTCTTGCAATAACCGTGCAACGCGAGTGCAAAAAGCATGTAATTAGCCACTTTCCCGATACAATTCCTTATATAGCGAGTGAGAGAGGGAGGAGGGAGCTGGGATTCGTGTCAGTATGTTCGCCGCGGTGGTCTGGAGCAGTCATACGCTCGCTACTCTCCTGCCACCACTTGTCTCTCTCTCTCAGCAACATTACGTGCTGAAATTGCCACTCGACCTATGTCGAGCGCCGCCACATAGTCCAGCTTTATTTAACTCGACTTATGTTGCTCGCCGCTAAGTAAGTAAAAAAAAAAAAAAAAAAAAAAAAAATAAAAATTTCCCTGGGCCATGCAAAATATCACTCCTCTGCCTCCCCTCCTTCCCCACTTTCCTCCCCTCCTACAGTTATCACCTATTTTCCCTGTTATTCCCTTATTCTGAGGTATATTTCCGTGCTAACATTAGCGAGTTGCAAGCAGGGCATTGTCATCACTGTTAGCAAGTGAGTGCAAGAGAGAGAGAGAGAGAGTATCGATTGACAGTGTCTCTCCAGCCTTGGGGGAAATTGGCGGGAAAGGAGGTTGCCTCACCCATACATTATGTAACTCCCGCCCTGTATCGCCGATTTTGACCATCCAAACCCTGTTTTCACTTGTTTTATTGTTGTAACAGGTTAATACCTTTATAATCAACCTATAATAGGTGCATATGGATAAGTATTAATTCTATTTATGGTAAAATTAATATTTTAGTGATGGAAACAGCTCAAATACATGCGCACAGGCAGAGGTGTCTAATTACCCACATGCGCATTTCAGAGGTTAAGTGCGCATATGCTATAGCAGTAACTAATATTTACCCTAGGAGGAAACTAACCTCGCATGTTCCCGGTTTATTGTGCATAACCCTTAACACCTAACGAGCGGCCTAGGCGGTAATTTATATGTACCGCCCAGCGGGGTGTTTTTACCCTAAATAGGGTTGATTACGTGATCATTTTCATGCCTAAATAAGACCCAGAGCGTAAAACAAGTATCTATCCCTGAAAGCGCGTAAACAGAGCTTTCCAATGACACCCCAACCATGCTTGTACGACCGCTAGTTTTCTTGCAACGATCGCGCAACACAAGTGCAAAAACCATGTAATTAGGTACTTTCCCTACATAATTCCCTGTGTAGCGAGTGCGTGAGGGTGGGGGAGGGTGGGATTCATGTCAGTTGGCCCACCGCGGTGGTGTGTGACGGTCATAGCCTTACTACGCTCCTCACACCGCTCAGCTCTCTCTCTCTGCAACATTACGTGCTGAAAATGGCACACGACATAAGTTGTGAACCGCCACTTAGTCCAAATTTCTTTCACACGACATAAGTTGCGCGCCACCAATAAACGGTTAAGTGCGCATATGCTATAGCAGTAACTAATATTTACCCTAAGATGAAACTAACCTCGCATGTTCCCCGTTTATTGTGCATAACCCTTAAGTGCGCATATGCTATAGCAGTAACTAATATTTACCCTGGGATGAAACTAACCTCGCATGTTGCCCGTTTATTGTGCATAACCCTAAAGTGCGCATATGCTATAGCAGTAACTAATATTTACCCTAGGATGAAACTAACCTCGCATGTTCCCTGTTTATTGTGCATAACCCTTAAGTGTGCATATGCTATAGCAGTAACTAATATTTACCCTAGGAAGAAACTAACCTCGCATGTTCCCCGTTTATTGTGCATAACCCTTAAGTGTGCATATGCTATAGCAGTAACTAATATTTACCCTGGGAGGAAACTAACCTCGCATGTTCCCCGTTTTCTACTGATTATTTATATGTTGTAGTAGTATCCTAAACATTTATTGTAGGTTCACTTAGTACAAATATTACTGGTGTGAACATACGTATTTATTATCAATATCTTGTGTCATTACATAATGAATACCGGTATTTAGTGGTTCTTGGATCCTTGTTAATTCCCTGAATCATCTACTATAATTATGTACCCTAGCTAATAAGGAAATAAACTTGCGAATATTGATCGTGTATTTTGTGTCCATATTGATTATTATTGTTGTATAATATTTAAACCAAATCCAAATATATATACTTTATAAATTATATACAGTACATTATATACTGTTAAAATTTAAATATATATATATATATATATATATATATGTGTATAGAGAGAGAGAGAGAGACTGAGAGAAAGAGAGAGAGAGACAGAGAGAGAGAGTAAAAGGGAGTAAGATACATTCAGATCAACTATGGAAGGTAGGTATTGTCGGTAAAGCTTTTGCCGTTATTGAACCTAGATGTATTTCATAATCTTAATACACACATCTACTGATAACGAGAATACCATACAAAGGGCGTCTAGTAATGAAGGCGTTAATTCGTTTAAGGCAGTTTCACCTATTTAGCATACATTGTGGAATCCATGAATTATATTATTCTTATAAGCTAAGGCTAGATTCAGAGAAGTGCTTATATTGCTTATACGTTCCACTTTCGTTACAGTTGTATTTATATATACAGTACATATATTTGTTTTTATTTTTGTGCACACCTTGATATTTAAAGTGTTCCATTGTATTTACTGCCACCAGAAGAAGGTTACTGAGTGTTGATGTTAGTTAACCCTTTCTAGATCCGATTATGCATGTTTTCTGTGTTCTGACTATTATTCTATTATTTATAGAGGATTTGATTTAATTACATGGAGGTCAGAGGGTTAATTAAGATAGTTTTTACCCTTAACATTCTCACAGATCCTTCCTTAACTATATAAAGCTGTCTAATGATAGCCACAGTAAGCTGTCAAAATGCGTCATAATCTTCAAAGGTTAAAATAATAACTGATCTGGTTCGTGCGGTTAGACACCAACGTTTTATCTGGCAATACGAATTACCAACTGTATTCTGACAACATTTCTCGACACTATAGTCTATTCATTATAATCAGGCCAGAAATCATGACTGCTAACCGATGTAGCTCAAACAGGCCTAGCAGTGTACAGCCCATTTGCACTAGCAAAGGGGTTGTACAGTTATATACCTATTACCTGGCCTACTCATCCCAAATGTAGAAATATGTGTTTGATTACTATAGTTTTCTTGTAAATATAGAGGTAAATAGTCAAGATTGTTGGCCTACATGTAGTAGATACAAGGTAATTAGATAGAATTAGGTGGCAGAAGATTATAAGAAAGACTATCAGAAATCGCCAGATCATAATGCACCAAAGGTAACACGCTAAGAATAACCCTTCTATCAAAACTTTATCCCGTCTTTATATGAGGGAATAATATAGTCCTCGACGAAAATGTACAGTTGCCCACATAAGTTATAATCCTCTCCGTGATCTTATGCATAGAAATATAATGCGTTTGATTTGAATTACGAGTGTAGTTTCTCAGGCAGTGGTTAACTCATATGATTAATCAATTGATAACTAAATGAAACCACACTCGCAATTCGTTCACACTATTTTGCTTTCATACATACCTTAGGATCACGACGAGGAACGGAATTTACGTGGGCAACTGTACTGTCGCCGTCAATAGTTTCCTGGACACCCATCTGACGATGACTGGTGATTTGTTTTGGTAACAGTGTTGCCAACATGAAGCTTTGAATATTTTTAAGAAGCGTCAGTTACTCTCCCGATAAAATCCCGAAACAGAGAGTAATGTGTATTCTCCCCTTAATTAAAGAAGCTTCTAAAACTCATAGCAGTTATAATTAATTAATATTTCGGAGATAGTAATGTGAGGGATGTGTTGGTGGACGAAGCGAGGGGGCGGAGCTTACAGTAGGAGACGACGTAGGAGAATGAGGGGGAGAGGGATGAGAAACCATACAGAGGGGGTGGATGGGGAAGAAGGGGGGGGGGGGGGGACAGTGTTACCAAAACAAATCATGACTCCTTGTGAGTTGGGTGTCCAGGAAATTATTGACGGCGACAGTACCTACCTTTAATGGATATGCTCAAAAGCCGTGCAACACTTTCATAAGTATTATGTTGGATATTTATAGTTAAACGAAAACAAAGTCTTCCGTAGGCATATTGACAAATCTATATATTGAAGCAACAATCAAATGTGTTGCATGTTTTTACCTAAACAATATATAGGCAATGTATTGTAATATTTAGAAAATGGTCACAACCATTTATATATATTACAACTACACTACTTTACATAATTAGGTAAGCAAAATGGATGACACTTAAATATGAGTTGGTAACATTCACTGTTGGTTCTGCTAGGGGGTAACAACCAATTCACTTACCGAGCAGTGTGCTGTTGGTAATGATCTGAAATATCTTGCCGGGATCCATGGTTGGTTGGTTGGTAATCCGGTCTGGCTTCTCTCTTCGGCTGGGTTTCACGACGGGTTTATGATTTTTGTTTTCCTTTAGGTTTCAAGACGGGTTTATGAGTTTTGCTTTCATGTATTTACCCTATTACACAATATAATTAGGTTATGTAACTTAGCCATTAACTTTAAGGAATTGGTCTTATCAGGATTATGGATATTTCCACCATTGTTTACAATATAAATTTATCAATCTATTCCACTATAACATCTTCGAGAAGTTTTTTTTTTTCCACATGATGGTTGTCATAGTATTTTTTAATTATTAGTGTGTTCACTTTATATATTTAAGTCTATTATATGAGTTATAGCCTGTACAAATTCAATATTCATAAATGCATGCGTATACTGTTAATATCTATAATGTCGGTGTTAATACGGCACCTGTATGCTTCCATTGTGAATAACTGCGTGCCAACAATATTTATATATGTATCCTTCCATTGGTAGTTCTTATAATAATCCGAATGCTATAGTTGTGTGTGTTTGCTTCGTGCCTATATTCATTTAATGGTAATAATGGCTATAATTTGAAGGGGACATTTTCACTTAAGGTTTTTTTCTGGACCCCTTTCTCCCTCATGCTTAGCCCCATTAGTTTCGAGATTATAAGACGTTCACCCCATTAGTTTGGTGATATTAAGACCTTTCGCCCAATTATTATCACTTTTAGGACCTTTCGTGGCGTTTAGGTGTTGATTTTGTTTTCCTGTTGAGTGATAGCGAGCCAGTAATTTAGGAGGGACCGGCCTTCGGCCGGGACATTTATCTACCGAAAAATTAACAAATTTATCTGGAAGTAGGGTCTTGAGGTTATCTTGTTAAACTTTGGTGGAGGTCTAGGGAGCAAACCAAACTCAAAGGGTTAACCTCCTCCTCCTCCTCCTCATTATCCCCTTCTTCCAGTACTCCTCCTCCTCCTCTCTGCTCCATTTTTCTCCTTCCTCTCTTCTCTCCATTCTTCCTCCTCTTCCTCCTTTATATCTTCCTCTGCTCCTCCTCCTCTCCCTCTTCTTCTCTCAATCCTTCCTCCCTTCTCTTCCTCCTTCCTTCTCCATTCTTCCTCCTTCATATCTTCCTCTGTTCCTCCTTCTCTCCCCCTTCTTCTCTCAATCCTTCCTCCCTTCTCTTCCTCCTTCCTTCTCCATTCTTCCTCCTTCATATCTTCCTCTGCTCCTCCTTCTCTCAATCCTTCCTCCCTTCTCTTCCTCCTTCCTTCTCCATTCTTCCTCCTCCTCTCTTCTCCCCATACCGGTACATACATTGTTCTGGACATTAATACTATGATTTTACAATTATTTACGGTGCATGCTGGAGAGATATATCATAACACGAACAATACTGCTAAATTATTATTATTTGTATTATTATTATTATTATTATTATCAGTATATTAATGATCTGTGTGAGAAAGTGTGTCCCCTTTTAATGCCGATAGAAGTCCTGCTTAAACTATAGAACATTAATATTGCTAGCCAAAACAAGAGGAATAAATCGGGATCGTATACTGAACCCTTAATATGGAGACTATATTATTTCTTTGTCTATCTATTTATTCAATAATGTATATATTAGGTTCCTCGCTAGGTCTCCATCATGCCTTACATTTTTCGGCAGAAAAATGTGGTTCCTCTTAACATTACAGGCTAGCTACCGCTCGCTAGGAATATATCGACATCTAAATGGCAAGAAAGGTCTTAATATTGACAACACAATGGAGCGAATGTTTTTAAAATCGTGAAACTAATGATATGAATGCCTTAAAATGGGGTAAACAATGAGGGAGCAGGGGGTCCAGTAAAATCTATTACCTCCCCTTATGCTTGACTTGAACGTGAAATCGATCAAACTATTCTTGCAATGTCTGATAGCTTGTGAAAATATTATGTTTATTATAAGAAGGCGGTTATTTGCCCTCCCTTCCAGCCGGTTTATTGATCGTTATCTCCCTCAACACAAAGACCTTCATATCGTTAAATATTTGCTCTTCGAATGCTTGCAGAATGTCTAAATTAAGATAGATTTAGACCCATTGACAACGAGCTGCGAAAACAATGCACATGAACAACTCCTTATAGTACAAACAGTGCAAACGTGGAAGAAAATCATGGACATGTTTTTAATCCGAGGATGATAGTATGAGTGGGGACAAGTGGGTATGTCTATATACACAATTAATCTAATGAGGGGGGGGGGGGGACGATTATAACCACCTCTCTCTCTCTCTCTCTCTCTCTCTCTTTCTCGTTTCGCATATTAATGTTAGTTTACCCTTCTCTGTTGATGACGTATCATTTATATACAACTTTTTGAATTTCTCAATCTGAAGTTACCATTTTTCAATAGAATATTCCTTTTTTATGAGGAGTCCTAAATAGTATATATATATATATATATATATATATATATATATATATATATATATATATATATATATATATACAGTATATATATCTATATATATATATAGGCTATATATATATAGGTATATATATATATATATAATTGTATATATGTATTTATTTATTTTAAAGGGAGCTCTAGCTTATCACACACCACTGTCCTGCATTGTGTGGATTTCATAAGTTTCCATATATTTCTATAAACACACTTTGGTTTTAGAATTGAAAGACAAAATACGATCAAACTGGAAACCCTTTAAAGATAATCATCACGTCACGGGACATAACAAATACACCTGTCCATAGAGTCCAGATAACTTTAGATAAACATCTTTGGGCAGCTTTGTTCACACCGCTATCCTAACTTCAAAAGTCACATCTCCTTAACCCTCTTATCTACGATAATATAGTCATGTAATACTTAACCCCTTCACCACCATTACGTAATTCTCATCATATTCTGGTTACCAATAGACGATTTAGTTTACGGTAGTGTAAAATCTACCGTTATGACTCAAATGGGTAAATGCGATCTCAATAAGTCTTTTTAATAACAAAGATCCTTCTTAAACTGGATGAAATAGTCAAATTTTAGCCAGAGTTAGAGGTAGAAAGGCTTCATGGTGTTGAAGGGGTTAACACATACGCGCGCGCACACACACACACACACACACACACACACAACCCACATGTATAATAACTAATCCTATTGTAAACATTGCTCCTTTCAAAATCTCTAAAATGCACTTGTCTTTTGAAGCCACATGATTCGAGATATACTCACTTGAGGAGCTATTGTGCAGCTCAATGTCCTGTTCTACAAAGTTCCGGGGTTATAATTTGGAATAAAATCGTCCAGTGGCAGCCAGAACAAATAATGGTAATATAAGATGTAAAGAAAGGAATTAGCCTACTAGAGATAGTTTCACCATACTTCGTTATCTGACATTTTTTCTAAGCTGCATATAATCGCGTAGGCAAACTGGAAGCTATGATAGATATAAACGCTTTGCCACATGCCACCAAAAGGATTTATTATAAGACTATCATTACCTACGCTGGTTTAAAATCGCATAATGAAGTTTCGATATCCGTCATCATAAAGGAAAGATTCGATAAACAAAACATTATCTCTTCAAGACACTCTAAAACACACTTCACCTTGTAGACGAGATAACTCCTTGGATCCGCTTTTGTATAGGTCTTCACGCCGTTATTTAAAATGCCAAGGTAAACACAAATGATTCGGTAATTTTCTTAGGCTGAATAAAATCGCATTGCGTTAGCCAAATCCAATACCATAATTAATTATTGAAGTGATCGCGTATTCGAGGTGGCGATTATCTTCGTATTCTTGTAATACTTAACCAGAATTAAAATAGTATGATGCGCCATTTTATCCCAATTATACTTTTGAAGATCATGACGCATTTTGTTTATTTCAGCCATCATTAGATGATTTTATACATACTTGGAAGGATATGTAGACATTTTGAGGGTAAAGACTACATCGGTTAACACTCCATATACCCTTCTTTATCAGAATCAAATCATCAAATTATTGCCAGAATACAGAAAAGAAATACGGAATCGGATCTTGAAAGGGTTCTATCTATCTATCTATTGCCTGACGCCGTGATCCCCGAAGGGGTGGCCACGAACGAACCGCCCCCATGCACCTCTGTCCCCAGTCAGTCGACGCCCCTCCCCCCAACCAGCACCGCCTTCGTTCATGTAGTTCCTCACTCCATCCTTCCACCTCATATTCGGTCTACCTCTCCCCCTCTGTCCCTCCACCTCGCTCTCGTACACCCTCTTAGTCATTCTCTCGCTTTCCATACGTTCCATATGGCCGAACCATCTCAAGTTGTTCCTTTTCACACTTTCCAGCACATCTACCTCCACACCACACCTCCTTCTTACTTCCTCATTAGTCTGTCTATCCCTCCATGTAACTCCGCACGCACTCCTTAAGTAATTCATTTCCACTGCTCTCACTCTTGGTCTGAGTCTCTCAACCAACGTCCATGCTTCGCTTCCGTAAGTCAGTGTCGGGATTACCACACTGTCATGCAAGGACTTCTTCACTTCCATACTGACCACCCTATTTCTTGTTACTGCTTTTAGCGTTCCTACAACCCTCTTCCCCTGTTGTACCCTCTCCCGCACCTCTTCATCCATAGTCCCATCTTTACTCAACACACTGCCCAGATACTTAAAAGAGTTGACGATCTCCATAGCCTGACCGTTCAGCTTCACCTCACACTCTGTGACTTCACCCCTTTCGAAGACCATAACCTTGCTCTTTCCCCATTTGAAAGGGTTGACTAAGATAATAATATATTTTAAACATTATATATTTTGACAGTTTATTCTGGCTACCATTAGGGGATTATATTCTGTATTGGAAGACCCTACAGTATAGCAGTCAAAGGGGACAAAACTATCTCAATCAGCCCTCTGATTGCCCAAATAATTATTCCTCCCTAAAATTAATATAATCGTCTAATGTTAGCCAGAATAAACTGTCAAAAGCGTCATAATCCTCAAGGGGTTAACATATTAGAAAACACACTGGTCCTTGGAGACCAAATTACGCATTCTGTTATATTTTCTGGCTTTTAGAACACGTTTTTTTTAGATTAGGAAGGGTATATAGATTTCAGAGGGTTAATTGAGGGTTAGCGGAGCTCTGACCCACCTTTCCCTCATCCTATGACTTAAATTGCTTAAAACTCCGTGTGTCCATGCATTATGGCTCGAACGTTCCTTGATTTTGGCCCTGTCACTCTTTCAACTCTAGGGGAAGCACTCGTCATAGACAGTTCTGATTTTATGTCTCGTTTATCCACATAGAATTAAAACAAGTATTTACCCTTATAATTCCCTGAGATCTTTCCTAAACATATATGCAAATCGTCAAATAATAGCCAAAATAAACTGTCACAATGCGTCACGGGTTTAAGATACTCGAAAGTGCACTGGTCCTTTGAGATAAGATATATTAGGATAGACTCATTAAGGAGAGGTTTCGTCGCCCTGTACCCCCTTGTCCCGCATGTTTAGTCCCATTAGTGTTTAGATTGTAAGACGTTTGCTCCATTAGTTTGCCAAGTTTAAGACCTTTGTGTTCCATTTTTGTTTTCTGGCGAATGATAGCAAGCCTGTAAATTTGCAAGAAGCGACCTTCGGCCGGACCATTGTTCTACCAAAGATATGTACACAAATGTATCTCGAAGGTAGGGTCTTGGAGGGGGTGGGGGGGGGGGGGGGGGTATTTATTTAAATTTGATAGAGGTCTTTGGAGGAAACTAAACAAATATAATATATGAATAAATATATGAATGCACAAATAAATTCAAATCTCCATTTAACTATGCCCACAGCATAAGTGTTAAAGGGGGGGAGGAGGGTATATTTTTTTTTTTTTTTTTTTTTTTTTTTTTTTTTTATATATATTTTTTAGTTTGCTCCCTAGACCTCTATCAAGCTTAAGAAAAACACCCAAGACCCCACTTCGGGATACATTTGTAAATTTGTCAGTAGAATAATATCACCCCCGAAGGTCAGTTTCCACTAAATTACAGGCTCGCTATCGCTCACCAGGAAAAAAATCGACACCTGAATGGCATGGGGTGAAAGGTCTTAAAATCGCTAAACCAATGGTACGAAATTCTTAACATCTCATAAATAATGGGGCTAAGCTCCAAGGAGAAGGGGGGTTAGAAAACACGTGTATCTCCCCTTTAATTTCTCTCCTGCGCTGCTCCACACTTGGTTATACAAAGTTCTCGGGTGAAGATTATCCTTGCACACTCATTAGGGAGAGTGTCGTGGTACAGTTGCCCACAATTCTGACTTATACAGGGCGAAAATGATGGTGTAATGGCTAGAGCGTGTAAGTTCTCCATGTGATATCCCAGCTTCGAATCCTGGAAGAATGTCATGCATTCATTAATATTATTTGGGGTGTTGTTGGTGTTAAGAGTGATGTTAAAAATATATATTATTTTTCAGTGCGCATATAATTACAAACACAGCTTACTAGGTTAAACTATTATTGTGATTGTAAATGTCTGCTTTTCTAGATTTCCATTTCGATGTAAGTAAAGCCTGGTTCACTCATAGACGAGTCGGTGCCCAAGTCCAACACGAGTGACACTCGTCGATTATCGGCGTTGCTGGAGGCCGATTACTACACGAGTAGTAACTGATCCCGAGTCAACACGTGTTCATACAAGAGTCCGTACGAATAACGGAGAGTCAACACTAGTGTAAAGGGTGGTTCACACATAGCCGAGTCGGTGCGCGAGTCCAACACAAGTGATGAAATTTTGCTATTCGGCAATGACTCGTCGAGACCCCTCAACACTCGTGTTAGACTCGTGTATACTCTTTGTTTACTCGACACACTCGTGGGTACTCGCCACGGGGTCCAAAAATGTCATGCATGCATGAAATTTTGGCGAGTACCCACGAGTGTGGCCTACATACGTGTAGACTCGTGTACATGCGTGTTAACTCGTGTTTGACTCTGAATAACTCTTCGTTATTCGTGTTAACTCGTGTTGACTTGTGTAAACCTGTGTAACACTCTTTGCTGATTCGTCGATTATCGTCATCATTTCGACGTTGTATTTTGTATGTCAAAATCAAATGTATGTGACTACAGGTGTTGTTTTGCATCCAATTAATATTTATAGTTACTTTATTCACATAACATAATAAGTTTAATTTACAATTTTCCTTTACGCAAGTTTTAAATGACTTGTTAACAGAGACACAAATAAGTAATATGAATTAAATACTTTGTGAAAGAACAGATCAAATAATTATGATGATTAAGCAATTTGAAGGATATAGTTCATGGTAGAACATACTGTATAAGGGAAATATGCTGAAAATTATTATAATACTGTTATGGATATAAGAACATAATACTATGCGCTGTACTGTCCCTGAAAACATAATAAGGGTCGTATTTGTCATTAATATGATAAATTTCACATGAAAAAAACAAAAAAAAACAAAAAAAAAAATACCCGGCCCTGTAGGCATACTCGCTCCCCTCCCCGTCCTGGCCTCAACCCCGACCCCCGTTATTGTGATGATGTTGATAAGCCTTGTGCTACACCCTATTGATAATGCAAAACTATTGAACATACTTAAAAGTGTATGTTATTTGGTTTCTATATAATCTGTGAATCATTTCCGATATGATGGAATTAAAGATTGTTTTTCTTCCACCAACTCATAATCAGCAAAAACGACACAAATGTCAATTAAAAACATGTTACAATATTTCCCCATCATTTTGTGTATACCTGGGAACAAAAAAAAATAAAAAATCTATCAAACGTAAATCTTTTGTCTCCGAAGCTCGGGCTTTGCACAGCAAGACGGAGGGGAGGGTTGAAATATTTTGTAGACTATCTTATTTATTGTTTATCTATGTGCTGGAAAGATATTATATTTTTCAATTCCATCGCATTAGAAATTATTTAAAGATTACAAAAACTCCAAAGAAGACATAGTTATGTTAATGTATAAGGGAGTTACGTAGATGCATTAGAGAGATAGATAGATATACAGAGAGTTTCAGAGGGGGAAGTGAGGGATAAACACGAACTATTATGAGACAGACGGACTTAATTGGTTCTGAAAAGACAAAGGAGAAATTTGTATTGACTCTTTT
The DNA here is from genome assembly GCA_032716605.1 of Paralithodes platypus. NCBI lineage: Eukaryota > Metazoa > Arthropoda > Malacostraca > Decapoda > Lithodidae > Paralithodes > Paralithodes platypus. The sequence continues at coordinate 29,665,574 of CM064554.1, forward strand.
TCATGTTTTTATTTGTGTGATAGAAGGGTAATATTATTTTCAATTCCATCTTATTAGAAATTATTCATAGATTAAAACAAAAATAAGACATATGTAGGGAGATAGATGCATTAAATAGACAGAAAAAACAAAAAACAAAAAGTTATCTCAATTTCTCTGGTGAACATTACCCAAATATTAAAATGTAAAACTTGCAAACTAAACAAACCAAAATTGGGACAAGGACAATATAAAGTCAAATTAAATTATCAAAATCGCTATGTGGAAACAACGCTTACTAAAATGAAAACTATTAAATAAAAGAACACAATCCACCACATAGGGTGTACATTACTACATGAGCAAGTTAATCTGTTTCCCAAGCAAACTAATCGCACATATAACAACGCACTATCGTCACGTTAAAGGAAGTAGTCAAGTTTGGGAAGTCCGGGACGTTCTGGCAAATTTGACTAAACTCTGCATGAATAAAGAAACTAAATGTTAAATGTCAAAATATTATTTAAAATCAAATTTGCAACATGACAAGACATTAACAATAGTACAAAATACAAATATTGATAAGATATCTATACTTTTACAAAATAATATATAAAATACAGTACAGCACTCACTAACGATAGTGCTATCGGGTAGGTACCTGTAAGCATAGCATGCCTCAAGTGACCCCTATCAATAACTACCCTACAAATAACCTACATTTATAGCACAAATAAACTAAGGAAATCGCAAAAGTAAGCAATTGATACTATCGACAATGAATACATATAATATAAAGACAAATAATTGCAAAATATGAAGTAACAACAGATTTAAACAAAGAGTACTCTTTTAACAAGAACAATAAATTTAAAAAAATCATCAATATTAATATTAATAATAGAAAAAGAAAAAGATAAACAATAAATACAGACAAAAAACAATAAATACAGACAAAAAGTAAGCAGAGGTTATACAAGAAACTTCAAGTTAAAAATGCTTGATTAAAATTGTTGATGTCAAATTTTAGAATACAGTCACAATAATTGACCCTAAAAAGATTAAATTTATGGAACAATTTACTTGCCTCAAAACCTCTGTCCACTAAGAGTCTGTATAGTAACCTAGCTCTAGCCCAAAAGTCATCTACTTTAGTGCAGATTTTACAAAATCTTATTAATTGGGAATAAAAACAATTATAAGTTATTATACAAGAAAAATAAAAATAAAATCATAGTAATGAATATTATCGCTGAAATAAATATAGAAAATAAATAATCATGTACGAGGATTGTTAATATTGACACTCGTGTTGACCCGTGTTACACTTATGTTGACCTGTGTTACACTTGTTTTGACCCGTGTTACACTCGTGTTGATCCGTGTTACACTCGTCGTGTGACTCGTACCTGCTCTTTGTTTACATGCCCTGGAATTTGACCGTTATTTTTCAAATTTTTGACACTCGTTTTGACTCTCAGTTACTCGTACAGACTCTTGCATGAACACGTGTTGACTCGTATTGACTCGAGTTAACTCGTGTTACACTCTCGTTGACTCCGGATCAATTGCTACTCGCGGCCGACTTGGCCTCCAGCAACGGCGATAATCGACGAGTGTGACTCGTGTTGGACTCGCGCACCGACTCGGCTATGTGTGAACCAGGCTTAACACGAACCCAACACGAGTGTCATGAATTTGAAAAATAACGGTCAAATTCCAGGGTACGAAAACAAAGAGTTGGTACGAGTCAACGCGAGTCAACAAGAGTGTAACAAGAGTCAACAAGAGTGTAACAAGAGTCACAATGAGTGCTCCCAAGAGTGGCCCCCATTGTGCAGGTGACTGATTCACCCAAGAGTGTAACAAGAGTCAACACGAGTCACAAAGAGTTATGCAGAGTTCAACCAGAGTCAACACGAGTCACGAAGAGTCAAGAGTCAACACGAGTCTACACGTATGTCCTTCGGACTCGTGACGTGGACAAGAAATTTCATGCATGTATGACATTTATGGGCCACATGGCGAGTACCCAGGACACTCCTCGATACACGGAGAGTATACACAAGTGTAACACGAGTCTACATACACGAGTGTTGCAGAATATTGACGAGCACCGACTCGTCTATGTGTGAACCAGGCTTAAGTAGGTAAAATACCGGTACTATAATTCGTAATATCATCAACCCACAAATTATCTTGCAAATAAACCTAATACAATTAATGAAATAAATGAACACATATGGTACTCCCAGGACTCAAACCTAGGAGACTCACACCGAAATCTAGCGCACTAACCATTACGCTATCAAGACAGTTGCCGTTTAATAGATGGATGTTTGAAGAACTGTACCAAATTGTCTAAAATCTAGCCAGTGCAATGGTAAAGTTTGTGTAGTTTATACCCTCTTAACACTAGATTAGCGGGCTAGCGGTTTATTTATATGTACCGCCCAGCGGGGTGTTTTTAGCCAAAATAGGGCTGTTTACGTGATCATTTTCATGCCTAAATAAGACCCAGAACGTAAAACAAGTATCTATCCCTGAAAGGGCATAAACAGAGCTTTCCAATGACACCATAACGATCCTTTTATGATGGCTAGTTTTCTTGCAACAACCGCGCAACGCGAGTGCAAAAAGCATGTAATTCGGCACTTTCCCCATACAATTCCGTATGTAGCGAGTGAGAGAGGGAGAGAGGAGGTGGGATTCGTGTCAGTAGGTTCGCCGCGGTGGTCTGGAGCAGTCATACGCTCGCTACTCTCCTGCCACCACTTGTCTCTCTCTCTCAGCAACATTACGTGCTGAAATTGCCACACGACCTATGTCGAGCGCCGCCAGATAGTCCAGATTTATTATACTCGACTTATATTGCGCGCCGCTAGTTATGGGTTAATTACGAGAAAAAATTAACAATCTCTAGTAAGTTATAACACGAAACAAAGTGAATGTACAGTCACTTATAATAATTCGTGGACCCCTTATGTTTTAATAATGCAATTATATCTGTTTGGATTGATTTTCGGATGAAACTTTCTTTTAACACCTTACGAGCGGCCTATGCGGTTTATTTATATGTACCGCCCAGCGGGGTGTTTTTAGCCAAAATAGGGCTGTTTACGTGATCATTTTCATGCCTAAATAAGACCCAGAACGTAAAACAAGTACCTATCCCTGAAAGGGCATAAACAGAGCTTTCGAATGACACCATAACGATCCTTTTATGATGGCTAGTTTTCTTGCAATAACCGTGCAACGCGAGTGCAAAAAGCATGTAATTAGCCACTTTCCCGATACAATTCCTTATATAGCGAGTGAGAGAGGGAGGAGGGAGCTGGGATTCGTGTCAGTATGTTCGCCGCGGTGGTCTGGAGCAGTCATACGCTCGCTACTCTCCTGCCACCACTTGTCTCTCTCTCTCAGCAACATTACGTGCTGAAATTGCCACTCGACCTATGTCGAGCGCCGCCACATAGTCCAGCTTTATTAAATACGACTTATGTGGTGAGCCGCTAATTAAGGGTTAAATAATAATGGTATATGTAGTATATTACTTCGTGTATAGAACATTATATTCAGAATTTCGTTTCCAGATATGTACAGTAATTCCTTAAGGGAAAGTATTAGCGAGCCTGTACTTTCGGAGGAACCGGCCTTCAGCCCGGGCATTTTTCCTACCGAAAAATGTATACATTTATCTATATTTTTTTGTTTTAAAGCCGGATAGAGGTCTAGCGAACAAACTAAAACAAATATATATAACGGTAGTAATAGATGACATATACTACTATACATCAATACAATGTACCGTAGTCCTTAACCCCTACTATACCGGCGCAGAGCTGTCAGTAAATAAATGACTCGCCAATACCAGCAACAGCTGTCAGCCGTCTTGCTAGTTCTGCTAATATCTAACTGGAGCTGCTAACATGACTTAGTGGCACTTCTCATGCTCCCTCTCAACTACTCCAGGCCGGCTGGCTCAGTTACCCACCAACTCTTTAGCTGAGAGGGTGTTGTCTCGTTGATTATGACAACAAGTCTGGTACTGGTGGGGACACTTTTATCTATTATGCCACAAGTTTTTCTGAGTTACTGTACTTAACCCTTTGAAGCTCTGACGCGTTTTAACAGTTTATTTTGGCTATCATTAGACGACTTTATGCAGCTTAGGAAGTATCTGTGGGTATTAAAAGGGTAAATACTATCTCAATCAACCCTCTGACTTCCATAATTATACCGTTACTAATATGAATAAAATCGTCTAATAGTAGCCAGAAACATAACAGAAACGCGTAGTGGAGCTTGAAAGGGTTAATAAATTAGCTTCTCCAAAAATAACCAATATACTCTTATTCTTTAACTCTCGTGGCCCGGGCAGGTTTTCCTAAGGACGGAGGTCGTATCCGGGCGATCTGGCCGAAAAACGTCTAGGCCTAGGCTACCGTATTTTTGTTATTTTAACTGCTAGAAATTTCCCACGCATCCCTAAACGTAGTGCGGTTTCCAATCTGTAGACTGGCGTTGAGTAGAGCTCTCTAAGTCAACTGGTTCAGTTGTGATGACGATTTCCGTGGAGCAAATTTTGCCGCGATGTTGACAATATCGGAGCTTTTCAGACACTAATTTCGTCTGACGTCACAACAATAACATTGATCCGACGTTGTTGTTTGTCTCCTTATTGTTTTCGGAGGTGCGGTGACGCAACGATCGGCTTTGTTTACATGCGTCGGACGCATGGCGTTCAGACCAAGTTGAATAGGCTTTCAAGCTTACTGACCAGGTAAGGACATCCGGGTTCCTGCCCATCTGCCGCAGTGTCCTTATAACATGCTGCCCGGGCAGGAAGGGTTTAAGGCCATATAACTTACAGACAAACTTATTCGATTCACTATTGTGCTGCTCGGCGCCCCATTACGCAAAGTTTGTGGAGGGAAATGTGCTGGTAAACTTCACTACACTGAGTAAAATCGTACACCGGTAGCCAGAATACACTAGAGCATATAATAATTGGAGTGAAGGTAGTACTTAAAGTAAAGTAATACTATAAAATCTGCCCTTATCCATGAGACTATAGTGTGCTTGTAAACTTGCACACACTTAATCAGAACATGTCCAAGCTTGACTACAGGTCCGTGTGGCCGTGTTAAATCCGAAGTACTTGGCACGACGACGCACAAGAAAAATAGCCAAAAAAAAAAAAATAAAAAAACAAAAAAAATAAAAAAAAATAAAACATATTGTTTCTGTTATGGCCTAGAGTATAAATTAAAGTATATGCCATGGAAGATCAATACATTTAGCTAAATAATAACAACCAAATTTCGTGAAAATATGTTCATAACTTTGAGAACCGCCTACGCTGGCGAAGGTACCCGGTATGTGCTCTATTGATCGCCTCCAATATCTAATCACTTATTACTTGGAGCATATCTTATCTGCTCACTAAATGTCGTGATCATCAGTTAATAACTTCTGAGGTATCTTTTTTTCAGACAATCAGACAAACGGAGGCAAAAACATAACCTCCGTCCAACCTCGTTGGCGGAGGTAACAATGAGGGGCACTCTGGAAAGTGCGTACCTCCGCCTAAGCTGACTGAGGTATGCACTCTACCGATTGTATCCTAAATTGAATTACTTCTTCCTTGATGCAAATCCACTCTGCCCACGAAGTGTCGTGAACATCGGTTCATAACTTTGTGAGCCATCTACGCTGGCAGAGGTATGCGCTCTACCAATCACCTCCACAATCAAATGCCTTCTTCCTTGGTGTACATCCTATCTGGCCTCAAACTTTCGTGACACTCTGTTCATAGCTTTTTGATAAACTGTATCTTGTTTAGAGACAGACAAACAAATAAACAGATAAAAATACAAACAAATGGAGGCAAAAACATAGCCTCTTCTTACTTCTTTGGCGGAGGTATTGAAAATAATGTGGAGTTGCTCGTAACTGATTTCATTAACATCGGATCACATTTGTTGTCACTCCTGCAGAAGGGAAGGAACAGCGGGCCACAAATTTGAAAATAGGACTCCGACCATTATGTCTAAGAAATATATGAGATTATGTGCAAGTAAAAATTAGCAGTATCCCCAAAATATAACCGTTATCACTTTCGGTCACTCCTGTAGAAGGGGGCCTATGGTGGTGGATCCGATTATTCATTGAAAGTATCTGTATGCACAATATATATGTGGTTCATTAATCACATATAAATATCCGATCTGATTTGACGTCACTCCTGTAGATGGGAGACAGTAGCGAGGCGCCCTGGGCTAAAGTTAAAGACTGGATTATGTTATGGCCAAGGAATAGTTCAGAGTACAGTATACAGTATGGCCAAGGAATAGTTCAGAGTACAGTATACAGTATGCGTGTGAATTAAATTGGCAAAGCAAAGACCCCCAAAGAAAGCCGATTACATTTCCATCAACTCCTGTAGAAGGGGCAGTATACTGTATATAACCGCATTAAAAAGTGCCCTCATACAACCTGAACAATATGCAAGAGTCTATGCATATGGAGTTCTATGAAATAATATGCTTTAGCAATTCCAAAGCAGGTGGCCTTTTTACTTTTCACCACTACTGCAGAAGGCGCCGATTAGCAAGGCGCCTAGTACGAATTAAATCAAATGTCCCTGTTACGGCCTAGAGGATATATTAGAGTATACGCTTGTGTAAGTTCATAAACATTGGTTCAGTAATAACCGAGAAACAGCAAATTTGGTTAAACGTCGCACTACTGCAGAAGGTGACTATTTGTGTGGCACCAAGGGCGTAATAGAAACAAAGGGCTCCGTTATGGCATAGCCATAGAGGATAGATAATTTAAGTTTATTTTATTTATTTTTTCTATATTCCAACTAATCCCTCTCGGGCTCAGGCTGAGAGCCTGCACATTCACCGCTCAACAAGGTGAAGCCTGTTAGGTATTGTTCCAGCCTAGTAAGTGAGACAAGTGAAGCATGAGCTACAACCAGCCCTCGCCAACCTGCCATCGAAGACGCAGGCTCTTGGTTGCCTCTGGCTCGAAGCAGTCCCACTTCTGAGGCTGCTTCGCCTTTATGCTTCACTGTCTCACTTCCTAGACTTGGATCCTCACTCTCAGAACGCAACCTATTGAGCAATTAACTCACTAGGCATTGCCCCCCTGTAGCATATTTTGAATATGGGAATATTCATACACTGCTATTTAATCAGTGAACAATGAGGGTATTTTTTTGGCGTTTCGGTGGGCTTTGTGGTAATGCACTGATACTAGGTACAGCACAAATGCAATCCCATTAATATCTTCCCATGCATGTGTAAGGTCATTAAATTTGGTTCAGTAATACCCAAGACAAAAATAATAGTAATAAATGTCGCACTACTGCAGAAGGTGGCGATTTGAGAGGCGCCCAGGCCGAAATTCTAAAAAATGGTCCGTTACAGCCTATGCCCTAGAGGATAGATAAGCGTAATGCATGTTAACAATAATTAAATTTGGTTCCGAAATAAAAGAGAAATAGCACTTAATAAGCGTCGCCCTACCAACAACAAAAACAAAAACAACAACAACATGTTTAAGCTTTAGTGGTAACAACAATGCCATGTGCAAGCTTTAGAGATCCTCGCTCCGCACGGCCCTGATAATACAACATTAGACAGAATACAATGTATATATGTATTTATCAGGCACATAGCTCATAGCTAGGGTTGGCCGACTCGAGACAGAGCCCGAACAGAAATACAAGATTGCAAGACAAGACAACAAATCATTGTTGGAGTAAAGGGAGTATTCAAGGTAAAATATAGGTGTGAAATCCCCATTTATCCGTGAGACTATAATCGTGTAGTGTTTAGGCAGAATAACAAAAACATAATAATAATTGTTCTATTTAACGTATTCAGTACCGGTGACGTCCTGTTCATTATATTCTGGCAAATATTACTAGATGTTTGCCAGCCTAGGAAGGACGTTTACCAATAAAATGACTACAAACTCTCTCACTTACCGGTAATCCTACCACATATCCCTCCTGGCCTTCATGCAATCGTCTCAATGTAACACAAATACAATTAATAAAGACGTCGCCGGTACAGAAAGGGTTAAATTCAACCCTGCCAACATTTATATAATATTCCCGTCCTCTGAAGCATTATAAACTCATTAGGTCCGCTATTGTACTGCTCGTCACCTCCTTATGCAAAATGTCGGGGACAATTTTTGCTTGCACACTCTCCCAAACTAGATCAAATTATTCAGTTTTGTCAGAATAAATTAAGACATAGGCTATTATAGAGAGAGATGAATTATTTGAGATCGCTTTAAATCCTACGGACAATTTAACATCTTCCCTACGCTGAATATAATATGTAACGTTCCTCTGAATTTTATGAAAAGGAAACATTCATCCTAAACTGAAAGGAATTACCCGAGATTGTATAGTTTCTGCACTTGGCTATGTGACATCCTTCCCAAGCTGAGTAAAAGCATCTCAATTTAGCAAGAACACGACGATAAAAGCCTTCATGATGGCAATAATGCCTCTAAAATACTCGTGTTCTCTGAGACTTGATACACTCTGAGTAAACTCCTTGTCCCGTGTCTCGCCCCGTTGTCTAAAGTTCCCCGGTTAGGTCAAAATAGGGATTGTATACTTCTTGATTTTCCTCGGTGATTCTGGACCCACCTCTCCCTCATGTTTGGCTCCATGAGTTTTGAGGTTTTAAGACATTCGCCCCATTAATTTGGCGATTTTAACACATTTCGCCCCATTTTTTTTTTGTTTTATATTAAGACCTTTCTTGCCATTTACGTATCAAGTTTTTTCCGAGCGAGCGAAAGCGAACCTGTAATTTAGGAGGAACCGGCCTTTGGCCAGGACATTGTACTACCGAAAACAATATTTATTTGATCTCAAAGGGATTTTGGTGTTTTGAGAGTGGTCTAAAGAGCAAACAAAAATAATATATAAAATGAATACATTAAAAATAAATAAATATGTAAATAATAGATACATATAAACCTTATTGCCTTCGGTGGCGTATTTGGTACTGGACTCTGGTTGGTCGGTATTTTCTTGCAAGCTCTTAGTGGCTCTGCTTTATTTGGTTCAATAGTGTGGTGTATGTTTTGGATTTATCTGGCAATCAAAGTTTGCAGAAATTATATAATCGTTGTTGTCTGTCGGCCTGTATGTTTGTTTGTCAGCAACATTCCTCATAAACCAAAGTAACGATTATATATGAGACATAGGCAATCCCTTTATGCCATAAATTAATCTATGAAACTTGACAAACTAACTGACATGCATGCTAAACACAGAAAATAAAACATGAACTAAAGTCTCAACACACAAAAAAACAAAACTGAAGCACAATATGGAAACAAAATCAATTCGTTTATCAGAATATAAACGATTAACTGTAGACATTGAATGTAATTTAGTAATGCCTTTCCTGGATACCACCATATTATTGGATAATGCCACCTCTCGGCATAAATCGATTACCTTAGCGCACATCAAACTCCTGATACCCTTTTGAACCACCTCTTTCCATGTTTTCTACAGTAGTTAAAGGAGGAGGTACCGTAGTTGCTTTTTCCAGACTCCCTTCTCACTCAAGTTTAGCCCTATTGGTTTTGAGGTTTTAAGACGTTCGCCCCA